>JAGPOW010001296.1:112575266-112604078 GCA_030014935.1 Caiman crocodilus
ACCATTCAGCAGTTTATAGGCAGCCACTAGGTCCCCCCTCAGCCTTCGTTTACTGAGACTGAACAGGTTCAGGTCTCTCAGACGCTCCTCATAAGGCCTGTCCTGCTGCCCACATATCAATCTAGTGGTTCTCTTCTGGACTTTCTTGAGGCCGTCCACATCCCTCTTGAAGTGCGGCACCCAGAACTGGACACAGTACTCCATCTGCGGCCTGACCAAAGCCTCATAAAGGGGGAGAATCACCTCCTTGGACTGGCTCGAAATGCATCATTGGATGCACGATAGGGTTCGGTTGGCCTTCCCAACCACCGTCTGACATTGGCATCTCATGTTCATGTTGGTGTCAACAATGACGCCAAGATCCGTTCCACCTCTGTGCTAGCAAGAGGGGAGCTTCCCAGCCAGTATGTGTGCTGGGGGTTGCTTCTCTCCAGATGCATCACCCTGCACTTATCCACGTTGAATCCCATCCTGTTCTTGTCCACCCACTCATGCAGTCGGCCCAGATCCTGCTGCAGCCTCTCCCTCTCCTCTGGTGTCCCCACCTCAGCCCACAGTTGCCTTGTGACCAGCAGCTTTTCCTGAGACACAGAAAAAAACCTTTATTCAGTTGCAAATCCGGTGCTTCCAAAAATCCAAATATTGTCCCTTAACAGTTATCTTGCTTTGCTGCCACAGAGCTTTTGAAGAATATAACTGAAAATCTACAACAGGATAGACTATCTGGGAAGGCTTTTGAAATCTGTTCAAGGCAGTATGTATAGCTGTAATTGCCATACCAACGAAGTTTGGCACTCAGGACAGAACCCGCAGTGGGAGCCTACCCTCACCCTGTGCACAGAGCCAGCAGGCACATGCCCCTACCCTCCCCGCCCCCCATGATTGCTTGGGAGTGCACATAGAAGTGGGAACTGCCCTTTCCCCACCCCTGCACCTATCCCTAGACAAGCCACTTGCATTGGGTCTGTCCCATGCCCGGCTGGTCAGCGGCTATTGGCACCCCCTCGCTTTTGTGCCCTACTCCCCTCCTTCTCCCCTGCCCATGCTAAGGCACTGATAGCTGTGTCACTTGTTGCAGGATCTAAGCAGATGGAATGCAATATCTTAGTGCCATGCACGAGGTTCACCCCTGAAAGTATTTCTGATAAACCCAAAGCTGAGAACAATGGCCTGTCATTACTCTATGAGGGTAGAATTATGAAGGAATCAGTGTCTAGGTCCAATCACAATGGAATGGCATCCATTCAGAGAGTAGGACCCAGGTAGATTACGAAGCTCTTGTCAAAGAAAAATGGTGTCTGCACTAAAAATAAATCCCTTGGTAATCTGTGAAGTCACATTAATTCATCTCTGCAGGTATTTTCACTTTTCAGTATTCTTCACTGTTCCGTTATGATGTTCACTTCATGCTACTGACTCATATGTTAGAAACATAGCATTTGACTTTGACTTTGTCTATGACATCAAGGGTGGCAGCAAATGGCCCACTGCTATTATACAATCAATTGAATAAGAAGCTGCAGGGTGTTGGCATACCACAGCTTGAGGCAAAGCTGACAAAGAAATGACAAGCACAGTAGCAGTCTTGGAAAATGCAAAAATGAGAGAGAAAGAAATGACCCAGAGAGACATACAGCATTTAATTTTGTAAATAGAATATCACAATAGAGCTTGTGTTGTAAGACATTCATTTTCTTGTATAACATAATAAGTTAACACCATAAAGACTTGCTTTAATATTCCAGTTTTGAAATACTTGCATTCAAAGGCCAGCTTGGCAAGTCAAAGTTTCAGAAGTGAGTTCTTTATGATGCTTTCATATATCTCGAATTTCCATCTATAGATGAATCTACTTGGCATATTCAGGTAATCAATCTTTCATTCTTACCAAATGGCTATCTGCCAGAGCTCCCAAGCTGAAGGAATTATTTGATGCACCAGCTGGCAAACAAAAGACCAGGGTTGAAATGCAGAGAGTTGGTATGAAATTTGTTTCTGGTTCCTTTCTCTTTGTTTCAGCTCCTTCTACACATGCTTTTCAACTGTTAAGAAAACCTGGATAGTCACAAAAGTATCTGCAAGGTGGTGCAAATCTTTCTTACCTACCTGTTCCTCCTACATGAAGGATTGCAGAGATATAACTAGAGACACCTAATGAGCATACAACACCTCAAATACTATTTTTTCACGTATGATATTTCAGAGGTATAGTCTACAATTGTGATGGGAGAGGTGGTGACTGAGGCTGCCTGTATCAAGCGGAGGCCTCTAATATGAAAACACATAAGAAACTTTAATTTCTTGGTTTAAATAATGTAGTTTAAGGGAAAAATAGACAAAAAAAGAAAATACACAATGGATTGACTTTGGAAGGTGAAAGCAAGAAGACAATGTCTAGGATAGTGAGTGTGTTTATGTTCCTTTCTTTCCCTGAAAAGGTTCTTATGCGTGAAATTTTGTATCCATAGCAGTTCACACTATGGATTTCAGTGGAGCCAGAATCTAACCATGCATCTCTAAAGAGATGAGAAGTAAGTACTTGTAAAACATGACAGAGAAAATAACCAGAATACATGCTTGCACTTCCTGAGCATGCAAGCCTTGCAACCCACAAGATCTGGTCTAATAGTGATTCTTCTTTGGTTTTTTGTTTGTTTGTTTGTTTTTTGCTTTGGTAGGTATTGGTTCTCGCTACATGGATTTAAGCCTGGGCTTAATCATAGACTTAAGCCATGACTTTAGATAGGTGCTACATCTCTCATTATAAAAGAAGGTGGAAATAGTCTGATGCCTTCTCCCTCTTATATTTATCCTTCTGACTGAATAGCTAGCCAATATTTTTGGTCTTGGAAGGTTGTTTCTCCTAGAAGGAGAAATCAATGATGGAAGAGAAGTAATTATTTGGTTTAAATATGTCTATTTTTAAAAGAAGAATATCAGGAAGTTTCAATCTTGGAAATCTCCAGGTCTGCCATTTCAATGAGTTTGGTTTTCATGAAATACCCATTTTGCAGTGTCACACTTGCCTCTCTTTGTCTAGGCACATTGTCTACATTTCACACAGGCTGCACTGAGCATCCAAGGGTTGGCATTTGCAACCAGAAAACACCCCTTAAACTAGCTGGGTCAGTTTCAGGACCATGATCAGTGCCTCAGATTGTGGCTTTGATTTCTCTGCCAATATTTCCCTGTTGAAAGGGTCTTAATTGCTTCTGCCATTGAGCTTTAAAGAGTGTTTGGAAAACTGATTGACTTTGACTTCAACAAAGTCTGTGATTGTCTTTAGATCAAAGATACTTTCCCCACTTTGACAGTCACAAGCACTGTTCAACATAGTAATGTAAGATGAAGAAGCTAAATTGTGAAAGAATGGCAAAAAGAACACTAGCATTTAGGTGTTTTTACATGTTGGGATCCAGTGCCCCATTTTGAAAGTCCTTTACAAAATTATCTGGCTGGCTGTCCTTTCAACTCTCACAGACTTCCTGCAGGCAAAATTCTTAATCAGGTTTTGCCTGCAGAGTGAAAGTTTGACTAATAGTGATGACTGAACATCAAAAGATTTGGATTTAATTCAAATGATTAACTGAATTATTCAGATTCCTTTAGTCTGCAAATGTAGGCTATCTTATCTGAATGGGATTTCTTAGGGAGTTTTGAACTGCAGATTAGATATCTGTTCCAGATGGAATGTGGAGGTACAAAGAAAAGGAAAAAAACCCCTAAGATTGTCATCATGTCCAGTTGCCTGCCACCTCAGCAACCACACCATATGTTGCAAGTTGTAAACTACTCCATTTTAAAACTAGTGAAGTATTTTTCACCTGCTATTCTTATTGCAAGGCTTTTCCAAAATCTTACTCTGATGCTTAGAAACTTTCTTCTATTTCAAGCCTAAAGTTATTCATAGCCAGTTAATTCATATTTGTTCTTGAGTCTACCCAATATATTTAGCTAAGTCAGGTGTATCAAATGTGAAACCAGGGCTGGTTTCAGCCATACAGCTGCTGTATCTGATCTACTGGGCTATTGGTGGACCACTGCATGTTGTGAGCATGGCAAAGAGAAAGTGACCTACTGCAGAATCTGGGGCCCTTGAGCCCAATGGACATAGCAGTCAGTGGCAGGAAGGTAAGTGAGGACTGATAAAGCCCTGGTTGAACTCTAGCCTTGTATAGCCCCACCCTCTCAACTGCTGGCTTATGCTGGAATTGTCGTGTGCCCAATGCCAGAACTAGAGCTTCTACCATAGCACAGAACACATAGCTCCAACCTGGGGCACATGGTAGCTGGTATAGCTCCAGCACAGAGTGCACAGTGGGAGCCAGAGCTGTGCCATGTGCCCAGTGCTGGAGCCAGAACTCCTTACTGCAACTACATGCTCCCAGGCTGGAGCCACCTGACTGCTCCAAGGTGAATCTAGCTCACAGGGAAGCGCCAGAGTCTGGATCCAGCCAGAGTGCATTTGACACCCCTGGCTTAAGTAGTTTTTTCTTTAATCTGGTGTTTAATCATCAAAGTATTTATAAAAAAGTTGTCATATCCTGTCTCAGTCTTTCTTTTGCTAAGCTAAACCATTTAGTCTCCTCTCAAAACATAGGTTCTCTATCCTACTGATTATTCTAGTAGCCATCCATCTTGTAGTATATCTTCCCTCTTCCTGCCAGGAGAATTCACAAACTAGGCTTCACCTTATCTGAAAAGCCCACCTAATGCCACGTATCATCCAGTGCACTAAATGCCCTGATTGAAAATATGTAGACGAAACTAAACAACAATTATGTACCAGAATGAACGCATGGTGAACATGGATCAAATTCAAAAATACACAATTACCTGTGGGTGCACACTTCTAACAAAACAACCACTTTCTGTCCAATCTCTCAATTCTAATCCTCTAAGGGAATTTACAAAATACATTTTGTAGATGAGCCTATGAACTTCAGTTCATAGATGTACTAGATTAAAAAATCATGGATTAAATATAGATATTGGATTTCTGGCATATTATAACCTGTTTGGTTTTTTTTAAGTGATGGTGCCAAGGTTGTGGGGGCAGCCATGGAGG
The DNA here is from genome assembly GCA_030014935.1 of Caiman crocodilus. NCBI lineage: Eukaryota > Metazoa > Chordata > Crocodylia > Alligatoridae > Caiman > Caiman crocodilus. The sequence goes on from JAGPOW010001296.1 coordinate 112,580,335, forward strand.
CCTGGGGGTGCAAGTTGGGGGGTGAGGCTGGGTGGGGCAGCAGCAGCTGGTGGGGGATGAGACCAGGTAGAGCAGCAACCAGCAGCTGGGGTGGGGCATGTGGGCCTTGGAGGGGGAATAGTAGCCCCTGTGGGGGCCATTTGGCCCCTTTTGCGGGAGCCGAATCCCCTGTGTGGGGGGCAGCAAAATATATGTTCATGAATTCATGAAACATGTATTTAGAGTTTACTTTATTATTATGATAAGAGACTTGCTTTAATACTGTAAGATATATCAATAAAACATTGCCCAACTGATTGCTATTTCTGTCTCGCTCTCTCTTTATAGTGCTCTTTTGATTTACTTGTGGAGGAACATGGATTTGTGAGTATTTTTCAGAGTGACTTTGGGATTTTTTTTATCAGGGATTTTTCAGTTTTCCAATAGGAAACACCAGAATTCCTGCTAGGGAGGCCAGTGGCAGGACCCTGCTTGCTCAGAGCTGGCACCTTGGACCCAGCTGGCTAAGGCCAACCCTGCAACCACAGTCCACTGGCAGCTGGCCTAGAGGAGCAGATGCCTCTACCAGCTCTGCAGTCCCCATCCGGGTCTGACAGGTGCGCAGCAGGTCACAGCCAGGCAGCACCCCCCACAATTAGGCAGCAGCCCCCACTACCTGGAGGGTAGAGGGTGCAGGAAACTCTCAGGGCTGCTGCAGCAGTCCAGCTGGCACAAGGGGTAGTGTCCCCAGGTATCAGTTGGCTGAGCCCCAGAAGCTCCTGAGAGCTAGTAGCCCTGAGCTACTTGACAGGGCAGCTTTTTATACTGCTGGGACCAGGATAGGGCAGCTTTTATACTACTTGGGACAGCACAGGTGCTGACCCCAGGCTCTAGCTCCCCCTGGCCACAGAACCGGGAAGAACCAGGCAGGGTTATGTTGCTTCAAGTAGCACAATTTGCTCCACACCAAAGTGCATGTCTGAGCTCATGTGCTGAGTCAAAAAGCCCCAGCTCACATTGGCACCACTTCTATTAGAGCTGGTGCATGTGCTTCCATGTGTGGACACGCCATTGTAGGGTAATAGAGGAAAGAAGGTATAAAACAGGAGTAGAATAGGAACTAGATGCCCATCTGTGCCTCAGTTTACCTACCTGTAAAATAGGAAGCCGGGTCTGATAGTGTTGATCTGCCTTTGTAAAGCACTTTGAAATGAAAGGTGCTATGTAAATGCTAAGTACTAGCTCCCGTGTACTATTCTGACTCTGTAAAGGTTAGGCAGCTGTGTAGCTTTATCTGGTTCTGTTGCTAGGTGACAAACCAATACAATTAGTTCTACCTCCTGTATTGTTATTGCATCATATGGAAATTATCACTGTTTAGAGCAGTTTATACAGATGAAATGTTTGACATTTTTGCTTTGAAGGCTATAGCTTTTCGGAGAAAGCAGGAACATTAAATTGTCATGAGTTGGACAGTTACATGACCTGGAGTAAGACTTAAGCAGTTATATTTTCATTTTCAAAGTGAGTGCATAGTTAGCAGTGTTCTTATCCTTTTAAGTTAATGGTTCTTTATTTTATATTATTTACACAGACATGGAATTATCAGGTAAACACAAAAGCATAACTTTCAGAGCTCCTTTTAAAATTCTAGAAGAAAAAGAATGGGAAACATACTTGATACTTTCCTTCAGCAACAAGTCTGATCATTTCAGAATGAACCAACTGTAGTGGTTGGTAACCTCAAAAGTGTGAATATTATACTTATTACTTATCTTTGTATCCTAGATTCTAATAATCACCTTTTCCATTTAATATGGAATTCTGCTGCTTACAAATTGCATTGCAAATTGCTTAAAACAATGGGATGCATTGCCCTGTGAATTATCTGTTCCTTACCTTGTCTTTCAGAAGGTCACTACTCTACAAATAAATTTTATTTTATCTTCAATATTATAAAAAAGTGGCAAAGAAGACAGACTGCATATAATTGGTGTGACAGCTATTAAAGCACATCTTTAAATCCAGCTAGTAAAACCTAAGTTCTAAACCTATTCTTTAGAGTGTCTGGCATTGATTGTTAGGACCACTCACAAATATACCAAATCAGTTAATTTTTGATGCTTTATTTATCTACAAGACCATTTTATTTTATAATTTAATTTCACTACTACACAAGCATGACATCAGCGCATTTAAAACGCTCAACAAAGTGAGGTACAAACTTATTACCCTAAAGTGGTAAAGTCTATGAGAACAGATACATTTGACTTGTGATTTGAGCAATAAAAGAATCTCTCTTAATAAGGAATTACATATCTGTGGAGTTTAATTGCAAAAAGGCCTGTCATGATAAGATTAATGATATGCCATTTTTTAGTTCAAATGGTTGCAACTGAATTAAGGTAGTACTATTATTCTTAGAGTGTTAAAGACAAGCACATGAGGCAAAAAGGGGAAAGAGTGGATATCAGAATTATACTGAAATATGGGGATTGTCTCTCTATATAAAGTGCAGGGCTTCAAAGTGCTTTACAAGGCCTATATTTATAAAACACATTAATCCTGTGGAAAATAAAAATAAGGCAAAGTGATAAAATATTCAGGGCTTTTCATTAAAAAACCAAACCCTGTGGGAACTGATTCTGTTCCTCAGAACTGTGAGTAGATAGAAACTTTCACACTTGCCTCTCTCCTTTTTTTGTAGAAATGGGAAGTACATATCTCTCCTCCCATAGTTTCTTTGACCTCAAAGAGACTGCAGTTTGGGAGAGTGAACAATGGGTGAGACGTGAAGGAACACACATCCTTAGTTCTTGCAACCACATTGAGTTCAATGTGAACAATTAAAATAGGCCTCAGTTTTACTATATGTAGCTGAATACATTTATGAGTAGTAAAAATCATACTCAGAGGATGAGAACTTTGTACAGTTACTTGCTGTGGCAGCACTTTCTATATAGGCTTAAGCAATGAAGTCCTGGTATCCTTTAGAGTTTGTGAGCAGGTTCTAGAGCCTGTTCTTCAGGGCAAGCAAACCTGTCCCCAGTGGAAGAGAAATTTCAGTAAGGTAAACCTCACAGGAATTTTGCTGCATTTCATCCACTTCCAGAAGTTGAGTGAGGGAACTGGTCCAGGCACCTCAGTATGCAACCTCATTTCCAAAGTTTCTGCAGATTTGTTATGCCTTCTATTTGTATCGGGTAATGTGAATACCTGCAAACTCCAGGTAATGTGAATCTCCCAGTGAAACACAACATGAATACGAGATGCTGTCCTCACCACCATTCCATCTTTTTATAGTCTCAGATTTCTTAGATTAGCCATAGACAGATGCAAGCTCACTGAACCAATAAGCTAAGCACAGACACTCAAAAAGTCCAAGGCTGAATTAATTGATTCAGTCTTTGCAGGTTAGTCTAAGCTGCAGATATTAAATTGAAAAACAATTGGACAGCCATTCATTTTTGATTCAGAAGGTGCAGCCACATACCTGCAGTGGCTCAGGCCAGAAGCTGGGGGAGGAGAGCACAAGAACATGGCTATTTGGCGTATAGACTATATGTTTACATCCTCTTCCTGCTGCCCCCAAGGTCTCTGGGATTTGCATTCAAGAATCCCAGCTGCAGGACTTTGTAGGGTTGCTCATTACTTCCTTTTCCTGCTTCCAGGTGCCTATGAGATTTGTAGTCCATAGTCACAGCTAGCAGTAAGCTTTTGGCAGGGCAGGGCAACTATGTACTTGGGGGAAGTGAAGTTTAAACCCCATTTCTAGGCCCAGACCCCAGCTAGAGTTTGCTGAGAAAGGGGGGTAGTCCCTGCCTCTACCTCCCTCCCCAACTCTCCTCTGCTGGGCTCAGCCCAGGGCTGGAAAGCATGCTGGAATGCTGGGGGAGGGGGATTTAACTTGAACCAGGAAGGGGTCTGGGACAGAAGTTTCATAAACTGGTTTGACCTAAATCAGTTAAGTCTGATACTACATTCAGCCAGGTTTATCTTAAGCTAGTTTCAGTAATTTTGAAACTGAAATGTGTCCTGAAATTCTGTTCTGTTATAGGTTTAAACCAGTTTCTGATAACTTACCAATTTATGTGTAACTTCTGTCCCCAGCCACAGAGACCACAAGTATGTGAACAGAGATGTCCTCAAGTTCATAGCAAATATGACCAGGTAACTTTCTGAAAATCTAAAGGGTGTTCTCCAAAGTATTTGGATGATTGTTCAAACTAATTCAGTTCACGATTAGTTTCCTCATGGGAAATTAATTTTAATTTCTCAGATAAGATTACTGTCATCTTTCATACATTCTGCAGTGTCAGAATGCTGTTTTGGACTCAGAAGATTTACTCAGTGCTTTGTTCTGAATGTAATATTAAAAATAAAACTGAACAATGCCTTTATACAAGTTATAGTAGAATACTTTGGTTTATATGGCTTCCATTTATTATTTTCCTTTTTCATGCCACCAGATCACCACCTTTTAAATTATGAGTACTACCACTAATAATTTTCTTCCTTCCTTTCTTTGAACATACTACTGTTTAAGCAACAGATGGTTGTGTTTGCTGTCAGTGGATTCCATGTGTTAATCTGCTCCTTCCCATAGCTTGTTTTGATACCTTGAAAAATGACTGGATTCCTTTTTAGTACAAAGAAGCATTCTCTACGCTATAGAACTTGGAATTAATTGTAACATTATTCAGACTTTATATATCACATCAAAGCTCTTTATTTGATGAAGATAGCTTAGAGAATGGTAGCATAAAGACTGTATCAAGTACTGAGAATGTATTCTCTCTTTTTATTTTCCTCTGAAAGAGAAAATTCCCCTGAGATCAAGAAATCTAGCTCATTCTTGACTCTAATTGTATCAAGAAATGAGCATATATAATAAAATATTAACATCCCATCCTGTTCATTCTTGATTGCTTGCTGAATTCAGTACATAACCTCATACTGAGTTCAGTCAATGAACTAAAGAAACTACTCAATCATCCTGATTACTGACAGCATAAATTAATTACATAAACTTGATTTCAGGTCTTAATTAAATTAATATAATTTGGTGTAATCTCTTAGAGAACAATAGGGATAGTTTTCCACCCCACTTCCTGAATAAATTAGTTTGTCTAAGAGCTGGTGTTTATTCTGAGCTCTTTGGAATCTGAATCACTTATGCAGACATTTAGCATAGACTCTTCTTTCAAATTCTCATTACTTGTGAATAGCTATTACCATTATTGTCAAACATAATGCATACACCTTTCTACATTAAACTACAAACCAGAGGAACACAAATAAACCTTTTCTATTTGTTAATTTAATCTCCCAGAACAAACCTTCTAGATATAGAAGGCTAATAGGTCTTAAATGAAGTGAAATACTGCTTCCTCGTACCTAGGCCTTGTTTGGTAGAACGCAGCAGTACCATTTGCTAATTTTGCTTCTTATTACCATATTTACCCAAATAGAAGACAACCCTGACTGTATGATGACTCCCCAGTAATTTGATTCTAAATATGGAAAATGTATAAATTGATTATTTTTTTCCATGTATAGAATTTAATTATTTGAGGATCATCTTAAATCCATCCCCACACTACTGCAGGTGGTGGGGGGAGAGGTAATGGGGGGGGAAGTAATGGGACAGGTGCAGAGGAGACAGATAGTGGAGGGAGTCTGTAAAAAGAAACTTGGTGGGGCAATAATGGGACAGACACTGGGGAGGTGGTAGGGGCAGGCAGTATGGAGGTAGTGAGAGAGGCAGGAAGCTTTCCACCTGCTCCTGTCCCCCCTGCCTTACTTACCCCCACTTGTGTCTGTCCCTCTTCCCCCCCTTGCCTCAGGTTGTCCCATTTCCCTTGTCCTGTTTCCCCCTACTTCCCTCTCTACACAGCTTCTGCCACCCACAGCTTCAGGTCCCCTCTCCCCCTTGCTCTTGTCTTCCTCTGTGAAGTCTTCCCCCCCGCCTTCCCTTCCATCCCACCTTACCTCTTTTCCACGCCAGCAGGCTCCATCCCTGCTGCAGTCCGCTGCATGGAGCATGGCTCCAGCCTGGCCTTGTAGCAGCAATGCCAGCTCCTCACTGCTGCTATGGGGTTGGGCTGGAGCCATGCTCTGTGCCCTAGGCTGCAGCAGGGTCAGAGCCTGCTGGTGGAAAGTAAAGGTAAGGATTACAGTAGAGGGGGAGAGAAGAAGTGGGGGGAGACAGGGAGACTGGGGGTTGCAGTGCTGAAGTTTCAGGGTATGCAGAGGCAGCTTCAACCCCAACCCCAGGTTGGGGATCGAGCTATAGAAGCTGCCTGTGCACTCCCTGTTCCCCCACTGCTGCATGCTTGATTGGAAACCAAGGGGCTTTCCTCCACTTGTTAAATAGGGCAAAAATCCTTCCACTTGCTCCCAACCCCAGTGCCTGCCCCCTTACTGCCTCCTCACTTGCCTTACCAAGTTTCTGTCTTCTAATACATTAAATACTTTTTTTCTGTGCCCAGCAGTGGTACTTTCAAACATGCTTTACTACTCCATATGTGCTACCTTTCTGTGGCTTGAAGTACTATAAACAGTTGTTCAGCAGTACTAAATAGCTTGTGTTGGCCTTGTGCAAACTGCTCTACTGTTTTCAGCTGGAGCTCTGTATTGTGTCTTAGGGCATCTCTTCTAGGCATGGAAAGTTGCAGTCTTGACATAGTCAATGAAATAATATTCATGGCAATAACTTGAAGCAAAATGTGGTATCTAAGGTTAGCAGAAATAATACAGAATGCTACAAATCAAAGCATATTACTCATTGCAGAGCTGAGAATCTCCAAGATATAAACAAAACACATTAACTCACAGGAGCAAGGACAATATGCTTGATTCCTATTAGCTTTCTTCAATTGTCTATACACTCCCCAGACAGTTCTGTCTTTTCTTGTTCAGCATTCATCTACCTGTCTTCTGAACATATTGCTATTTCTTGCTTCATTGCTTTAATGGCTTCTCTTGGTATATTATGTTATATGTTATTAAATGTTAGGATTACCAGTATTTATATAATACTGTACCAAACTCTGGAAACTACATAGGAGTCAAAAGCAAGGTTCTTAGATTTATACAGGGAATTCTGGGGGGATAGGGTCACAGGCCAATTCTGGGGGGATAAGGTCACAGGCCATTTGCTACTTTTTTGCTTCTTATTACCATATTTACCCAAATAGAAGACAACCCTAACTGTAAGATGACTCCCCAGTAATTTGATTCTAAATATGGAAAATGTGTATAAATTGATTATTATTTTCCATGTATGGAATTAATTATTTGAGGATCATCTTAAATCTATCCCCACACTACTGCAGGTGGTGGGGGGAGAGGTGATAAGAAGGGCAGGTGCAGGCGGGACAGATAGTGGAGGGAGGCTGTAAAAAGAAACTTGGTGGGGCAATAATGAGGCAGGCACTGGGGGGTGGTAGGGGTAGGCAGTATGGAGGTAGTGAGAGAGGCAGGCAGCTTTCCCTCTGCTCCTGGCCCCCCTGCCCCACTTACCCCAAATTGTGTCTGTCCCCCCAAAGCCTCAGGTTGCCCCAATTTCCCCAGTAGATCCAGATGATTAGGAAAAACACAGGTGAGCAAGCATTAAGGTACATATACTTAGAATATAGACAATAATAATGACTCAGTAATAAAAACTTTCAGGGACAGATAGCAGGATAACAAATAGGGAATGTTAACACAGTGATTAATGTACTGAAGAAATCTTAAGTCCTCCCTTAACTCCAGGGGGCTCTCAAGACAGTCTTTGGTCTCACAGAACATTGTGAGATGAAAGACACTCTTACTGTGTACCCAGGTTCCCTGTCTGAGCCTCACAATTACGGCTTGCAGAGTGAGCTCCACTGCAACTCCTGGATCTCAGCAGGCATCTTGGTGGTTTCTGCTTCTCTCTCTCTTTCTCCACTCAACAATTTCTTTGCATACAATCCCAGCTTCCCCTCCACTTTCTTCCTCTTTCTGCAGCACCCTGCTGGGAATGATAGTTTCTGTCATAATGGGAGGTTTTTGCTCAAGATTGGGCACCTCCCTCAGTGTTGGGTAGGTGTTGGGTACCGTCAAGTATACTTATCCCTGATCTCAATCTCACCCCCTGTATTCATCCATCCTCACTAGCCCCATCTGTGTTGGGCCAAGGTCTCATTCTGATGACTAGAAAATTACATTTATAGGTGGGCAAGGTTTCATAGATTTTATAGACATTAGGGCTAGAAGGGACTTGGGAAGATCATTGAGTCCAGCACCTGCCCCAGGGGCAGGAAGTCAACTAGGGTCAAAGAATCCTAGCAAGATAAGCATCCAAATGTTTCCTAAAAGTGTCCAGAGGAGATGCTGCACCACCTCTGGAGCGAGTTTATTCCAGGCTTTGGCAGCTCAGACAGTAAAGAACTCTTTCCTTATGCCCAGCCTAAAATGCTCTTGAAGGAGTTTATGAACATTGGACTTTGTCATCCCTTGAGAAACTCTTGTGAACAGGTGCTCCCCCAGATCCTGATGGACACCCCTTATACACTTATAGGCTGCCACCAGGTCACCCCTGAGCCTGTGCTTTTTCAGGCTGAAGAGTCCCATGACTCTCAGCCTCTCTTCATAAGGTAGGGGCAGGCAATTATTTTGGGTGGAGGGCCGCTTACTGAGTTTTGGCAAGCCATTGAGGGCTGCATGACAGGCAGCTAGGGACAGATTAATATTAATTTTCTAAATTTTATATGGGTCCTGCAGGCTGGATAGAATGGCCTGGCAGGCCACATTTGGCCCGTGAGCCGCATTTTGCCTACCCCTGTCAGAAACCCTGGTCTCTTGCCCTCTGATCATGTGAGTGGCTCTCCTCTGGACTCTCTCAAGCTTCTCCACATTCTTCTTGAATTGTGGAGCCCAGAATTGGATGCAGCACTCCAGCTGAGGCTTCACCAAGGCCAAGTATAGCAGGAGAATGACATCCTGAGATTTGTTTGAGAAGCATCTATAGATGCAAGCCAGAGTTTTGTTCACTGTACCAGCTGCAACATTGCACTGATGACTCATGTTTATCTTGTTGTCAGTCATGACCCCGGAGTCCCTTTCGGCCATGGTGCTAGTGAGTGTAGCATTGCCAAGCCAGAAATGTGATGAGGGTTTTTTTCCCTGAGGTAGAATGCCTTGCATTTTTCCATACTGAATGTCATCAGATTTGTATCCGCCCACTTTCTAAGGCTATCAAGGTCAACCTGGATCACCAGCCTATCCTCAGGCATGGATGCTCTACCCCAGCATTTGGTATTATCAGCGAACTTGGCCAGTCTGCTTCTGACACCAGTGTCCACATAGTTAATAAAGTCGTTAAAGAGTACAGGTCTGAGGATGGAGCCTTGGGGGACATCACTGGTCACAGATCGTGTCGCGGGACAGTGTTGTATGGTTTCAACCTAATCTTACTGGGCACCTTGCCCCCAAGTAATGTTAGGGTGGGGTTTGAGCTCAGATGCCACCTGGGTAGTATGGGTGCTGCCCTTACTCTCCTGTCATGACTTCGATGTTCTAGTTGGGGAGGCAGTTCCCATCAGGTGGTCCCCCGCCTGAGGATTAAGATGACTCAGTCCTTGGTTCTTGCTTCGTGGGGCTTCAAGCCTCCCCTTCACCCTTATCACATCCACGGCCATGATGAATATTATCTTTGGCTGGTGTCCCCTTGGATGGCTTTTCCTCCTCGCCCAGCTTGCCCACCTCTATTTTGGGTTGAACAACCCCAGTCAGTCTGCCCTTCACTGCAGCCAGTTCCTTGGCTTCAGGCTGACCAATGTATCCAAGCTGGCCCTATCTTGGGCTAGTTAGGGCTTTCAAAAAAATCCAACACCTTGATTTTCACCAGAGGGTACCTCCTGGGATCTCGCCTCCCAGTAATGTTTTCAGAGTTCACAGTAAAGGAGAAACTTGAAGGAGTAAATGAGGGACCCATGTGTCCCTGGGCTCCGGATGACTATGGGGGTGGACTGCCATTCCGTGTCCCACACTGGTCCAGCTCATCAGTTTGGCTGGTACTGGACCCTGGCTAACTTGGAGTTGCTCCTGGTCTTCCCCAGCTTGGAAGAGTGCTGAGTTGCTCGTGCCTCCCCCCATGCCTCCTGTGTTGGGAACCTGCTGCTGCTGGTGCCTCCTGCCTCCTGTGCCAGGGCCCTCAACTTCCCCTTTCTTTCTTGCAGCTGGATAATCTTCTTCCTGTCAGCCTGCATCTCTGGGTTGCCATCTGCTCTTCCCTCTGCCAGTGTCCCTGGATCGGTGCTCTCTTCTTCCTCCAGTAGTTTCTCCGGGTCAGTGTCCTCCTCTTCTTTCCCCAGCATCTCTGGGTCAGCACCCTCCACTTTTTTCCCTACTGTCTCTGTGTTACTGTCCTCTTCTTCTGCTGTTCACTGCCTAGCTGTTTTTCCTGCTGCCATTTAAGCAGCTCACAGTTTCTGGAAGCTCCACCCCTTCCCTCACCAGTCCTCAGTTGCAGGCAGCTGCGGAACCATAGGGCTGCTGCCCACGCTTCCTCTAAGCTGCCACTCTCCAGAATCCCTAAGGTGAGTCCTGAGGTGCATGGGGTGGGGATCTGGGACCCCTAAGGGGGGATTTCACTGCCCCTCTCACAGAATGATTCACTTCCATCAACTACCGCTCTCTGGGTCCGACCTTGGAGCCAATACCTCAAGTATAAGACTGTGTTGTAGCTGATCCCGCAGTTTGCCAATTTTTCCATGTGAGGATCATGGGATACCAGATCAAAGGCTTTTTTAAAGTCCAGATATATTACATCAATCTCTTCTCTCTTGTCTAGGTGATATATCACCTGGTCATAGAAGGAAATGAGATTGGTCAGGCGAGACCTACCCACAACAAACCCATCCTGGCTGTCCCTCAGGATGCTGCCATCTGTTCTCTTATCTAGAATGGTCTCTTTGATAATTATTGTCCAAAATCTTTCCAGGGATTGAGGTCAAGCTGATTGGCTTGTAGTTCCCCGGGTCTACTTTCCTCCCTTTCTTTAAGATGGGCACCACATTGGCCATCTTCCAGTTTTTGGGCACTTCACCTATGTGCCATGAGTTCTCGAATATCCTTACCAGTGGCTGGGCTATGATGCCTGCCAGCTTCTTAGGTACTCTGGGTTGCAATCTGTGAGGACCAATTGACTTGAAGGCATCCAACCTCTCATCATGTTCCTTTACAAGGTCTATACTGATGTTGGGTATAAATTCATGCATACTCTGACCACCCTGCATTGTGTTAGGCAGGGCAGTCCCTTTGGGGAGGTGAAAAACCAACCCAAAGTACCCATTAAGCGGGTTGTCTTTTTTCCTGGGTGTCAGTTGTCCCATTTGGTTTAATGAGGGTCTAACATTACCCTTGCTTTTCTTCCAACGCCCCACATAATTGAAAACGGACTTTTTATTGTCCTTGATACATGTACCTAGTTGGAGTAGGCTTTCCTGTTTCACTCTCTACAGGTATGGACCAGTGCAGAATACTCCTTAGTGTTGATTCCTGTCTTCCATCATTTCTAAGCACAGAGGACACAATGGTGGGAGTCTACTACAGACCTCCTACTCAAAGTCAGGAGCTTGACCAGGAGTTCACCCAGGGACTGGCTGTGGCTGCATGCTCCAGAACGATGGTTGTTATGAGTGACTTCAGCTATCCAGACATCTGGGATGATCACTCAGTAAAATCTGAGTGGTTGCAAAACTTCCTGTCATGCGTGGATGACCTCTACCTGACTCAAGAAGTCTACAGGCAAATGAGAGGTAAAGCACTACTCAACCTGGTACTGGCAACTGGGGATGATCTAATTGGTGACATAGTGATTGATGGGAAGCTGGATGACAGCAACCATGAGCTGATCACCTTCACCATCTGCCGTAAAGCTGGCAAGTCAGTCAGTAACACTGAAGTCCTTGACTTCAGGAAAGCAGACTTTGACAAGCTCAGGAAGCTTGTCAGTGAGGCCCTAAGGGACCATGACCCCAGGAGGTGGGGAGTTCAGGAAGAGTGGTTGCTCCTCATGGAAGTGATCCTCTATGCACAAGCTAATTCTATTCCATCTCAGAGGAAAGGCAGCAAGAGGGCACAGCAGCCCCCCTCCCCCCACCCGGCTCTCCAGGGATCTAGTAGACCTCCTGAGGCTAAAAAGAAAGGCCTAAAAAGGATGGAGGATGGGATTCATCTCCAAGGAAGAATATTCTGCACTGATCTGGTCCTGCAGGATGCAAACCAGAAAAGCCAAGGCTGCAACTGAACTCCAACTAGCTTTGAATATCAAAGACAATAAAAAGTCCTTTTTCAGATATGTGGGGAGCCGGAGGAAAAGCAAGGGCAGCACTGGACCCCTGCTAAACCAGATGGGACAACTGACACCCAGGAAAAAGCCAGCCTATTAAATGAATACTTTGTGTCGGTCTTTCATCAGTCCCATGGGATGCCCATGCCCGTTATGGGACAGGGAGGTCTGGGTGAGGGAGACTTCCATCAATGCTGACCTCATGAAGGAACACTTTGAGAGGCTGAATGCCTTCAAGTCAGTCAGCCCTGACAAACTACACCCCAGGGTACTCAAGGAGTGGGCGAGCATCATAGCCCAGCCCCTGGCATGGATCTTTGAGAATTCCTTGTGCTCTGGTGTAAAACCAGAAGACTGGAAGAAGGCCAATGTGGTGCCTATCTTCAAAAAAGAGAGGGAAGTGGATTTGGGAAACTACAGGACCATCAGCCTGTCCTCTATCCCAGGAAAGATCTTAGAAAAGTTTTTTAAAGAGTCCATCCTTGATGGATTGGCTGATGCCAACATCCTGGGGGAAATCCAGCATGGGTTTGTTGTGGGTAGGTCTTGCGTGACCAATTTCATTTCCTTTTATGACCAGATGACCTATCACCTGGACAAAGGAGAAGAGATTGGTGTCATATATCTTGACTTCAAAAAAGCCTTCAATTTGGTATCCCATGGTTGCCTCTTGGTAAAACTGGCCAAGTGTGGCCTTGTGTCCACCATGATCTGCTGGCTGGGGAATTGGCTCCATGGTTGGACCCAGAGGGTGGTAACTGATGGAAGTTAATCGTCATGGTGCCTTGTGGCTACTTGGGTCCCCCAAGGCTCTGTCCTTGGACCCATATTTTTCAACATCTTCATTAATGATGTGGACATTGGAGTCAGAAGTGGACTGGCCAAGTTCACCCACAATGTCAAACTTTGGGGCAAAGCATCCAAAGCTGAAGACAGGAGGGTGGTCCAGGCTGACCTGGACAGGCTCAGCAAATAGGCAGATGAGAACCTGATGGTGTTTAATACTGAAAAATGCAAGGTTCTCCACCTTGGGAGGAAAAACCTGCAGCATCCTTATAGGCTTGGCAGTGCTACACTGGCTAGCACTATGAATGAAAGGAACTTGGGGGTCATGATTGACCACAAGATGAACGTGAGCCTTCAGTGAGATGCTGCAGCTAGTAATGTGAGTAAAATGCTGGCTTGCATCCATAGATGCTTCTCAAGCAAATCGCAGGGTGTCATTCTCCTGTTGTTCTTGGCCTTGGTGAGGCTGCAGCTGGAGTACTGCATCCAGTTTTGGGCCCCACAATTCAAAAAGGATGTGGAGAGGCTTGAGAGAGTCCAGAGAAGAGCCACGTGCGTGATCAGAAGTCAGGAAAACAGACCTTACGATGACAGGCTGAGAGCTATGGGGCTCTTTAGCCTGGAAAAACACAGGCTCAGGGGTGATCTGATGGCCACCTATAAGTTTATTGGGGTGACCACCAGTGTCTGGGGGAACGTTTGTTCACCAGAGCGCCCCAAGGGATGATGAGGTCAAATGGTTATAAACTACTGCAAGACCATTTCAGGCTGGACATAAGGAAGAGGTTCTTTACTATCTGAGCCCCCAAGATCTGGAATAGCCTGTCATCGGAGGTGGTTCAAGCACCTACACTGAACACCTTCAAGAGAAAATTGGATGCTTATCTTGCTGGGATCCTAGGACCCCAGCTGACTTCCTGCCACTGAGGCAGGGGCCTGGACTCCATGATCTTCCAAGGTCCCTTCCAGCCCTAATGCCTATGAAATCAATGACATCTAAGCCTTTCTTTTTAGATATAGGAGGTGCATGGGTTCCCTACTGAGCCAAGGGGGTTGCTGTGCCCTTTTGCTACCTTTCCTCTGAGATGGGATGGACATACCTTGTGCTTTCAGGATCACTCCCTTAAAGAGCAACCACGCATCTTAGACTCCCCTCCCTGTCGAATCATGGCCCCTTAAGACCTCAGCAAAAAGCCTCCTGAGATTATCAAAGTTAGCTTTCTTAAAGTTAAGGACTTCTGCATTTCTGATGACTTGCTAGCTTTGTGATCGATACTAAAAGTGATCAGCTCATGGTCACTGTCTTTCAGATTTCCTTTGATGCTTACATTGCTGGCTAGATCATCTCCTTTGGACTTTACCAGGTCCACCTGCACTTTACCTCTTGTTGGTCCATATGTTTCTTGAATAAGGTAGAGCTCATCTACACACGTGAGGAAGCTTTGTGACCTTTCATATCTGACTGAGTGCTCTTCCCATGAGATATCCAGGTAGTTGAAGTCTCCCATGAGAACCATGCACTGAAAGTATGCAGCCTCAGCCAGTTTCCTGGTGAATTCCAAGATTCCATGAGTAGATGTGATATCTTATATTAGACTAACTGAGTAGTTGAAAAAAAGTTCTTGGCGAGCTTTCGGGTTTAGTCACCCTTCTTCAGGTACAGGGAATCTTATTTATTTAGAGGTTTGCTTTTGGGATTTGGCTTGTAAGTAAAGTAGATATTGCACATGGGCCAGGGCAAGAGCAAGGGTTGGTTTCTAAAAGCCTGTTAGTGACGAAGTTTCCTTTAAGAACCACTGTGTCTGAAGCCAGCAGGCACACAGTCTGGGAAATTGAAGACATGCACCACACTGTTCCATAACTTAAGATAAGGTGGCATTAGGTCACAGTGCCAAATTGGAGAGCCCTTGGAATTTCCAGTTTTGGTAAATAGACCAAATTAGGAGGCCCAGTAAATAATCAAATTAATATGTGTGCATGTGATGGGTTTGTTGGACTAAAGGAATATGCTGACAGGACAGAACACGGACAATCAATGATGCCTGGAAATGAAGAGGGGTCTGATATTTAAGAGAGAACCTCCAGGCGAAGCTCACATAGTGGCCAGGTGTACCTTCCTTCTGTCACAGCTCTAGGGCTGGTATATATAGTATTCATAGATTTTCATTCATATGTCCACAGATGCTTGGGTAGGAAGGGACCAAAACAGATCATTGAGTCTGACCCCCTGCCTTGGCAGGAAAGAGTGCTGGGGCCAGATGACTCCAGGCAGATCCCTATCCAGCCTTCTTTTAAAGACTGCCAAGGTAGAGAAGAGCACCACCTCCCTTGGAAGCCCATTCCAAATTTTGGCCACCCTTACTGTGAAGAAGCTTTTCTTGATATCTAGATTTGATCTCTGTCAGTTTGTGACCATTGTTCCTTGTTATCCCTGGTGAACAGAGTACGTGTGATCTCTTGCTGCATCCCACTAACAAATTTGTAGGCAGCCACAAGATCACCTCTCAGCCTTCTCCTGTGGAGGCTGAAGAAGTCCAGGTCCCTCAGTCTCTCCTCATAGGGCTTGTCCTGTAAGCCCTTCTCTGGACCCTGTTGAATCAGCATCCTTTTTGAAGTACAGTGCCCAAAACTTGATGCAGTACTCCAACTGTGGTCTGACCGATGCTACATAGAGGGGAAGTATCACTTTCTTGGATCTATTTGTCATGCATCTATTGATGCATGATAACGTGCAGTTTGATTTGCTGATGATTTTGTCACACTGACTCATGTTCATCTTGGAATCCACTATGACGCTGAGATCCCTTTCCACTTCTGTACTGCTGAGATGGTCACTTCCCAGTCAGTAGGTGTGCTGGATATTTTTGCACCGTAGGTGCAGCAGTCTGCACTTGTCCTTGTCGTATTGCATTCTATTGTGTACTGCCCACTTTTCTAACCTGTCCAGGTCTGCCTGCAATTGTTCCCTACCCTCTGGAGTGTGCATTTCAACCCACAATTTAGTATCATTCACAAACTTGGATGGAGTACACTTCGTACCCACATCCAAGTCACTGATGAAGATATTGAAGAGTACAGGTCCAAGGACTGAATCCTGCGGAACCCCACTACTCACATCCTTCTAGGTTGATACCGACCTGTCTATTACCACTCTCTGGGTGTGACTGCTAAGCCAATTTGTCACCCATCAGACCATGTAAATATCTATGTCACAGTCTCTTAATTTATTTATGAGAATAGGATGAGATACTGTATCAAAGGCCTTGCTAAAGTCCAAGGAAACGACATCCACCTCTACTCCTGTATCTAAGCACTTTGTGAACCTGTCATAAAATGAAACCAGCTTGGTCAGGCATGATCTACCTGCTACAAATCCATGCTTGTTTCGCTGCTGCATTATTTTTCCTGCTGGACTCCCACAAATACGATCCTTCATAATCTTTTCAAAGATCTTTCCAAGGATGGAAGTGAGACTGACTGGCCTATAATTACTCAGATTCTCCTTCCTCCCCTTCTTGAAAATAGGGACAACATTGGGCCTTTTCCAATCCTGTGGGACCTGACATGAGTGCCACAAGTGCTCAAACAGCCATGCCAGTGGTTCTGCTATGACACAGGCCAATTTCTTCAGTAGCCTCAGATGCAGCTCTCCAGGCTTGCTGGATGGAACACATCCAGTCCATCCAAGTAACTCTGCACTAAGTCAGCATCAACAGCTGTAGGCTGGTGTCCCTCTGATGCCCATCTAAGAACCCATTAGGAAACTTACCTTGAGCCCTATTCAGGAACACTGAGGCAAAAAACTCATTGAATAGCTCAGCCTTGTCCCCCCTCTCTGTCACTAATTGCTCCTCCTTGTTCAGTAGGGGTCTTATGCTGCCCTGAGCCTTCCTTTTACTCCCTACATGACTGAAAAAAGACTTTTTGTTATCTTTTATTTGTGTTGCCAGCCTCAGCTCTGCAGCTGCTTTGGCCTTTCTAACTGCCTCCCTGCCAGTGCAGGCCAAATTGGTATACTTCTCCTTGGTAGCTTCTTCTGGCTTCCACTGCCTATGTGCCTTCTTTATTGCCCTTACACTTCTCTGGATTTCCCTGTTTAGCCAAGGAAGTTTTTTGGCTCTTTTCCTCCTTGTCCCTCATACTGAGATAGTCTTCCTCTGCGTCCGAAGGATCACTTCCTTTAGGAACGACCACCCTTCCTGAACTCCCATCTCACCAATGAGATCTTTTCTCCTGCAGTGCATCATTGAGTAGACTCCTAAGCACACTGAAGTTAGCCTTCCTAAAGTCAAGCACTTCCACCCTACTAGTTATCTTACCCACCTTATGCCATATAGTGAATTCAATTGATTGGTCGTTATTGTCCCCAAGGTGACCACAAATCTGCAGCTCTCCTACCAGGTCCTTCCCTGTAGCCAACACCATGTCCAGTAATACATTCCCCCTGGTGGGACCGTATACCTCTTGTGTTAGGTGAAAGTCCTGCACGTAGGTTAAGAACCTACGTGAATGATTAGATTTGGCTGACTGCTCCTCCCAGCAGAAGTCAGGGTAGTTTAGGTCCTCCATGACAACCACATCCCTAGACTGTATGGCCTCTGAAAGCTGCCTCAAGAATTCCATGTCTAGCTTTTCCTCTTGGTGTAGTGGTCTGTAGCCGACCATCCCCCCACACCAAGTCCCTTTCCCCATGACCTCCATGTATCCTAACCCACAATGCCTCAACTTTCACCCAGTTTGATCCCATTTTGATTAGGGTTGATTTATAATGCTATTTTACAAAGAGAGCAACCCCACCCCCTTTCCTCCCTGCTCTGTTCCTTCTGTATGACCTGTAGCCCTCAATGTGTACTGCCCAGTCATGGGTAGGGTCCCCTCCACATTTCTGTTAGCCCCACTAAATTGAAGTTATTATCTGCAAGCGGAAGTGCAAGTTCCTCCTGCTTGTTCCCCATGCTACTAGCATGAGTATGGAGGGACTTAATCCCTCTGAATATTACCTTTGATGCCCCTCCTACCCCCCCCATTCTGATGCCCAGAGGACCTGTTGGTACTTACCTGAGGTGTAATGTTGTATGTCTCGCAGTTTGTAGGTTCTACACTCTCTCCATCTCCTGCCTCCCCATCCCCCATCTTACTTAGTTTAAAGCCCAATGTAGGAGGTCAGCCAACCTATAACAAAAGAGACTCTTACCTTTTGTGGAGAGATGAAGCCCATCAAGTCCCAGGAGGTCCCTTGCATGGAAGTGCAGACTGTGGTCCAAGAAGCAAAAACATGCATGATGGCACCAACTCCAGAGCCATGGGTTGACTTCCCTGACACAGGTGACGTGATGCCTACTGCAATCGCTGGACTATTTGGGACTGTACTGATGACAGTTCAGTTGTGCAGTCCCTGGAGATTTCATGGTGGTTGATGAACAAGGCTTACTAGTTTTTTTATTGGACTAGGGTCTCTGTTCCCTGAGCACACATATGGCTTCATTCTGTTACAGTGCACTACTAATGTCTAATCATTGGGTCTGCTCACTAGCTCATATGGTACCTCAGATAACTTCTTAACAATGATTTAGGGGCCCCTGAACCTTTTCTATAATTTTTGGCACTGTCTCACCTCCTGGACTGGCTTTGTACCCACTCCAATTCCCCTAGTTCATAAAACTGTTCAGTAATCCTGTGGTAATAGTACTCCTTTGTTTTTGTGTGCCTACAGCCTGAAGTTTCTGAACAACTTGGCTAACTGAATTGAGTTATCCTGCCACCTTTGGAACATGTTTTGTGGGGTTGTTAAATTCTTCTGACATTTTTCCTAGGAATTACATCAATTGGGAGGCAGGTCTCCTATCCAAACAGCACCATGTGTTGGGACTGCATTTATTACCCAAATACCTTACTTTGGCAGACCCAAACTCTCAGACTGACTACGGCCATTCCATTTGAAAATAGACAAATGTTATTAATACACAGTGATAACAGAAAAGAATAATGCAAGCAACTTTATATATAGACCAATCCTAGATATGTCATCAAAATCAGGGTATATCTGGCCAGAATGTGAGCTTCACTTTGAGGTTCTCTCTTGAATGTCAGATGTCAGCAGCCTGGAGGTTGAAGGCCGAGAACCAGCCCTCTCCACAGTGGGGTGCATGAGAAAAGGCTGGTGGTATGCCCTTTGTCCATGGTGCCTCAGATTCTGGGGGATCCATTCCGGGGACCCCTCTCAGGGATGGGGATCACTTCATTGCTCTTAAGTCTCAGGTTTTGTATTCTTTTCCCCTCCTGATGAGTCTTCATCCATGGCTATTACTGATTGGTCTCTCTGTGGTTGTTATGCTGTCCATGTTCAGTCCTGTCAGCATATTTCTTTGATTCACAAGCCCATCATATACATACATCCTTATTTGGTCTTTCTTGGTCTTTTTCCTAATTTGGTCTGCTCCCCCAAAACTGGGACTCTCAGGCCCCCAGTGTTGGACCTTGTGAGCTGGTACCACCTTATCTCATGTTATGGAACAGTGTGGTATATGCCCACAATTTTCCAGGCTATGTGTGTATCCATTGCCCTTGTTGTGTCAGTTACCCTGTCTGCTTTAAGGCTGTGAGAACTGTGTGACTGTGTGACCAGGCTTTTAGAAATCAATTAACTCTTGCTGCCACTGTGGACTATTTTTCTAATGCATATATATATTTACCTACAAGCCAGTTCCCCAAACTAATTTTCTAAATATGATTTACTAGCCAGTACATGTATGGTGTATAGCCTGTGTATAGCCTTACACTGCTCCAGTAAGCCATCATACCATAAAGCAGTACTTCATCCCATGTTTTCTGATTGTCCTTGATCAGGGTGGACAGCATGTCAATTAAAGTGTGGTTAAACTATTCCATGAGCCCATCAGATTGGGGGTGATATAGGGTTGTTTGGGTTTTGTTGATCTCTAAAAGGTTGCAGATGTGTTGAAATGGCAGAGATTCAAAATTTCTCCCTTGGTCAGTGTGGAGGGAGCAGGGCAGGCCACGGTAGCACACAAAGCTCTCAACAAAAGCTTTTACCACAATCTAAGCCTCCTGATCTGGGAGTGGATATGCTTTTGCCTACGTAAGAGAAGTAGTCTGCTATGACCAGGACATGCTTGTTCCACTGTGGTGTTACCAGTAGGGAGCTTAGGATATCCACAGCTATCCTTTCCAGAGGTTGTTTGGAAACCATGGGAGCCTTGGGGCTACTCCTCATTCTCTTTCATGCATCATACACTTCATGTGATTCATACCAGTCTCTAACAGATTTTTATCTAGCCCAACCATGAGTATTGGGACTAGACCTTGTGAGACACTTTCTCTATGCCCAAAGGTCACCCCATTTTAGAATCATGCAGGGCTTTCAAAATGGTGGGTATTTCCATGCCAGGTACCACTATTTGGACATGTTTAGGTTTCTGTGCCATCTGGAAGTATTTGGACTAAAACTCCTTGCTGCATGTGTAGCTCAGGCCACACTACGTAGGACTGCTTTAAGTATGGGTGACATTGCCCAGCTTCAGGGAATTCTTCACTATTGCTTTTCTTCCACCTATTAGTTTCCCAACATTGGTATCCTCCTGCTGTTTTTCACCCCAATCTGGTAACTCTGACTGCCTCTGAATCTTGCATTGCTTTATTCCACTCTGTCTCTTCTGTGGGTAGACCTCACTGTCTCTTCTTTGGGTTCAACCTCTTCAGCAGGGGGCCTATGGGCTAGGGCTTTGGTGTGTTAATGTTGTCATCTGGGACAATGCACTATTTCATAGTCAAACACAGCTAGTTTTTCCAACCACCTAGCCAGTTGTTCCTCAGGTTGCTGAAAGTTGTGTACATAGTGGAGTGAACCATGGTCAGCTCATAAGATGAAGTATCTTCCAAGAAGCAGATGTTGAAAGTGCTTGTTAAAGGTCACTACCAGAGGCAATTCTTTTCTCATGGTGGAATATTGGTGCTCTGCTTTGTTCAGGAATCAGCTTGCATAAGCTATAACTTTCTCCTGGCCTCCTACTTGTGACAGAATAGCTCCAATGGCAATGTCACATGCATCACCATCCAACAGGAAGGGTAACTGAATGTTTGGGGCACACTAGGATGGGGGATGACATTAACTGCTACTTTAGTACAAGGAAGGCACCAGGTGAGCTTCACCTTATCAAAGAGGTCAAGTAAGGGGCTCACAATGGTGGCAAAACTTATTACAAATCTCTTATAATAGGAGGCTAACTCCCCAAATCTGCACAGTTACTTTACATTACAGGGTACCAGCCAGATTTTAGCAGTCTCCATCTTCTCTGGCTCCAGGCCTACTCTTGTATGGAAATCATGTGTTCCACTTCCTTGCAGAAGAGCTGGCATTTGGTATGTTTTATTTATAAGTTGGCCCCTTTCAGCCCCTTAAGCAGGATACCAACTTCTGCAAGTGTTCCTGAAAAGTGTGGTTTATTACAGTGGTATCATCCAAGTACACCAGACAGGATGTCCCTTGTAGGTCTGGTAGCATGATATCCGTCAGTCTCTGAAATGTATTTGGGGTATTGCACAGTCTGAAAGGTATAACATTAAATTTTTAAAAAGTCCCTCCTTAGTGCAAAAGGTCCTCCAGGTGCACATCCATCTACTGGTATCCACTAGCCAGAATGAGAGTGGAGAACCACTGGGCCTTGTCCAGGAGGTCTAGTGTGTCATTGATCTGAAGTAAAGAACAGGCATCCTTAATGCTGACATTATTCAACCAATGATAGTCCACACAGGCCCATATGCCTACTCCTTTCTTCTATACCTAGCACCACAGGGGGAGCCCATGGGCTAACAGAGGGCCTGAAGACACCCCTTTCTTCCTTCTCATGTAAATGTTGGTCAAACTCTGTCTGTAAATAGATGGGAATCCATCTAGGGCCTTGCTTTATAGGTCTGTATCGCCGGTGTTTATCCCATGCTTTGTCAGGCCTGTAGAGCCCAGGTCATGGTCCCCAAGGCTGAGTAAATTGGCATGCCACAGTAAAAAATCTTGTGTTGCCCTCACTTTAGGCTCCAGGCCACTACAACTTAATCTCAACTCTCAGTGCAACTTTTCTGCCATCCATTGGAGGTTATCAGACTGATCTCCAAGATGATGGTATTTGTCTGAATTTAGTTTCCTTATGGAAACCAGCCTCTGTGGCCTAGGATCCTTCTGCAGAACAGCCACCCCAGTCTTGAATATTCCAAGTACAGTGCTTTGGTATGCAACCTGAGGCTTTGTCAATAAATTGGCAATACAAACTGGGATTTTGTCCCTCTGTCTCTTACTCACTGCAGTCCCCACTAGGAATCTCAATCCCTCATTTAGCATGTTTTATTTGAGCCCAAGCGCTTCTCCATGGCACCATCTCTTCAGTTTGACATTAATCATCATCTCACTTTGTGAAGGAATTGTTAAATTCTATTTTACCATGGTTTCATATACTACCACTTTGTCATCTGTGGTATGTAGGGAGAAGCTCCTTTCCAGAAAGGAGCATGAACAATCAGTGGAATTTATAGTAACCTGGAATTTCTTTAAAAAGTCAGTGCCTAATAAGGCATCTTGGGTGGCATCTTTGGCTACAAATGTGCATGGCAGCTACAAACTTTGGAAGATGGCAAGTGCAGTCCACTGTCCCAGAACTGGGAGTGCTTCCCAATTAGCTGCCTTCTCTGCCAGTCCACAAGATCAGAGGTTTCTGTTTGTTTTTATTGTAGCTTGCTCCCATATGGACAATGAAAACCTGAACATCTGAACTAGGGAGGAATTGGTACAGAAACTCTCCTAGCCTCCTCTCCAGGTAGGACACTAACCCTGCAGCACCAACAATTACCAGTTTATTCTGAGGGCTTCTGGGCTTACCAGCAGTGGGTGGGCCCCTCTCCACTGCCCACCTCAGTTTTCCTGCCCGGAATGCTACCTTCTCCCTATGGAAGTGACCACAACTGTCAGTGCCAGCATTCAGTAGCAGTGTCCTGATGGGACCCCAGTTTATGAGTGGGGTCTCCACTGGCATATCTACCGTAGGAATGATGTTCTACATGTTGCTTGAATTGTTTCAGTTCACCCTCAACTTTCTGCATTGTTTCCATTATCATTTTCAGGACTGACAGGTTTGCATTTAGAATGTGTGCTGTTGATGTCTCCTCCATGACATACATATTAGGACTGTGCAAAGCTTCAGGTGCTGATTAGATTCAGAGGAGATTCAGCCTGATTCTGCGGCCAAATCTCTGAGTCCAAATTGAATTGGGAGACCAGTAAAAAGGTCCAAATTGATTGAAAGCTCTCCAAATTGATTCAGAAAAGATTCAGAGAGCTTTGGAGATTTGGGCAGTCCCCACTCGGCACTGCAGGGAGCTGGACCTGGACTTCATGCCGGTAAGTAGGGGGCAGGAGCTGGAGGGGTGGGAGGGGACCATAGGGAGACCCCTGCCAGGCCCCATCCCCTGCCTGCTCTCCCAGCCACACCTGAGTGACCCCCAACTCCCGCCTGCTCTCCCAGCCCCATAAATGGCTGCCTTGCCTGGCCCTGTGTCCTGGCGCTTAAAAAAAAAAAAAAAAAAAAAAGTCCCAGTCACTGAATGCTGCAGTGGCTATTGGGGCTTCTTGGGGCCCATGGTAGAGCCCCCC
>JAGPOW010001296.1:112619435-112634895 GCA_030014935.1 Caiman crocodilus
TAACAACAACGCGTGAGTACCAACAACCTTATCTCGGCAATCTCGCGATATCTGATCTGTCTAGCAGCCAATAAAAGGGAAATCAAAGCCTAGTGCGGGGAAAAGAAATTAGTTAGAGTCCGTTCGTTCTCGCCCTAGGGGCCTGTCAGAATTAAGGCTTCGGAGGTGCGACAATTTTAAGGAAGGGGACGTCAAATGGGTTTTGAAGACAGCTATGTCCCCTTTTGAGAGAGGGAGGTTTTGTTGCCCTGCGAGATCAGGCTAACCCCAGGATCTCAAAATTGTGCTGCATGCACTGGCAGGAAAGTATGAGACACAATTGCACATATACTCACTCAAAAATCTATTAGTCACATACATGTACACACACAGTAGGTGCACACCCCCCACTACCAATAAGAGTATATTTTTACACTTCTAGCAGTCTATGCCTTACATCACAGGCACAAAGCAAACACATAACACTGCTTCATTCCCTGTTTTGCACAAACATCTCAACAATCTGTGCAATCCCTTGGCTTTACTTGTATTCCAAACATTCACAGATTCTAGTACAGAACTTAGTCTTCTCTGCTATTGACTTATTTGACCAATGATAGAAGTTGTTGTACTTAACCCAAACAGACCATAGCATGACCTCAGGCACTGTGAGATCAGGACACAACTTTTCTTTAAAGCAACTGCATCTGTTCCCTGCTCTAGAGCAGTCATTCCTAAAATTGCATTCTTACTCTTTCCTCCTACCTGCTCTATCATTCAAACTCTGTTAATCTCTTATTCTCTCCTCTCTTTCTAAACACTTTCCATATCTCTCTCTGTAACAGCTGCTCCTGTCCTGCAGAAGTTCCCCTTAACAATGCTTACCCTTCACTGGGTATTCCCACCCCCCACTGCAAGTGCTGTGGTTTCTCTAAAGCCCCTGTCATACAAAAATTCCCCTTAATAATGCTGACCCTTCACTGGGTATGCCCGTCCCTCCCTGGGGGGAGTTCTGTAATCACAGTAACATTAATAGTATAGATGTCCCTACAGTAACAGCAATACTTCAAATGCAACACAAACAGACACACAGAATACACAAGCATGCTAGCTTAGCCAATCCACATTTCTCACTCATGCGCACTCCCACTAACACCTGCAATATGCCTGCATTCTCCACAATAAAAATGTTGTCCTGTGGGGCCAGGCCAACTCTCAGGATCTCAGTATTAAACTGTTATGCAGGAGGCCGTGGTATACAATTGCACATGCATACATACAAAAAATCAACTAGGTGTGCGTGCGCGCGCGCACACACACACACACACACACTCTACCAACTCAGGCACATAGACATCCAATACATATACACAGATCACTCATTCATATATCATACATACAATTATATCTATCTATATCTATATATATTCACCAGTTCACACACATACCACCCACCTACACATATACACAGGTGAGTTCCTAATTTGGGTGGTATGGTGTGTGCTTAGGGTACTTGGGATACCTAGGATGTTTGGTGACTATAGGAGAGGGAATCAAGGGTCAAAGATCTCCAGAAGGACAGGAAGGAGGGAGATGGATGGGGGTTAAAATAGGAGAGTGAAAGTGCCAGGAGTGAAAGTTGCTGGGGCCAGGATTGGAACTGGCAGACTGGAAGGAAGCTGGGGTTACTTAAGGTCAAGTGGCCCCGGGGTTACTTGAGGTCACTGATGCAAGGGCAAAAGCCTGGTGGCAAGGAGACAGCCAGGAAAGAAAGAGAGGCAAAAAGCTGGGAGATCAGGGCTGAAAACTGAGGTTGAAAGCTGGGAGATCAGGGGGCAGATTGGTGGCAAGGACAAAACAGTGAGGAAACAGACAAAAACCCAACTCAGGGTTTCAAAATAACAGGTTTATTAAATAGACAACACACTACAAAGCCCCATGAAGTTATTGGTTCCTACACACACACACAAGCACTCACAATGATAGCAGAAGAAAAAGACTCAGTGGGAGGGTTGGAGTCTAGGTAGGGAAGAGAAACAGAGTCCAAGTCCTTGGTTGAAGAGAGGGTGGGGGTGATAGCTACCTATCCAGCCTGTGAGTTGATTCTTGATGGCCAGTTGGGGTCTTCTCCAGGAAGGTATTGTCCAGCGGGGGGTCGCCAGCAGGGCCTCTGGGTGGATAGGTGGTATGGAATGGTTCTGGTCCAGATGGAGAGGGCGTCCCAATGGGTCTGTATTCACTGCCTCCTTTTATAGGGGCAGAGGCATGACCAGGCAAAAGTCAGCCCCTGGTGTACTAAGCATGTGCACTCCGGGCAAGGACATGCAGTTTCAGATGTCTGTAATGGTGGGTTGGCTTATTTCTGCAGCAGTCTTTGTCTTCCAAACCTTGAGCCAGGGAGGGTCAATGCAGGGTGATGGGTCATCAAGTTGATGGCTCGTCCATTCAGAGGGAGCTATTTTTTCCACCTACTGCCATTATCTGTCAATAAACCATTCACTCATGAAGCCAGTTTACATGGGAGGGGGGTCATGTATCACACAGTTACAACAGAGTTACAATAGGGTATGCCCAGGTAGGGGACACAAGATGGAGACTTGACAAACAAAATGGAAACTTGACATTACTTATGCTAACTTACATATGTAGGCTTAAATAATATAGTATCAGTAAAACAATAATATAGAACAGTAAAAATCAATATAAACATAATAATTATACAGTATAAAACCGTGGATATCTATAACAGGGTGCTTGTTTGAAAAGAAAGAGAAAAAAACAACAAAAACAACTTGCTACCCAAATAAAATGCACATTTCAAAATGTCCATGGAGGCTCTTAATTTAAAACTTGTCGAATGAGCTTTGGATAAGGTATCCTACGGCTATTTTAAAATGTGCAGGGGCTTAATACATGTGATGGTGAGCTGTTTTAACTAGAGTGGCTTTCCGGGAGCCACTCTAATTAAAACAGCCCCCTCCCATCCTCGAGCATGTGTATAGGCAGCCTATAAGTTAAATCTAAATAACTAACTAAACAAATATAAAGAACTTAGTTGCCTAAAAGTTAGGAGCTGCAACCATTCACTTTTGAGCATTTAAGTCCTGGAGTGGAATCCAGAACCATGAGTTATTCTCCTATGTCCGCTACAGAGTGCATGGGAAGGGTTAACTGCTACAAAATGGAACAGGAAAAAGCCAGCCCACCAGGCAGGCGCTGGTAAGTGCTGGCGAATACGAAATGCTGAGGAGAGGGATGAATCTGAAATCCCAAATTGCTCTGGAACTGTCAGTTTGGAATCCCAGAACCTTCTCTTAAGGTAGACTGTAATCAGGTCACTTAGCCTGCCAGCTTTTGTAGAATTTACTGGCTGAGAAGCTTCTCAGCCACTGCTCCAAAACAAAGTTCATTCTTTAAATAAATAAATACCTGCTCCCTCCCACAAAAAGAAGTCCTGTTTGCTGTGCCCCAACTTTCTACTTTTTGCAGCACAGTGTCCCAGCCCCTCCTTGAAGAAAGCTGTTCCCTTTACAGCTTGCTTTCTCCTCTCCCTTCTTTTCTCTTCCCTCCCTCAATTACTCAAATGCCCCATACCTGGGATTTCTTAACAGGGTGGACAGTACTTCCTTAAGGGGCAGACTGCTTTTTTGTAGGCATTTAGTCTCTTGTTCAAAAACCTGAGCAGGACTCATTCCATTCAGAAAGTAGTGGTATTGAAGGTTTCCTTTTGCTTAGTATTGGAATACTTGCACAAGAACAGGGAAACATGGGTTTAATTCCATTTTTTGGCCTGAGGAGAGTCAGCCTCACAGGTCCAACTCTACCTGCCCCAATCACCAGGCTGTTCTGGGAAAGGTCACTGTGTAACTTATAGAAGCTGGGCATCTCTTCCAGTTGAGTATCGCTGACCTACTGGATCAAATTCCTCAGGATTAAGTACAAGAATTCTTAGTTTCTGGATTCCTTAAGGGTTTATGCATGCGCTAGCTGTCAAGACTGGAGCAGTCTGGGAATGCACCGGGGTGCAACCGTAGGCATCTCTGCACCTTAAAGTAAAAGTTTAGTTGTCTCTAGGTTTAGGCAGCATCTGAACAGGGATTTTCACCATTTTGGATGTAGGTATCTAAATTAAAGTATTTTTTAACCGGTAAGTGCTTAAGATTGTAACCCTAATAATGTTATTTCAGTGTAAGCTTGTATACCTGCAAGATATGACTAAAAAAGTCTACATACTTACCCAGATTTTGTGTCTCTCTTAACTTAATGTAAGCAAGTCTTATTATGTACACAGCATAGTCAATGTTGTTATATTAGTTGCCCAAAATTTACTAGAAAACATCATTTTCGAAGCTTCTAATAGTTTGAAAGTGTGGGGACAGCGATTTCATGATGCTATTAGAAACCTCAAAAATGAGGGGAGATAGCAGTTGTGAAACAGACTAGCTTCTGTCAAGGCTTTTAATAGCAGTCCTTTGACAACAACTTATCTTTCATAGTTTCTGGTGCCAGTTATTTTGCAGTCACATGGAGTTCTAAAACACTTCCAAGTGGAGATTGCAGCTAAAGGATGCTATTCATTTACGTGGTTCACACAGTTAACCTGTATGCAGATAACTCACACTGGTAAACAAAAGAATTGGGGCTGGCTTTGTTATGCAGTTAAGTGAATTATGTTTTTAACCAGTACGCAGATAAATGGGTGTAAGCAGATGTGTGCTGTAATGCGTCCCTAGCTCTGCCTGCCTCCCACCAC
Organism: Caiman crocodilus; assembly: GCA_030014935.1. Taxonomy (NCBI): domain Eukaryota; kingdom Metazoa; phylum Chordata; order Crocodylia; family Alligatoridae; genus Caiman; species Caiman crocodilus. Next base: position 112,624,168 of record JAGPOW010001296.1, read on the forward strand.
TGGACTGTGCTCCATGGGCCTGGAGGAGTCGATCACAGCACAACCCTGGCTCGGCCCACCTCCTGCCACCAAGCTGCACTCTGAGCAGCTCTGCAGCCCCACCAAAGGCTGACTTTATTCAATCTTCACAGGTTAGTCTAAACCAATGGTCTCCAACCTGTTTAAGCAATAGATCACCTTTGGCATTTAAAAGCAACCCAAGACCTACCATATGCCACTGCCACTGCCCCACCATCCAGAACATAAGTCTGTGGAGAGGGAAGCAGGGGGCAAGTTGAAGAAGAGGGAGAAAATCTGGGGGCATGCCTCCCCAGCAGCTAAGTCCCACCCAGCCAGTGTCCCACTCAACTTACCCCTGTTCTTGCCTCTGTGTCACTGTCCCTCACTATGGGGGCCTTAATCTAGACCCCTTCCCTTACGTCCCCCATGAACTGACCTGCTGAGCTGGGGTGCATGCATGCATGCATGCAAGCACTCAGTCCTCCACCCCAATCTCGGATCAACTCCAAGAGGCTCCAAGATGACCACAAGAGGCTCCAAGATCTACCACTGGATTGAGATCCACTGGTTGGTGACCACTGGTTTAAACTGTATAGGTTGAACTGATAAGCAAGTGAACAGACATTCACTTTTCATTCCAAAAATGTAGCAACATGCCTGTAGTAGCCCAGGTCAGAAGCTGGGGGTGCTAGAGCATACTTCCCTGTTTGGCTGGAGCAGGTAGCTTGGGTCAGGGCTAGCCCATGCAGCGTGCATGGGAAGGCTTGTGGGGCAGGTAAAAAGCATCCTGGGGTGATGGGGAACGGTGAGTGAAGTTGAATCTGGAGGGGATGGGAGAGAAGTTCAGCAAACTGATTTAATCTAGATCAGTTAAGTCTGATACTACATCCATGCAGGTTTTTTTTAAACTGGTTTTGGCCCTTTTTAAAGTGGGTTATGTGCACTGAACTTCTGTTGTGTTACATATTTGAACCAGCTTCTGATCACGTATACTAGTTTATGTGTAATTTCTGTCCCTAACTCCTGAGGCTGCCTCAGCAGACAATCAGAAACCACCTGCAACAGATCTGAGAAACAGGTGACCAGGAAGCAGGAAGAGAGGAAACCCACAGATAACCCATGCCTGTCACTTATCTCAGATGAAGAAGACAACACCAGTGGGAAGCAAAATTCCATGAAGTACTTCTACAGCTGCTGCTTCATCTGGATTGGTGGCAGATGACTCTGGGAAGGTACTTCTGTCTTTGGAGAGGCGCCATCTGAGAGAGTCCAGATTATTGAGAGAGAGAAGACTCCAAGTCAATTTTCCTCCTGGGAAGTTCATCCAAATGGTGACAGCAGAGTGGAACCGACCAGGTGTATTGGTGATTGGAGGAGTGCCATGTGAATTGGACACCAAGAGCTGAATTTTGCCACAGTGATTGCTGGGATTCCTTGGGCAGATACTTGGGCAGAAAGTAAATTAGGGTCAGATGTGAGTGGGGTAGGGGAAGGCTGGGAAAGAACTTGATGTGGGGGTCACCCAGCATGAGAACTGGTCTGGAGGAATTCTTCCTGCCCCTCAAAGGACTGTGTGAAATCTTCTTACACAGAGGTTAGCGGACAGACAATAGGAAGCAGCCCAGACTGGGTTAGTCTTCCTTTAAGAGGACCAAGATTTGACCTGGAAGGGAAGGACTCAGTGTGGTTCTGTGGTGCTGTGGTGGCTGGGGCACAGAACAGGCTCAGAGAAGCCTCCATACCCAGCAGGTGAGCAGGCCAAGATTTGGAGAGGAACTCCGAGTACTGACGCACTGCTTGTTTTGAGTTGTATTGTTTTCCTTCTTTTCCAAACTTTTGGGACAACCTGTTTTTACGCCCCAGTGACTGAGTTGAATTAGAAAGGGCCCAGAGTTTGGGGGCCAGCCACAATGCCACAGGCCTGGAAGGACTTTAGATTGTCAGGCCATATTTTGCATTAATAGCAGGAATTATGGCAAATTCTGACCCAGACATGAGGTTTGGAAGGATAGGGGACAGTGTGAAGTCCACATCCTCTTCCCCTGCCCACCGACCCCAAAATGAATTTAGAATACCTGTTGACATCAAGGAAGTAGTTAGGGTAGGGTGTATGGGAGGTGGAGCCCCACCAGGAAACCAGTGTCACTGGCCAAGAGTGCCACTGATAAAAGGGGAATTGGCTCCCAGCAAAGGCAACATCCAAGTCATGGCAGGTGAGAGGGTGATCCCAGAACACCTGAGTGACACTTTTCTTGGTTTCCACCCTGTCATCATCTGTTAAAAGAATATCAGGCCGTAAGGGACTTAGGCCTAATAACAACTACCAGTGACACACAAACACAGGCTCTCAGCCAGAAGGAGGAAGGCTGGCCTTGCAAGCTGCAGGTGAAGGAGCTCCTGAGTAGGAAAACAGGCAGGGAGTTCCTGGTAGAATGCTATGCTTCATGAGAGCTACTAGCAAGTCTATGAGAACCTACAGGAGGACATAACCCAACGTTGGGGGTTATGTCGGCACTGAGGGAGGTCTGCCCTTGTTTTTTGCTTACTACCCTGACAGGGGTGGAAGATTTTCCTATGTTTTAAAGTGGTAGCATGCTGTTTTTCCATTAGTTGTTGTTTGGTTGCCCAGAAGGGAGAGTTTTGGATATAGTTCAGACCAGTGGCTTGGAGGTCCCATTAGCACCCTAGGGGCACATACTCACATACTCACCTTGAGCCATGCTGGGGGCAGGCTTCAGGCATTCTGAGGAAGCAGCAAGCCTAGAGCAGGGCAGAGTGTTGGGGACAGTGAGACCAGATCTCAGAGCAGGGCAGATAAGGTCCCTAGAGAGCTGGGATGAGGCTGGGACCCAGAAACCAGGTCCAGTACAGTGGCCCTAGGTTATGGGAACCAATCAAGAAGAAAAGGGGCTGAGGCTGGAACGGCTGAGTCCCAATAAGCATATACAAACACCCAAAAATGCACAGTTAGACTACAAACCAGGGGGTGAGAGCTGGCTTGGAAGGTCCTGGGGCAGCCTCCTTTCTTTCAGAACTAGAACATCAAGGCATGGTGGGAAAACAAAGGGGAGTGTTCCCCAGAAGGACAGATCAAGCAAGAGCTGAGCAGCCATGAGGGAATGATGCAGCCATCCCCTGGGACTAGCAGCTGTTACAATGCATATATTCATGCACATACATGCATCTTTTACATATGCAAATAAAGTCGTCACACATACAATATGTTTTAGAAAATTGTGGGCATTTCATTATCTACCGCCTGCATCAGCAGTGCTCAATCTTTTGGCTCCACAGGCTAGATGAGTGTTATGGGGCCTACCTGCAGGCCAGATACCTCACATGGTCAGTGCACGATCCTTCACATTTGGCTGGCACTGTGAGCCAATGGTCAATACCTGGGACTGCGTGACTCATATTTAAGTCTTAAGGGTCTTAATTGTGGCCTTCTGCTGCCCTCATAGCCATACACGTATTTTGCAGGTGTCATCCAGTCACCTGAGATGGCATTTGTGAAGGCCTTCTCAGCCTGAGCCTAAGCCTACAGATTATTCTGGCTGTTGACTTGTAGCCGAGGCCCAGTGGCTCTGGCTGGCCTTTCTCTGGCTCTGGCCTTCTCAGCCCCTGGCTACCTTGGTTTTCTCCTCTGGGCTCAGGCACTGGCCCTCGCAGTCTCAGGCTCCCTGTATCTTGCACCTTACTGACTCCAGGTGTGCTTGCTCAGCCTCCAGGACAGCTTACTGCCATTCCTCTGGCTAATGTAGCAGTGCCCTTGCTGCCTAACTAGGGGGGGTAACCTATTGTCTTATTTCTAGGCAGCTAGCTCTGCAATAGACACTTGCAGCCTATGGGCCCCTGGTTGCCTGTTTCCCTGCAGCTAGGCCAGAATCCCCTATCTTCCCTCCATCCTGCCGCCCCCCTCCGCCCCGTCTCCTGCCCCACCTGGGTACATACCTGCTGGAATTTTGCTCTTCAAGTAACAGAAACTCCTGGTTCCTTGTTACAATCAGAAAAAAATGCATCTGGGAAGCAGCAATTAAAGCTGCCACCACTCCCATGTTGTTATATTTTTACACCTGCCGGGAATCTGGTAGGCCAAATGACACATCTCTATGAGCTGAGTGCCCCTCTCCTATTCTTTCCATCTGTGGCCTACCCTTTGAGAGCAATAACTCTTAAGGGAGGTGCAATAGCTACTTAGTACAATAGAAACTACTTAGCACAATAGACATAGGGTGGTCTGTTTGATCGTGCTTTGGGTTGGGATGAATAAATTCTGGATCCTATCACTAGCCTTGCCACTGGTTTGCTTCAAGGCTATTCCACTGAACTTTTCTATCCCTATGGCTAGTTTCGCCTCTTGTAAAATGAAGAAAATTATTCTGACTTTATTTGTAATGCTTTTAGAGATGTATGGATGAAAAGTACTATGTAAGCACCAGTTATTTTTTTAACAATAAGGTGGCTATCAGATTTTTTTATATTTTGTTTCTTTAATTCATGATGAAATGGTGCCCTAATTCATTTATATATTCCTATACAGAAGAGCATAGGTATCCAATCTACCTCCATAGTGATTAAGTGAATGCAATGAAAGATGCTGATTATAGTGAATGCAGCAATTTAGAGTAAAGGGCTCCTAATAAAATCACTATCAGTGCTGACTTTGCATAGCATGGCTCATTTTGTAGGTGAGTAAAAGATCCCCTTTGGATTTGCTGCCCATAGACATTTGTTCTTTTTTAAATGCAAGTCCAATCTAACAGACCTTAATGCTAAAGGGGATTATGAAAATTATTTATCCTCACTTCTACATCCTGCTTCCAGTTCTTCCTTTTCTGATGAATAGGATTATTTTCTTTTGGCCACAGGCTGATGGATTGGACAGCTGTCTGCACCTTTGCGAGGTTCCACTATTAACCATCAGAGTGAATCTCTAGCATCTGCCAGATTTCATCTCAGTTCTTGCTAACATCCTGAGTTTTTCTCACTTAGGATTATTGGAAATGAAACTGAAAATATGAGGTAAAAAAGAAGAAAACAGTACATTGCACATACTTTAGACATCAGACAACAAGAGAAGGAGCTAATAGAATATAGAAACATAATATGATCAACCTAATGGACCTACATTCTCTCATGATCTTACATGTATTCCAATATATATATTATATAATATATATATTAAAAAAATCACTTAAAATAATTCACTGCATAACATCAGTAGTAATGACAGTGATACAAAGCATTTTTTGAGATCAGTGTTTTCCCCAATTCCCTCCAGATGTTCAGTATTGATTGATCTGAAATTAATAAACAGTTCAGGAATGAAAAAAATAATGAACTAGGAATACAGAATCAGTTTCTGCTTCATGTAAATTGAACATATTTGCCTGTCAAAGTGTAGGCTAATGGAATCAGAAGGTGTTCAACAGGCTGTGAGGAACTTGGTTGATGTTTCACAGGGAATATTTTATTAGGGCTATATAATAATATTTGTTTTTCACTTATTACCCAGCTATTCCTAGACAAAACTTTTCTGGAGTTGCATTCTCTACACTTACACCCATGCCCTGGGGCACATGAAATCTTTCTTTTCAAGAGGGAAAATCAACAAGATCTCTAGTGGCAAAGATCAAAATCAAACCTTACCAACTGTCACATGAACAGGGGGTTCTCTGCTTCCACTAATAATTTACAGAATCATACTCAGGTGACTGATTTACAGTGATGCTTCGAGCTGTCTCCAGTCTTCAGACAGTTTAAGAACTTCCTGCTTTAAGGAAATTTCCAATATTTATTCAATTCTAAGTAGCAGAATAGGATTTTGAGATGATAAATACAATAAGAGTTAATATGGATATTATATTGAAAAATGATAATCCATAGTGTATTGTTTTATTTTATGAGCAGCTATAAACTGGTACTAGAGTTGATCACAGGCAGATTTATAAGTATATATCAATCTATGTATCAGCTCACTAACAGAAAAATCAATAGGAATTTAAGTAAACTTGAGTGGTGGTTATAGTACACATTACGGATTGTGATGTGCAATTAGATGATAAGATCCATATATTTATTTAGATTTATTGGTGTTTTAAAGATTCTAAAATTAAAAGAGGAAAACTATCTGGGATAAATTAACTATTTGTTATATATATTATAGTAATTACTTCATCTTTCCTTCTTGGAAAACTTGACACAAAAAAAAGGATAAAAACTGAAATGGCTGAAAGCTTGTTTTTCATGAATTAAAAAATGTCCTTCCAAAACCTGTGGTTTGCATACACAATAGAATCTCAGTTATCTAAAACACCCTGGTAAATTGTTTAGATAAACAGTTAGATAATCAAGAGTTTATCAACACACACTGTAATGGGGCATAAACTATAAAAAGGAATGCCTTGTATGGTTGTAGAGTTAACATAAAAAAAATATAGCAATACATTTACATTTTGCAAAATACAATTGCATATAATAGTACAGTTTGTTCCTGAATAGAAAAAAAAACAGGATACTGTGTACTGGAATGTCTGTTAGGAGTTAGAAAAGGTGGATCACACTTATGCTGACCATTTTCCATGTATAGAATTCATTCTTTTCATTAAACCTGTAACCTTTGGGGGACTAAATTTTGAGGTAAAGACACTTTACACTAATTTAAATTCCTTCATACTTGGTGTCTCTTAGGCCTACTTACACTCTCTGAAACAGCATTTGAGGGAATTTTAAATTATTACTATTTGTATTAAAATAGTGCCTAAATGTCACAGTTAAGAATGAGCCCAATTAAAACAGAAGCTACATACCCAGCAGCCAGAAGGTGTAAATTAAAGGATGATGGCATTAATCATCCCATTTCTTAGAATGTTATTTTAAGTCATCAGACTGAGTTCACTTCATTCAGAATAAGATTAAAAGTGCATCCTTTGGCATAGTTTTCCTTAATAATAATTCCAGGGATAACTTTATATAGGTAGATTGACATTACATGAAGAAAACATTAAGAAGCAACTGCAAAAACTTGTGCAGCATCATCTTTTGGATAAAATACCCAAGGTGTCCTTAGAGCAGAGACTTAAACCCACATGTACACCCCAGGTAAGTGGGATACTGGGCTACTGAGCCATTCTTGCTTATTCTGGGCCAGTGAATTTTGAATTCTCTTTTGCAACAAGACAGGTTTAGAGTGTACCTACCCTAGAAGGGCCTGGGCCTGGGCCTGTAACATGGCACATTCTCATGGGAGGTATGAGACTTGGGTTAAGATTCATTGATGCAGAAGAATAAATTAAACCTGTCCTATATGAGATCCCCATCATGAGTCAGGGTAGAAGGCAGACAAAGTTGCTCTTAGCCAGCCCTGAATATCTCAGTGAGCCTGGTTCTCAGAGACCTAACTGCTTCCAGCTTGGCCACTTGCCTCCATTAACTACATGGGCATGGCTACTGGCTTGTAAGCAACAGGTTTTTCACTGTCCATCAGGCTACTCAACAGGTTAGATGCTTGGCTGTCCAACTCTGTTCTTCTAGTTCTTAGCTTCAGTCCAGACCCCTGTCTTCTGACAGCCGGCTCTCAGCTCCTGGTTTTAGTCTGGTGATTGCCCATATCCTAACTCTAGGCTGCTACAGCTGCCTGCTTCAGATTCCCTGTATGTTTCCAAGTATATATACCTCTTTACAGATTTCTAGGCTCTCAACAAGAGAAGCACAGAGCTGCTGGAAAGCCTCAGTCTGTTTCTCTGCTACTCATTTTTTGCCATTGTCAGTATTTTTCTTCTTTAGTTTTTCCCTCATGTTTATTATAGATGGGTCTGCAAAATTATTACCAGCAGTCTTTATGATAAAGTATAACCAATGCTGCCTCTTTCAGTACTCTACCATCACTGTTACAGTAAGTAACTAAGGTTTGCAAGAAAAAAAATATTGTAGAAAAGATGCAACAACAAAAGGATAGAGTTACCAAAACATTAAGTGCGGATATCATTATATGTTATATGTTGTGCCTTTAAAAAGCAGTCAGTGATGTTATTATTCTGCATTTTTGGGCTTAGAGCTGCAAAACAATGGGCCATTACTTATCAAAAGACAAAGGAAGTTTGTAGCTTGTTGCAATACCTACTTAAAGTTGTTTAAAAAAATCAAAATTGGCCTCATAGGTACTGTGATATTAACAGTTATTCATCTTGTTACTCATGGCCTCCATTTTTAAAGATGGCAACCAAAGGTTAAGATTAGAAATGTGACCACAGGTTAAATTTCTTCCTTAGCACCTCAGTTATGAATTTCAAAAATAAAAAAAGTCCTTCACAAAAAATGCACAAATTTTATACGTATGTCTGGATTACAAGGAAGCCAGGCTGGGTCAGCAGGTCAGGAAAACCAGGGAGAACAGAACCAGTGCTGGGTTTCATAAGAAGTCCAAAATCAGGTTCAGGAAAAGCCAGACAGATCAGAAATCAGGGGAATCAGAGCCAGCTGTGAGCCCAAGCCTTGATGGAGTGGACCAAGGCAGTGTCAAGGCATGTCTGAAGCCTGATACTGAAGGTTAGTTTAAAGAGGGTGAGTGGTGCTTCAAGCAGCCAGTCTGATTGTAGAGAACTGGGCCAGTCACATTAGCCAGGAATCAGGGGCAGGTGCGGTAACTCATGTGCTTGGTCCAGCCAGGCCTGCTTGATCAGAGTCCCTGACAGATATAAGCAAAGCTGTAGGTTTCACTTCTCTCTGCTCTCTTTGATTGTATTCCCATATGGTCTTAGGCCTTTTCCCAAACCCCTGTCCTGGGACAGAGTCCCACAGTTCTCCCACTGTTAGACTGGGTCTTGGGTTATAGCTCCCTGGGTACAAGTTGTGATGTCTCAGCTGGTCTGATTGGGTTAAACAACTGTGAAGATTTTTTCTGGGAACAGTGATCAATGATTAAAACAGCGAGCAGGCAGCTTTCATAAAATGAAAGACTGTTTAGTTTTAACAACAAAGCACAGATCAAGAGAGGAACTGTATACTAGCCAGTCTTACCTAAAGCTTCCCATCTCTCTGAAGGCTCTGTTTCAGACTCACACTGCAATGCTTTCTTGCAGCTGGGGATTGCTCCCTGATAATTCCCCACTTTCTGCAAAATGACGTCCTAACTGCTGGTCTCCATTTTGAGTTCACAGATGTGTATATTTAGCAGGAAGCTATGGAAGTGGGTGGTACCACATCTTAAATGAGTACCTTAAGATTTCAGCTATATCATGGGGGTACCTGGACTGGAGACATTCAAGCAAGACAGAAATTGGAGCACACTGGCTGACCATAAGATACCAGTACTACTCAGCTATGAAAAAGCCTAACAAAACATTGTCACATGTTGCACTTAGGATTCTTCTATCATATGGCTGACTTAGAGCAACAATTATAAGTGCAGTTTAAGGTTAGTTAACCACTCTAATGCAATTGAGGAAAGGGAATGTATCTGCAATGTGACTGTCAAGTTTGTATAGAAGGTAGAGTGTTATTATATGGTCTATAGTTTGATCAGGGTTGGCACAGTCACATTATGCATAACTCCTAATACACCATCTGTGCATCAAGTGACTGCAGCAGCCATGCCCAGTTTGGATCTGATTTAGAACCTTCCATGTGTTTTTGTGGGAGGTCAAAACCAGGAAGCTTTATTGTTGTGTCAGAAACTTGATGTTTATTCTGAATGGTGGTTTCATTCAACACTTTCCTCCAAGCTTCTGCACTTTTGTGTCCTACAGGGGCTTGTACACGTGGAGCAGGTGGACATAAATTCAACATGTGTTAGGACTTTTCTGGTGAGGAGTATCTCTGGATTGAATTACCTAACTTCACTATACTACAGTGGCACTTAGCACATTTGTTACCACTTGACATATAAGTTCAATTACACATATAGGTTCAGGTAGTGCACCCTAAATGTAATGTGGAATTAGGCCTTTAGGGTGTATTAGGTGGTATATATGCAGTGGAAGCATGGAGGTATAAATGCCAATGTACAAGGCCATGGTAAGACACTTATTTAGAATACTGCACTCAGTTTGTCTTTGGTGTTGAAAAAGATTAACTAAAACTGTAATAAGTTCAAAGAAGGGCCACTAGGACACTGAAGTGAAGTGAACAGAGACCTTTCATTTATGGAAGAAAATGAAAAGAACTTGCCTGACATACTGTAGCAAAAAGATTAAGAGGGGATATGATCACTCTTTAGAGGTACTTATATGAAGTGGGAAGATAAGCTGAAAAATAAAACAATACCAGCACAAGATGAAAGGCATAGAAACCGGCTATGGGTAATTTTAGACCATAAAATATACTATTTCTAACTATCAAGAAGAATGAATCCTTGGAATGCTCTTCCAAGCCAAATTGTTTCATGGTAGTTTCATAGTAGCTAAGGTCAGGAGGGACCTAAACAGATCATCTAGCCTGGCCCCCTGCCACAGGCAGGAATGAATGCTGGGTTCACAAGACCCCAGACACATGATCATCCAACCTCTTCTAGAATTTGCCCAAGGTAGGGGTAAGGACCACTTCCTTGGGAAGTTGGTTCCAGATTTTGGCCACCGTGACTGGAAAATATTGCCTTCTGATCTCTAACCTAAATCTATTCTCCATCAGCTAATTACCATTGTTCCTTGTCACCCCAGGTGGTGCTGGGGAGAAAAGGGCTCTACCTATTTGCTGTTGATCTCCCCTGATGAGCTTGTAGGCAGCCACCAG
>JAGPOW010001296.1:112643452-112658548 GCA_030014935.1 Caiman crocodilus
CTTTTGAAATCTGGGACCCTAGTCATAGTGTGGGCCCTATCTACACTGCGCTGGACAGCAAATTCTATCAGGCGATGATCGCTATCTCCCAGGGAGTCCTGTACCCGGAGACCACCAACCAGATTGTCCCCCGAGGCCTGGACCAGATCCAGCAGTGCATCACCCCCCTGGTGGGGCCATGCACCTCTTGGACCAAGTGGAGGTCCTGCAGCTCTGCCAGGAATTCTGGGACCTCTCGGACTTGGCCGACTGCTCCTCCCAACAGATGTCCGGGTAATTGAAATCCCCCATGACAATGACATCCTTCGTCCTAGCTGCCTCCTTGAGTTGGCCAGAAATTTGGAGAGCAATTATTTCAGCACAATAATGCAAGCAGTTATATATCTACCTCGAAGTACTTTCATCTAGACCAGGGGTGCTGACATGGTCCCTGAGAGATCACCAAAACTCCCTAAGTGGCCCTTCAGTACAAATAATTGCCCACCCCTGATCTAGATAATATTTCCTCAGCACACAAATGAGAAAGTCATGGGACACAGTGTCAGAAGCCTAGAAAAAGTCCATGGTGTTCTTTTCATTTAATAAAGTCCTTCATGTTGTCATAGAAGGAAATCAGGTTGGGCAGGCATGGCTTCTTGATGAACCCATGTTTACTGTCTCAGAATACCTTGTTCTTATCCAAGTACTTAGAAGTACATTTCTTGATAAAATGCTCCATAATTTTTTGGGGGCATGTTGAGGTATGTTGTACATGAGAAAATACAGTTTTGTCTAAGATTCTGAAAAATGTTCGGCATTGGTCTGACTTCCCCTTCACTGTATCCCATATGTGATGAGTAGTAAACTAAATACATAAAGGCAAATTCCTGGAACACTGAAGTCAATTAAATTATAGAAAAATACATGTGGCCCAAAGACAGCTACTGCAGGTTGATACATGATCCTTGATTCTCATCTCTGTTATTTTAGTATTTCATCACTTGCTTTAGTTGATGTAAAGTTCAAGGGCACCATACTGGTATGAAGTACAGAAGAAAAATGCCCCAAATATTCTGCCAAGAGACTGATTCAGAATTTCTTCAAGAGTTTTGCCTCTGCCAATAATAAATTGTGATTTAGCACAGATATCTAATATATCTACTCAGTGTACATATTTGAAAAAAAATATAGATTTGAATAGCATATCCCATGTTTCTGTCAAGTAATTTATCTCCCAATAATGAAATAACTCAATCATGAATTAAACTACTCTGAAAGCATGACAGTTGGGACATAAACAGTGAAACAATACAATTATTAGTTTATTGGTACACAGAAGATCCTGGAAACTGGGTCTCTGTCGATTTATTGGCCTTTTAACCATAGCATTTGAGCATTTTAGGGTAACTCCTGTTGACAGCCTATCATCTTAAGTAAATGACTGTCCTAAGGGCAGTGTATGCTATGTATATCTGGATTAATTCTATTTAAGTAAAGGGAAATTCTAAGATTATGCACAGGTCTGAGATTAGAAACTGATCCCTAAGGAAAAAGAAAATTAAAATAAAGAGTACAGTTAGGAGGTATTGGCACCAAGCAAAAACTATGATCCTAGAAATGTACACTTAATTTCTGCCTAATCCTAGAGCCACTTTAGGTGATTTCCTATTGGATGTTAAAGTACCCCAGGCTTCTAGAAATGAGGCTATGAGTATATTTAGAAGTTACTCAATATTGATAGGGCAGAGGAGCTTAAGGTTTCATACAAGCCTAAAACTGATCAGGAACCAGATACTGTATGCTGTCACACCTAAGTCCCCAGAGCGACTCAATCTAGTAGGCATTCTCAGAGCATGGCGAGTTCACACTGACAGGGCTAGATTCCTCATAAAATGCATTGCAAGTTGCTACTTTCTTTTAAAATGTTGGTGGGGGAATTGTAGTGCTAAATTCATTTTATATAATAGCCTTAGATAATGAGACTCCCTCAGAAGAGTGGGGCTCAGATCCTTCCTTCACCTGGTGGAATTCATATGCATGTTTCTTGAGGGAGTGCCCTAGCCATAAGGTTATGGGGTGGGGGGGGGGAGAGGAGGACAGTCTGCAGACCTCATTTTGAAGCCATGCAGCTGTACAGAAAAGAGTTCAAGAGACATTTCATCAGAGAGAGTAAACATGCCTATATTGCATTGTTGTTCTGATTCCAGTACTTTTTTTGTATTTAATGATGAATTGAACTAGAGTAGTGAAGCCTATTTCCCCTTTCCCCCACCATTACTTATAGCTCTATGGCTATGGCACTGTCCTTAGAAGAGGGAGGAGCAGGTTTGTTTTCATTCAGGTAGCATAAATGAACCTGAACTTGGGCCTTCTAACTTTATGGATGAGTGAACAGCAGAGGAAGCAATGGCCACTCATTCTCTACCATCTGTTTTGAAATAAAGCAGCATTGTGGGGAGTAGGTTTGCTCTGGATTAAACCCCTCAAGAGACTTGGGTAGAGAACACTTTGGGCACCCAACTGGCAATTTCCCAGCCCTAGAACTAACATTTTTGGGTCTTAGATACAATTTACCAACCTGCCCCCAGACAACATAGGACTGAGGTTCTCTCTCCTCCCCACATGACTCTGCCTTCCTAACGCAGTACTCTAACCAGAAGGCCACAGGTCAGATATGAACTAGACTTCTTTCCAGCCTTCCTCCTGAAGATGAACCATTACTTCTTGCATTGGGTATCCATTGACTGGCCTTTAGACCCAGGGCCCCAGCTGGTGATGCTCCCAGCAGCAAATCAAGAGGCTTGGCCTATTGGCTGTTTTGGATCCCATTTTGAGGTGACTTCTTTTCTCCACTGCACCATATAAAAAGTGTAGGCACCTAACACAGGGTTCTGAATTCCATTCCAGGGGACAGGTGCCTGCACTGGCTATCATTTAGGCATATCTAGTCTTTCTTGGATTTTGCCCCTGAGGAAGATGAATGAAGTAGAAGAAATAAGATAGTCACTGGTTTCATGTTTCTTGAATCTGTATATTTTGTTTCTATCTTGATTTCTCAACTTCTGTATATGTAATACCATATTAGTCAAATGCATCACCAGAAGGGGTGTGACCCTACTGTCACTGTTATCAATGGAGTTTTGCCTTTGATTTTAATGTGAGAAAAAGGAGGCAGTAATATCCCTGATTAAGCAGAACACATTGTCTTTCAGCCAAATTGGTTCCCTGGGAGACGTCCCAATTAAGCAGATTCCCCAATTAAATGCGTCCCATTTAGGTGGAGACTACTGTACTTTATGCTACATATACTGTGACAATGTAACAAATCCAATACAGAAGTAACAGCAAAGAAACTGATTAGTCTTTTAGTTTAATACAGTGATTTTAATCTCTTATTCAATTATCTTTTATTAGGTTAATTGGTTCACCACTGAATATGCATTCCTGGCAGAAGCTTGCAAATGCTCTCTAATGTTTCACTGGCTGTAAGAACATGTTATTTGCCCTCTCTGCTAACTCCTTTGTGTTAACTGCCAAGCAGTTATTGATGACTTCTTTGAAGCTGCCAATGGGAGAACAGTAATACACTGCTCTTTTGCAAGGTCATATATCAACTCAAAGATCTCCAGTTATAAAGATTGTTTAAGTCTGTCATTAACATACTAGGTTGCCTAAGAATCTTGCCCTCAGTGCATTTCTTTCCCCCCTATTTAAACTTATGGGCTTTCATTTTTGTCAAAAACCATAGGAAAACTCATTTTAAAAAATCAGTCTTGATAACTGGGTGATAAAAAAGATGAACAGGTCATGGAAGAAAAGTATATGGAAACCTCAATTTGCATTATTGACTGCCACTATCTCAGAAGACTCCCTTTAAAATGACCGACAGCTTTCTTCTCTGGAAACGGTATGCAAATAAGGAAAGTATTGAGAGTGTGCACTCATTTCACCTCACACAAAGTCAAATGTCTTCATAAAGATGCTGGATATCAGAAGGAGCAGACAGGAACACATTGTCCTTTTCATAGTCCTTAAAGTTTTATAATTACAGTGAGAAAATATAACTTTACAGGTTGCCCATGGCCATCAGTGTATCTACAAGGCTTTCCTTGTGATTTGCTTCACCAACAGAAAATGTGCTAGGTTTGATTATGACTGTCTTGTGGGGTTTCTCTGATTTCCTGAATAAAAGGAAATGTTTTTTGTCAGAGATGGAAATTGAAAACACTTTGAGGAAATTGCCAATATTTTACCTCATCAGAGACTGAAGGCACAAATTATGGGTTCCCTAAGATAGTATGAAACCTTTCTGCTTTCCATACTACTTAGCATTGATCTTTCTAGGGTGGGAGGGACTGAAGTACCAGAAATGATAGAGCGGGTGCAGGAAAATGCATATAATTGATTGATTTTTTTGGTAGAGTGAAGGATTGTGGGTGGAAGGATGAAAGGGATTAGGTTGCTGGGTTTTAATTTGGAGAGAAGAATGTTATGTCAGTTTGTCTTGCTGTTGGAGATAGCAATCCATTTTGAAGGAACTTGTATTATAATCTTGTCGTACATCACTGACTCCACTGATGAACCTGGAGGACAATGTAGTCAGTTTTAGAAAGGGTCTCGTAAATAACCTTTTCTCTTTCTTTGTCCTTGTAGGTCGCTATGGTATAGAGACAGCTGTGACAGATGAAAATGGAAAGAGGATTTTTTTAAAAGGACATTGAGAAGTTAGAAAGGGTCCAAAGGCAAGTGACAAAATCCATGTACAGATGTTACATTCATATTGAGAAAATCACTGCTCTCCTGGTAGAAATTAGGAGTGGACAAACATTTATTCAGTTTCTTCCAGAGGAAATCTGCCCTCTCTGTCAGAAAGATCTTCCAGGTTGGCAATGGAAGGTCTCCCTACAAGAGAGTTTCTGTCACAAGAATAAGTGCTTGTACACGTCCTCTCGACCCCTTTGTGATTAGGAGGTGTTGAGTAGCAACATCCACAGACTAGGAGATTGTGAACTAGGAAAGGTGGAGGTAGGAGTGGGAGGGGCATATATTTTCAGCACAAATCCTCCTGATCAAGGAAGACTTGAACTGCTGTTGCCCTCCACCTCACCCTGCCTCCCAAGCCTTCCTGAGACTGGGGACATCTAAGTCTGGAGAAAGTGCAACACTGTTCCACTGCCCCTCACAGTCTACAGGAGGAAGGGAAGGGGGGCAGCAGCTGTTTGCTTTTTGTTCCCCAATTCGGGGAATGCAGTATTAACAATGCCTGCTGTTTCATTCCCCTGCTGGTTTGATCTGTTCTGGGAGGGAAGGTAGCACCTGGGCAATGCTCTGCAGGCTTCCCCAGATCAGGGTGTCTCAAGTCTGGGGAAGGGGTAGGAGATATTGCCTCTGTTTCCTCTCCTTCTGGTTCAGTCTACACAGGGGAGCAAAGTGGTAAGAAAAGATTCCTTGCCTGAATAAGCATTCATTTCTAATGGTGGAAATTTCTCAAGAATTTCCACTGTTAGAAATGAATACTTGTTCATACCCTAAAGTAGTAAAGGGCTTGGAAGGCAAACCACATGTAGAGAGGTTGAAAGAAATAGGCATGTTCAGTTTGTGGAAAAGGCAGTTAAGCAAAGGCATGTTAATAGTCTTCATAAAGAGGAGGGAGAGCACCTTTTCTCTCACTGTGGAAAGCAAGATATTTAGCAATGGCTTGAAATTGTAACAAAATAGGTTTAGATTGGATATCAGGAAAATCATCTTCAGTGTGCTAGAACAGTGAGGATGTGGAAGAGACTGCCTAAGGAAGTTATGGATTCTCCTTTCTTGGAAGTTTTCAAGAAGAGGTTGGATAAGCATTGGTTATGGATGATCTAGGAGCTTCTAGAAGGTATTTTACCTAACAGTCAGATCAGCATGAACTGAGGAGCTTCTTGCCTTCCTCTGTAGTGGGAGCATGGTTCTCTTCCTTGGATCTCCTGAATGTATGTGAAAAACTGCTTCCTATCCTTGCAGTAGCAGGATATTAACAGAACTCTTTTCCTCCGGCTTTACTTGACACAGGTTAAGGTCTTCCTGGTGTGTCCTGACAATGGGCTGGGTGATTGTGCAACAGATTTATTCAGTGGTGACGCATAGGGGCTGTGATGCTCCCTGTTTAGCTGCTGGGCGGAGGGCAGGCAGAAGGACCAGTGCCCTCCCAGCAAGTGCTGACCAGAGAGTGGGGCCTAAGCAGAAGTGGCAGCACCACTTCTGGAAGTGAGTGAGATCAGCTGCGGGAGACCCCATCCCCTGGCTAGTGAAATTGGCTGCTAGG
The DNA here is from genome assembly GCA_030014935.1 of Caiman crocodilus. Taxonomy (NCBI): domain Eukaryota; kingdom Metazoa; phylum Chordata; order Crocodylia; family Alligatoridae; genus Caiman; species Caiman crocodilus. Next base: position 112,649,733 of record JAGPOW010001296.1, read on the forward strand.
GGACCAGCCCACCAGCCAGTGGCATCAACTGCCAGGGGATTCCTCCCATGGTCAGTGATATTGGCTGTTGTTGGACCCCGCCCCAGGTCACTCACTGGTGTCGGGGCGGATGGGCATGTGCCCCCCTGACTCAAGAGGCACCAGTCACCCATGGGATTTATTTGTATAGTTTTAAGAATAGATTAGAAAAACTCTCCTATAGTGTACTTAGACAGGGTTGATCTTGCCTTGAGCAGGGGATTGCATTAAATGACCATTCCAGATAGGGGTGTGTGAAATGGGGTGTATTCGATTTGGATTCAGATTTGGTCCAAATTGGGAGCAATGATTCAAATTGTTGATTTGGATCACTGTCCCAATTCACTCCTGTAGCACAGGGGCTCCCCATCCACATCCCCCCCAGCTCAGCGATTGGCCATGGGGGAACCCCTGGTGGCCCCCCAGACCCAGGAGGCACCAGTCACAGAGCTAGCGAGGCATGGGCCTACCCTCCCTGTGTGCTCCCTGGCAGACCCGGAAATGGACCAGAAGTGTTTCTGGTCCATTTCTGAGTCTGCTGTCGAGCATGCTGGGGATTGCCCCTGTACTCCTCTGGGGTGCTTCATCTGCCCCACCATCTCAGCATTCATGAGCCATCTGGTATCTTGAGGTATGTAGGAAAAACATTTAAAGCTGTGTCTACATCCAAATCATCAAACCTTCCTGAATCTCTCTGAATTGCTTCAGAGGGTTCTAATTCGATTCAGAGAGATTTAAGGGTCTCCTGATTCGATTTGGGTTCAGAGACTTGGCCATCAAACTGGGCCAAATCTCCGCTGAATCAGATCAGTGACTGAAACTTCACACAGCCCTAATTCCAGCCTAGTTTTTCTATGTTTCCTATGACTAAGATGACTAGAGTGCCAAAGCGGAACACTGTGTTCAGAGTTAAACCAAGATTATTTAGCTTCTTCTTTTTAAAACACCATATTATGTAGTTGCTGGGCTCCTGGATCAAATTACATACTGTGTGTTTGGCTCAGAGGCTCCCTATAAAGTGCAATGGGAGAGACAGGGTCTCAGAATTGGTTCCATACAGTCAGCGCACTTAGTGGGAGGGTGCCTAGAGCAGTGGTGCCCAACTCTCTGGCTAGATGGGTGGTGCGGGATTCTCAAGGACATCATGTCTAGTGGGTAGAACTAAGAATGAGGACTGGTGGGATTGCAGGAATGAACTATAGGTTGGGAAAAGCTGAGGGCATCCTGAGTTCCAACCAGGGGGTGGAGCCAAGCCCAGAGTCTGAAAATGAACTAGAGAACTAACCAGGAATGAGATGTCAGAAAGGTAGGCAAGGTCAACCCAAAGTCTGAACACTGAGCCAGAGGGTTAACCAGGAGTCAGGGAGCTGGAAGATTTATGGGGACAGGAGTTGTGTAAGGACTGAGACCAGTAGGCTGTGAGGGCATAGATACTTGAGAAGTTCCTTACAAGCAGCCCCAGAACCTATCAGAGGAAAGGGACTAGGCCCAGCTGGCTCTGTTTACTGAGTTAAATGCAGCTGACTTAGTTATGTGGGCTATAGGGCAAAAGCCTTACAGTGGACAGATCCAGTGCATGGGGTTAGCATGTGGGAATAACCCATTACATGGCCCCAGTCCAGCATGCTGAATCAGGATCTGACCCCATGTGTTAGATTAGGCATGCCAATCTGGCCCTGTCTGCACCTTCTGCTGGAACAACTTTGGCCCTGTGCATGACAGACTGTGCTGGCCTAATCCAGAATAGGGGCCATGTCATTTGACCATGGGTTTTGAAAATTGGGTGGTGGGGGAGCAATGGCAGTTTTTATTCCCTCCATTCCTTCACTGCTAAATTTCTAGACTTGTGGGGAGTGCCACAAGTGGTAGAGAATTACTGACATAGACCAGTAGGAAGCACTAAGGTCTTAGGTGGGTTTGAAATCCCAGGACTCTGAAGTTTAGGCACCTGACTCAGGGCTGCAAGGAGGTGCCTATGTTCAATGAAGCTTTGGTCATTTCTTACCCCTATGCTATTTCACATAAGAGAACCAGATGTAAAATTGTACATCTAGAAGCACAGAACATAGGCATACTTACAGGCATTTTATCCTGGTAAGCAGTGACCCTAAAGGAGTTGGAAGTTCACAACAGATAATCGGCATACAAGAGGTTCCAGTTCACTGCTGTGACCAAGGGGCTAATGTAATCATTAGTTGTATAAATAGGAGTATAATGAGTGTAAGTAGGGAGATTATCCTATCACTATTATCCTATCATTGTTTTTGGCACAGGTGCAAGCACTATTGAATATTGTGTCTAGTTCTGGTGTCCACAACTCAGGAAGCATGTTGATAAATTACAGAAGCTTCAGTGAAGAAGCACTAAAATGATTAAAGGATTGGAAAACATGCCTTACAGTGAGAGACTCCAGGGGTTTAATCTGCTTAGCTTATTAAAGAGAAGTTTATAAGGTAATTTGATCAGAAGTACCCACATGGGGAATAGAAATGTGATAGAGGGCTCTTCAATGCACCAGACAAAGGTATAACTGCATTTAGTGGCTGGAAGTTAAATCTGACAAATTCACACACATTTTTAACAGCAAATTAAAACAGTGAGAACAACTTTTCAAGGATTTTGGTGGATTCTTCTTTAATGGCACTATAACAGGAAGACAGAGACTCCTGTCACGGAGACCAAGATTGTTCCTCAGGAGGGCAGGTCTGCAGGTAAACAAACAATTAAAATGAGAGCTTCCAGCCCAAGAGTAGGCTGCCTTGGGAGGTAGAGGCAGGTAATCCTCTTGCACCAAGAAAGATTGAAACCTGAGACCAGTGAGTCATCTGGTGCATGGGCTAATAAGATGAGTCAGATAAGAGCAGGGGAGGAGTGGAGTCTGGAGAAAGATGGTGAGGGGAGAGGTGCTGGGAGGAAGACTTGCAGAGCCTTCATGCAGGGAAAGAGAATGCTTGCTGAAGACTCTGGGTAAGAGATCAGAGTGTGGAGAGCCCAATAGAGAAAAGTCCATGCTTCTACCCTGTGAAGCTACACTTTCTCTGAGAACCAGGCTTGTTTGCTGTCAGGATTCATGACTGGCTGGAGTGGACTACTGGGATAGGGACAGAAATTACACATAAGCCAGTATAAGTGATTGGAAATTACTTTAAATCTGTAACACCAATAGGGATAAGTATAGACAGTCAAAAAGCCTGAGGATGAATTGATTCAGTCTTTGCAAGTTACTCTAAACTGCAGAAATTAATCTGAGAAACAATTGGACAGACATTCACTTTTGAATCAGGAAATGCAGTGACATGCCTGTAGTGGCTCAGGCCAGAAGCTGGGGGGATGTTAAAGCATGGGTCTCTGGCATGTAGGCAGCATGGGCTGTGTGTTTGTTTCCTCTTCCTGCTGCCCCTGAGGTCTCTGAGATTTGCAGTCCAGAATTACAGCAGCAGGACTCTGAAGGGTTGCTTATCACTTCTTCCAATTGCCTCTGGGATTTGTAGTCCATAGTCACAGCAAGGAGTATTTTTTTTCAGTCAGGCAGGGCAAGTCTGTACTCAGGGGGGAGGGAAAGTTTAAACCCCCTCCCTGGTCCCAGACCCCATTTGTGGGTTGCCTGGAGGGAAGAGGGGTCATCCCTACCTCCATCCCCGCCTCCTCCATCCAACCCTTCTCTGCTGGAGCAGACAGCACAGCTCAATGTAGGGCTGGAAAGCATTCTAGGATGCCGGGGGACTATAATTTAATATGAACCAGAAAGGGGTGTGGGACAGAAGTTTCATAAACCAGTTTGGCCCAAATCATTTACGTCTGATACTTCATTCAACCAGGTTTATCTTAAGCCAGTTTCAGCCATTTTGAAAGCAGTTTATGTGTACATTGGACATCTGTTCTTTTACAGGTTGACACCAGATTCTGATTACTTAAATTGGTTTATGTGTAACTCCTTTCCATAGCCCAGAAGGTCAGTGCACATAAACTGTTTTTGAAATAGCTGAAACTAGCTTAAGAAAACCTGGATGGATGTAGTATTAAAATTAAATTGGTTTATTGAATTTCTGTTCTAGATCCCCACCAGATGCAATTTAACTCTCAATACCCCAGCATTCCAGGATGGATTGGAGGTTGGGTGGGCAAATCTTAGCCCAAACTGTCCACTCCAACCAAGCAGGGAAGCATGCCTCTAGCACCCTCTGGCTTCTGGTTTTGGCCACTCCTGGCATGTGGCTGAATTTCCAGAATCAAAATGAATGTCTGTTCACTTGCTTATTGGTTCAATCTGTGCAGTTTACACTAATCTCAGAAGATTGAACCAATTAATTCTTGGGCTTTTTGACTCTAACTTCAGGACTTACTACAGAAAGTGACAACTAAGGAAGAATACAAGAGCATTGCTCGGGCATGCAGGATGAAGTCAGGAAGGCAAAAGCAGAATTGGAGTTGCAGCTATTAAGGGGTGTGAAGGGTAAAAAGAACAGTTTTTACAAGTATGTCAGTAGCGAGAGGAGGATCAGGGAAAGCCTCCCTTACTAAATGGGGGGAGGCAAACTTGTGAAAGAGGATGCAGAAAAAGCTGATGTGCTCAATGCCTTTTTTGCCTCAGTCATCATAGACAAGGACAGCTCCCAGGCTACTGCACTGGGAAGCACAGTGTGGGGATGAGGTGAGCAGCCTTCAGTGATGAAAGAACAAGTTAGGGACAATTTTAAAAAGCTGTACGTGTACAAGTCCATGGGGACAAATGGGATGCACCTGAATCTGCTGAGGGAGTTGACTAATGTGATTGCAGAGCCACTGACCATTGTCTTTGAAAAATGGTGATCAGGAGAAGTCCTGGCTGATTGGAAAAGAGGAAACATAGTGCCAATATTTAAGAAAGGGAAAAAGGAGGATCTAGGAAACTACAGACCAATCAGCTTTACCTCAGTCCCTAGGAAAAATCATGGAATCCTTTTCTAAGCACTTGGCGGAGAAGAAGGTGATTAGGAACAGTCAGCATGGGTTCACCAGGGGCATGTAATGCCTGACCAATCTGATTGCCTTCTATGAAGAGATGACTGACTCTGTGGATGCAGGGATACTGATGGATGTGGTGTACCTTGATTTTAGCAAGGCTTTTTATATGGTCTCCCAGAGCATTCTCCCAGGCAAGCTAAAGAATGTGGCTGGATGAATGGACTTTAAAGTGGATAGAAAGCCAACTGGAGCACAAGGCTTACACTAGTAATCAATACATCAATATCCAGTCGGTAGCCAGTATCAAGTAGAGTGCCTCTGGGGTTGGTCCTGGGGCTGGTTTTGTTCAATATCTTCATTAACAACCTGGAAGATGGGATGGAGTGTACACTCAGCAAGTTTGCAGATGCCACCAAGCTGGCAGGAGTAGTAGAAATGCTGAAGGTTAGGGTAGGATTCAGAGTGACCTCGAGAAATTGGAGGATTGGGCCAAAAGGAATCTCATGAGGTTCAGTAAGGACAAGTGTAAAGTCCTTCACTTAGGATGGAATAATCAAATACACCAGTACAGGCTGGGAGCTGACTGGCTGGGCAACAGCTCTGCAGAAGAGGACCTGGGGGTTATAGTGGACAATAAACTGAATATGAGCCAGCAGCGTGCCCTTGTTGCCAAGAAGGCTAATGGCGTACTGGACTGCACTGGTAGATATATTGCCAGTAGATCAAGGGAAGTAATTATTCCCCTCTATTCAGCACTGGTGCGTCCACATCTGGAGTACAAATTTGGCCCTCCCGCTACAGAAAGGATGTGGACAACTTAGAGAGAGTCCAGCAGAGGGCAACAAAAATAATGAGAGGCCTGTGGCAGATAACTTATGAGGAAAGACTGAGGAAATTGAGTTTATTTAATCTAGATAAGAGAAGACTCAGGGGGGATTTAATAGCAGTCTTCAACTAGGCTGCTATTCAATAGGTTTGAAAGAGGATAGAACTAGACTTTTCTCAGTGTTGGCAAATGACCAAACAAGGAGCAATTGTCTCAGGTTTTAGCAAGGGAAACTTAGATTAGATATTGGGAAGAATTTTCTCACTAGGAGGGTAGTAAAATACTGGAACAGGTTACCCAGAGAGGTGGTGGAATGTCTGTCCTTGGAGATTTTCAAGACTCAGCAAGACAGAGCTTCAGCTGTGATGATATTGGCCCCACTTTGAGCAGCAGGTTGGACTAGATGACCTCCCGAGTTCCCTTCCAGCCCTAATTTTCTATGATTCTATGACAGTGTATCTCTTTGCTAAGATTTTGTCTATGTTGGGAGGCTGTGTTTAGTTAAGGCATAAAATGGACTTTCATTTGGGGTTTGCTGCTAGTGGTGAACAGGGTGGGACTTACAGGGGATGTTAGGAGGTCCCAGAGTACCAGAGAATCACTGGAGGCTTGACCCTGCCAGAGCAGAATGCAAGTTGCAGGTTTGCTTGAGAAGGCAGGAATGAGAGGAGAGACAGACAGTAGCCAAAGGCTTAGCACCTAAAATAAATGAATCCAGGGTAAGGGACCTAAAGCCTAAACAGAACAAAGACTGGGGGCCAGGGACCCACAATCCAGGAGGAGTAGAAACTGAAAGGATCTGGTGAGTCCACAACCCTGGTGGGGTATGAACTGTTGCCAGAAGCCCATAGCCCCAAGTAGAGTGGAGACTAATAAGGACATTAATGCCTGGATTACTGGAGAGGAGACTGGGGCCAAACCTCCATTGATATTAACAGACAGAAACACCTATAAAACATGGACAGATGTAGGGAAGGCCAGAAGCTGTGAATAATCTGTAAAATTATAAGTGCTTCGAGAGTCCAAGAACATCTCCCTTAAGGCACCTTGGGTTGTGGTTGCCTGAGAGAGATGTACCAAGGTGATATAAGTGGTTTCCTGGGATCTTCGGTAGCCCCTGGATGATTCATTTATTCCAAGAAACATCCAAGACATGGCAGGAAAAGGAGAAGTGAGAGCACAAGACCCAGTCAAGCCAAGTGTCCAAGAGTCACCAAGGTGGTGCTACTATGTGTTCTGACCCCTTCCTGCTACAGGCAATATTTAAATTAAGCTTGGAGGTTTTCGTACCATCACAGCACTAGTTATATTTTAGTTAACACAGCAAGGAATTAAAAGCAGTTCTATAGTCTGTGCACAGGAACTAAGTCTGGATGACCATAATTGCTTCTTCTGGGTTTAAAAAATTATTAAACCTTTGGACCTTATTTTTTAAACACAAATATATAGTCACCTATTTCAGTGGAATAAAATTACTATTTGCACCTGTGGAATTCTGGTTCAGTGCACCTATACATTAAGAGTAATTTAAAATTTGTAATAACAATAATTTAAGCTAATATATATATTTTCCCATTGCTAGGGCTTCTGTTATGCTGAAAAGGGAGTTGAAAGATGGCTTTGTGATACCTCTTTAGCTCTTCTCTTGAAGCTGACCCACTAGGCAGCCAAGAGGGGGGAAAGATGTGGGGCCAGCTGAAAAGGAACAAAAGAAAGTGTGCATATCAATGAATGGGACCTGTGAATAAAAGGGTGTTAGGGGCCAGGGCACGGACAGTCTGGAACCATCACCTGATAGACTGGAAGTCCAGGAGCTGGGTTTCCAGGGATCCCAGTCAGGATCAGAGCTGAAATCAGGTGCCTGAGTTGAGATATGCCTGGAGTCAGGATTGAAATGGAGCCAAGGGTCAAAAAAGGAAATCTAATTAGGGAAAGCATGGAAGCACATGGAAACTGGGAACAAACACCTCAGTCTTTGCCCAGACACAGTACTGCTGCCTAGGTTTAACTTGTAAAGGCTTGAGCAAGTAGAACTGTTGCCCGAGGCCTCAGCAGATTAGTAGTCCTGTTTACCTCATTAGGACTGTCTGGGCTTTGGGCCCTGGTCTGGGTGGCACCTGTCTTCCTGAAGAATCAGAGGATGAGCTGCATTACAATGGGGACCATAGACTCTAGCCTGGGCTACTGGTTCCTATAGGGCAAAGCTCTGCTTTGTACATACAGACTGCAAGCTCCTATAGGAGACATTGGAGCAAGCTTCTACAGGCAAGCCTGGTTGGTTGCAGTTTTTCAGGAATCTGGGCACTGTGAATGTAAACAAATCAGAAGGGCTTTTCCCCCACTGGCAGAGCTGAACATTGCATGAGTTGATTATTCACAATTAAATCATAAGAGCTGGCAACACTACTAAGAACCTGGTATAAACTGTACTGAGATGCATAGGAAAACAGCTGAAGTCAGCCTCCACACAGCGTGGCTAGAGTGGGCAGGGGCAGCTTTGAAACTTCCCATGCCCCTAGGACAGCAGAGAAAACAGCAGCAGAGCAAGCACGGGGTGGGGAGGTGGGAAGGGACGGGCATTCTTATGTGCTTTGGGACTTTAAAAAAGTCCTCAGAGGTTCCTGTGGCACACTCTAGTCCAAATGTGGGGTGTTGTCGTGCCACTTTTGGATCTACCACTGATGAAGTATGATGCATATCTTGGCTAGATTTCCCTATTTGCAGAGTCATGTCCTGAATATCCCATTTGGTGAGACCCCTACTGCTCCTGCAGGACAATGCCTGACATCTATCTGCCCACTGTAATGGATCAGCTATAGTGGGATATATCCAAGCCCAAATGATCTACTTCATTTGGCAATGTCTATTTATAGCTTCAGAAATGGTAATTGTATCATTACAAGAAATAGTAATGATAATGGCCCTTGGTTTCTGTGCAGACTGCATTGTAGGTGGTGACTCATGACACCACCTAAGAAGCCAAACCCCCGTAGTGAAATCAAACCCCTTGTAGTAACGCCTGAGGCCA
>JAGPOW010001296.1:112658648-112676531 GCA_030014935.1 Caiman crocodilus
ATGACACCACCTAAGAAGCCAAACCCCCATAGTGAAATCAAACCCCTTGTAGTAACGCCTGAGGCCAGCTTCATACCATAAAAGGAATAGAATGAAAACGAAGAATTTCATAGGCTAGCTCCATGTATAAAACACGCCCCCCGTAGCCGGACCGAGCGGAGCTCTCTGTCTCGTGATCCACGGCTTGTGATCATCGAGATGTCGGATACAGGATCTCTGCCAAAAGCTGTTTGCTAAATCCATAGTGAAAAGCCAAAAAGCAGAACCTGGAAACCCCCGAATCCTCCCCCTTCTCTCAGTGATCAATCTCTTTCTGACTGTTGTAACATTCCTTCGGTCATCTGTCTCTGTCGGTTGTAAACGGACCAATAAACTGCTACTAACAACAACGCGTGAGTACAATCAACCTTATCTCGGCAATCTCGCGATATCTGATCTGTCTAGCAGCCAATAAAAGGGGAAATCAAAGCCTAGTGCGGGAAAAAGTGTATTGAAAGTGACTTCACTTTAGCACCTGGAACACATTTTCTTTGTCTTTCTACTTCCATTGCTACTCACTTAGTAAAAACGGCATAGGCTTGTAAAATTAAAATGTACATACAATTTTGACAAGCTGAACATTTAGGCATCTACTTATGTTACTGAGTTTTTGTAGAATAGTCTAGAATACAGCCAGAATGAAGAAAAGGAGAAATATACAACTGATCTGTTAAGTTTATAGGGAAAGAACTTACTTTTATGTTTTGTCTGTAATGCCATCTTGGGTCTTCTTACACCTCCAGACAAAAATAAGGACAAGTCAAGAAATTAGCCTCACACGGTGATAGCTGGCAAAACTTAAATGAGAAAGAAGGGCGAACTTGAGGCACCAAACACTGAAAGCCAGAATGGTGGAAAGGCCCACATGAAAGCTCTTGTACTCATTAGGCCCTGTAGGTTGGATGAGTAGAATGGAATCTGCAGGCCCAATACACAGAATGGGGCTGGTCCATACACTTGATTGGGCCTGCAGGTTGCCCCACATGCTTGGTCTAGCATGCAGGGCTAGTCCAGCATGGGCGGTGCATGCTGGCCTTAGGCACATGCACTGAATGCAGTGTGTGGGGCTGATTTGGTGCACACAGCATGTGGGTCCAGTCTGAAACCCACAAGCAGCACCATGGGCTATCTGATAGGGATTTGGATCTGGCTGAATCTGGCCTCTGGGCCATAACTTTGAATATCCTGGTCTACATGTTATTTATAATAATTTTAAAATGATTCAAAAGCAATGTCTCCAGTAAAAAAAATCAAATATAATAATTATTTACTCTTACTTCTTATGAAACATTCCAGTTCTATGTTGAACAGAAATAACCACTGAATCTGCTAGATATGGCCGTCAATTGTTAAACTTTTAATGGAACCAAGCCATGATTATTCTTTAAGATTTATTGCAGTCACTTATCTTTTGAGTGAATAAAGTGCTATTAATTGCATTTATATGCTTTAAATGAAGTATGTCTGATGCTTTTAGCTGATGACTTGCCAACCAATTTGCATTATAATGAATAAAATCCTAAAGATCTAAAATATGGTGGAGAACTAATGTGGTCAATATGCAAATATACATATGAACTTTTTGGGTGTTAGATATTGTGTAATTGCACTTTTAAAGGCAGACACTGAAAGAAACTATGTAAAACTTAATTAAAATTAACATTTTATCACCCTGAATTCTAGCAAATCCAATGTCAATTAACGTATTCCTCAAGCACAAAGTTTACTTTTCCTTGCCTGTTGAATTAGGCATATTAAAAATTGTGATGAACACTAGAAAGGCTAAATTGCAAATCACTTGCATTCCTATTTTAATTGAATAATGGCCATAAATTATCAGGGAATAGTTTCTACTTCAATATATCTTTTTTATGTGTGTCTCTTACCCATGAAAAACTATTAAATCCAGTACATTCAGTAAAAAAGTACATAAGTTTATTTAAAAAATTGCAAGAATTTAAAATCTGTGTTATCTATTCACATACATAATTAAACTACCAATGTTATGAATTTAAGACTGTCACACAGATGTTGAAAAATTGAAAATGGGTATTGTTTGTATACTGCTTGTTATGTTAGAAGCTATTTACTATGGATCTGAAAATCCAGTGTTCTGAACACTTGTGTGGATGCAAAGGAAAGCAATACTGAGTTACAAAATGTCTGAATTCGGAGTTTGCTGTGAACAGATGTTAATGGGAATAGTTATAATATCAGGAGCTATTAATTAAATATTGACACAAGAACCATAGTAGAAGAATTTGTTAAAACAGTATGAGGTCTGATTAACAATTAGCAGAATGATGCTTTGCATGCGATAACAAGCAGCAAACTATACAGAGTTAGTTTGCATGTTTTAATTCACATAGCCTTTCCAGGTATTTAGACCAGAAAGTTTCTTGGTGGATTAGCAAAATGAATTGACGGGTTGTTTTTGGTTTTTTTTCTTAACAACTCACACTTTTTTATATTTGTCCTTATTTTTGCTATTGCATCTTATTACCACTAATTTTGTTAACACTAGCTTCCCTGTCAAATCAGCTCATTTGCAGCCGGGTAGGAATGCTATCTTGAAATAGAACTTGGGGAAGAACACAAAGCAGTAGTCTGTAAGAATTATCTTACCCTTTACAAAGCAAGAAGGTGTGTTAGTAAAAGCAAAATAAGATTCCCTTTAATACAGAGAGAAAGTGTTCCCTTTGTGAAAGAAAATTGGAGCATCCATACAGTTCTCTTTCTTTTTTAATAAGTTTAACCTTTAGAAGAAGGTTGAGAGGCTTCTAAATAATAGTGCTAGCTGTGTTCCTAATCAAAATAATTAGAGACTAGCTGCTGCATTGAATTAAAGAAGGTAGGTAGTCTTAAAACACTGTTTAATTGAAATAAACTTTCTTTTATTTAAAATATCTCCCAAAGACAAATAATTATCTACACTTTTAGATTTAATTTATTTTCATGTCACCTCAATTTAATAGATTTAATTATTACAGTTGGGATATAGAGAAGTGCAGTATGGATTTGTGATTATATGTTAAGCAAAACTTTTAAAGTACTCTTTGTTATTTCTGTATTCATGGCTCACAGGGCAGTGGTTCTCAACTGTTGGGCCATGTAAGTGTTGTAGATGGACTGCAAAGACAGTTACTGGGAAGCACCAGTAGGAAAGAGCACAATTGTCCATTGTAATATTACTAGGCATGTGAGTAAGTATTTGCAAGATCAAGTATTATTTACTATAGGGAAGCAGTTTGTCACAAACACAGAAAGAAGCTAATGAGAGGTAGCAATTTATTTTTAGTTTGTGAGCTATTAGGGAAAGGAAATGAACCCTTTTGGAAAAACACAGCATATTGTGATCGCCACTGGACAAATAAAGGAAAGCAACTAAAAGCATTATCAGCAGTTATCCTACTAAGTTCTTGATTTCTGGTGAATTGTGATGCAACTTCCAAACACATGATTTGATCTGTAAATCTCATGCTGAATTTACAATGATGGCATTGTGAGCAAAATCAAGCCTTCCAACTCCTCCATTTGTATAGAGCTTACTGGGATACAATAAATCCAGAAATCTAGTATATTTCTTCATCTTTAAGAATGACTGTATCTGAAGCAGTACTTATCAATACAGTTCTTACTTAGTCAAACTTTCCATTGACTTCAGTGAGTGTCTTGCTGAAGTAAAGAGCATATGATTTTCCCCTGTATAACCTTAACAATTGACAGGTAGATCTAAGTAAGAACTGCAGGCCTTTGTTATTTATTCTTTTTACTTTTAGCAACTTGACAATACATTAGTGGCATACCTTTACCTCTTAGTCATCTGTCTGGAAAGTCAGGGCTTTTAAGTGCTTTTGTAGTGCCATGGAATTAATGTTCAGAGAATTTCTGTTTGACTTTATAGCCTCTCATCTTGAACTGACATTGTGTACCACTCATCATCCTTGGTGTCAAAAGCTGTGTCTGTAGAAGCATCAGGAGCATTTTTCTGGATGGAAGTACTTCACTTTTAACATATAAAAAGGTTCCATTAAATGCAAAATGCAGAATGTATATAATAGGAAATAACACCCTTCTTGTGGAAAAATGTAAATTTGCCATCATTTAATTAAAAATGTTATTCCTCCTGCCAGAGGAAGTTTTATTAATATTTTTACATTCCATCATTTCCAAGACAATAAAAATAGCACTCATTCTATATTTCATGTATTCAAAAGTATACTATGGTCCTTAACATGAACAATTAATTCTGAATAAACTCAGGAGGATGACCTGCATACCTGTTTGCCAGAATAACTGATGCAGTCTGGGCTCAGAGAATCTCCATTATGATTGGCGGAACCCATCCACCAATCAGGTAATTCAGGGAAGGAGCTTGCCAGAGGAGTGAGAGAAAAACCCCGGATCTGGTTGTAACCTGCTTTTTGCAAGTTTTTTTGCAGAGCCTCTGGAGTTAATAAAAAGAGCTGCATGCCCAGCATGGGGGAGATGCAATGAGGGATGGAGAAGAGAAAAGGCTAAGAAGAGCTGCTGTGAGCTGGCCAGTGGGCAGAACAAGCACCAGGAAGAGCCCGAAGACATCTCTTTGTGAGTGGAAGTGGCTCTGTCCTCAGCTCCACCACAGGGAACGGGGTGTCGATGCATGGAGGACAGACCCTGGGAGCTGCACGAGACAGCTTGGGTCTGCAACCCCTCAGTGAGTGTCTGGGACCTCAATGCACAAAGCTCAAGACCCTGGGAGCAGCCTGAGGTGGCTCGGGTCTGTGATCCCTGGCAAGCAGCCAGGGAACTCAGTGCAGGCGATGCGGCACGGAGGATCTGGGAGATGGATTGAGCCCCAGTCCCTCATGAGGCAGCCTGGGCCTCCAACCCCCAGCAGAAGGCAGAGCCCTCAGTGCATGTGATGGTGCACAGGGCCACCTGCAAGCAGCAGCCCAAGGGAGCCAGTGGCCTGGGAGGCCACACCCATGGGGAGCAACTTGGCTCAGGGAATGAGGACTGCCCATCCAGGCCCTGGAGTCATAAGTTCTTGGGGAAGAGATTTCCACAGGGGAGGGGAGCAATCCTGGCTATGGGGCAGTTTATCTCCAGGGGGAATCAAGGAAGTGATTCTTCTGTTTTACTCAGCACTGGTGGGGCTGCAGCAGGAGTCCTGTCTCCAGTTCTGGGCGCTGAACTTCAACAAGGACATGGAAAAGCTTGAGAGATTCCAGAGAGGAGCCACCCGTATGATCAGAGACCTGCAAGGCAAGCCATACGAGGAATGTTTGAGAGACTTGGGTCTCTTTAGCCTAAAAAAAGAGAAGGCTGAGAGGGGAGTTGGTAGAAGTTTATTGCTATATCAGAGGAGTACATCAAGGGCTTGGCAAACAACTGTTCATGAGGGCACCCTTGGGGAAAACCAGGAATAATAGCCACAAATTCCTGGAAGGCAGTTTCAGGCTTAACACTAGAAAAAAACTTTTTCACAGTTAGAGTGTCCAGATTATGGCATAAACTCCCTTCAGAGGTGGTGCAATCACCTACTCTGGAAATCTTCAAGAGGAGACTGGACAGTCACCTCGCTGGAGTCACCTGACTCCCAGCTGTCTTTCCTGCTTGGTGCAGGGGGCTGGACCCAATGATGTTACAAGGTCCCTTCCAGCCCCTTACAATCTATGAATCTATGGTGGCACAAAGGCCAAGCAAAGAGAACTTGATGTCTGTAGCATTTGCCATGCCACAAATGCCCCAAATGTGTGGCCATAATAAGGTGCTTTAATTTTGTCCTGCTATTTTGTTGCAGATGTCGGTATCCTTTCTGTGGAGAGAGTGCAGAAAGCCAGGGGTACCTTTGTTGCCCAGCTGCCCCAGGCTGGGGCTTCAGGGTCCAATCCTGCATGTCCATGGAACCTCCCCAGTGCAGGACTCCCTGGGTGGATATCATTCTGCTGCACCGGCTCCATGAGCATCTTGCCAAATAAGGGAACCTGGAGTTCCTTCCTGGCAGACATGCACCCCAGGAATCCCTCAGCAGGGTATTCCTTGGGTGTGTGTATTGTGATGCCATGCCACAACTTGGAGAGGATCTCTGCAAAGACAAGCAGAGACGTGTCCATGTCAGATTCCCTGGGGTTAGTGTTTTTACAAATGGGGAAAACCTTGGGTCTTCCTACTTGTAGAACCATACCAAGGAAATTTTACAAGATGCATGTCTTTGCAAGTGGGGAAACCCCAGATTCCCCTATTTACAGAGTCAAGTCCTGAGTGTCCCTGGTGAGGCCCCTACTGCTCCTTCAGGACAATACTTGGTGTCTATCTGCCCATTGTAGTGGATCCAATATGCTGGGATATATCCCAGCCCAAACGACCTACTTCATTTGGCAATGCTTATTTATAGCTTCAGAAATGGTAATTGTATCATTACAAGAAATAGTAATGGTAATGGCCCTTGGTTTCTTTTGTGGACAATGATTTGGAAAGCTCTTTATGACAACTCTATTGCTAGAATTCTTGTTTCTTTATTCTTAATCAGTTGTATTGAGAGTGACTTCACTTTAGCACCTGGAACACATTTTCTTTGTCTTTCTACTTCCATTGCTGCTCACTTAGTAAATATGGCATAGACTTGTAAAATCAAAATGTACATACAGTTTTGACAAGCTGAACATTTAGGCACCTACTTAAATTACTGAGTCTTTGTAGAATAGTCTAGAATACAGCCAGAATGAAGAAAAAGAGAAATATACAACTGATCTGTTAAATTTATAGGGAAAGAACTTACTTTTATGTTTTGTCTGTAAAACCATCTTGGTTCCTCTTGCACCTCCAGATAAAGGTAAGGAAAAGTCAACAAACAGGCCTCACATATTGATAGCTGGCTAGACTTAACCGAGGTCTTCTAAGGCAGAGGAGATCAGAAATCTTTTTATTTAGGACTGAAAAAAGATCTGTAACCTTTGAGAAAAAGAAATAAAATAAGCAAGCCAATCTATCAAAAGAGGGAGAAAAACAGAAATAGCTGAGCCTCACTGACTGTAAAGGAAGGGAAGAAAGTGGTGGGCCATATCCCTACCAAGGATGAAAGAAACCAGACCCTGTTGGAGAGAACTTTTAGTCTGGCCACAGCTATATGAAATCTGCTGCTATAGGCCAAAAGATAGAGGATTTTGGATATCCAGGAGGACTGTAGAGCTCCAGTAGTTTTCCTTGCTTAAGAGAATGAACCACATGATTTTAAGTGATTTCTACCACTACAATATATATATTTTTAAACACTAGGTCCTTATCTTTCCTGTCATTTACTGAGTTTTGAGAACCAAGGGGGATGAAAGAAAGCCAGAATTGTGAGGGTGTTTACAGGAGATAAATGCCCTTGAGTAACATAAGTCCCTTAGTCTGACTATACTCCTAGAAAAAATAATAGAAAAGTACATGCAGCCACATTTTGCTGTTTAATGCTTTTATAAAAAACGATATCCTTCAACTACTGATATAGGCTTATGGAAAAAAATACCAACTTGATATCTAATACAATGTAGTACATATTCAGTGGATTTAAAACTGTCCAAGTTAGGTCTTAAAATATAATGTAAAGCTGGAAGCATCACCCTATGAGGAAGTGAATTGATAATGAGGTTCATAGAGATCAGTTATTGTTCCTATACCATTTAATATTTTTAATGACCTGGAAGAAAATATGAAATGATTAATCTTGCAGATGGTGTTGTAGGAGTGGTAATTAAGGCAAGGGATAATTCAAGTATACAAAATAATTGGAATCATCTTGATTATCAGATTATCAAATAGCAAAAGGGAGGTTATATTACCACGATTGTTTGGTGTCCACACTTCAAGAAAGATGTTGATAAATCACAGTAAGTGTAGAGAAGAGTCACAAAATTATTTACAAAATGGAAATCATTTCTAATAATTAAAGATCAATCTTTAGCTTAATAAAATGGAAGCTTTCAAGTGATATTATCACAACGAGAAGATAGCTCTTCAGTAGAGCAGACAAAAATGTAGCAAGATCAAATGGTTTAAAATAAAGGCTAGAAATATTTTGGACAAGGTACTAAATTCAACCAAAATAGGGGGTAGACATGTACACTGGGAACTGTTTTAGAAAGGGGAAAGGACTCTGTTTGTACCAAGTGGCAGGGCTAGGGACAGAAATTACACACAAGCCAGTTTAAGTGATTTGAAATTGGTTTAAACCTGTAACAGAACAGAAGTTTAGTGCACATAAACCACTTTCAAAATCCCCAAAGTGATGGAAGATAAACCTAGTTGGATGTAGTATCAGACTTAGGTCAAATCAAGTTTATTTGACTTTAGGTCAAATCAGTTTATGGAATTTCTGTCCCAGATCCATAGTCCATCTGGCCAGGCACCTGTCCATGCAACCCAGCATGGGGTACTGGGCAGCCCCCACCCTGGGGGCTTCCTCTCACTCCAGCCCAGGTTCCCCCAGCCTGGAGGCAGTCCAGGGAGCTGAGGGGAATTATTCGCCTCCTGAACTCCAGAGCTGCTTGCCTTAGCCCCTCTGGGCAGATCCATACATGCAGGCATGTGAGCTTGCAGAAGCTCAAATAGGAGGGGCATAAATTTGTGCTGGAGATTTTTGCCTCAGCACATGTGCCTGAACATGTATTTTGGTGTTGGAAAGTTGTGCCACTTGGGGCAAACTGACCCTGCTCAGCTTCTCCCAGATCTGCAGCCAGGGGGAGCTGAAGGGTGGGGCCAGCACCTGTGCTGGCTCCAGAAATATAAAAAGCTGCCCTGGTGCTAAGGTTTGACCTCAGGAGTTTCTGGGGGAGGTGCCTTTGGGAGGAAGTTGGCTATGCCTCTTCCTGTCCCAGGCTGTTACTGTTGCTGTTGCTGCACACTTAGTCTCAGGAGCTTCTGGGGAGAAGATGGCCAGGCCCTTTCCTGCATCTGGCTACTGCTAGCTGCTGGCTTGGTCTCAGAGCTTTTGGGAGAAAGTTGGCTGCACCCCTTCCTGCCATGGACTGCTGCTGCTGCTGTTGCTGCCCCCACTCCCAGGGGGTGGGGCATCTTCTGCTGCACATTGTTGCCCCCCCTTGGGGAGAGCGCACTGCACTGCAACCCACCTTTTGCATCCCTATTCTGGCCTGCTGCCAAGCTGTGGTTGGGGGACAGCCTGGAGAGGGAGCTTGCGCTATCATTGCTGGAGCCTAAAGGTGCTTTGCCTGCCCCAGCTGCCTTGGCAGGCCACCCCCACCTTCACTTCCACTTTCACCTGACGTACACCCTGAGTGGCTGAACTGTATGGCTACTGTTGTTGCTGTTGTTGCTGCTACTGTCATTGTTCTGCTTCTGCCCCCTCTCAGGAGAGAGGGAGATTCCTGCTGTACCACCTTGCACAACCTGACACCACACCTGCCCTGGATTTCTCCCTAATTGACTGATTGCTCCTGCCCTCCCCCACAGCTGCCTCATTGCATCTGATCCTTCTTTGTTTCCCTGCCTAGCACTCTGCTGCTGAATGCCTGACTGGAGGCCCTAGGGGCTTCTGAACTGATCTTCAACAAACAAAGCCCCTCTATCACTCTAGCCATCTTTTTGTAGCATGAACTGATCTAATATAACTAATGTTAATATATATACAGCGTAATAGTAGTAAGATGCAACCATGTTAGTCTTGTCCTGTAAGCAACTTAAAAACTCTATTTTGTATCCTTCTGCTTGACATAAGTGAATGAACTCTGCATAGCCATTATGTATGAGTGTGTATAAAAGAGTAAATGGTGAGAGAATGGCATAGAGACAGAAAAGAAGATTTAACTGTTTATGTAAGAAGCAAGGAGCCAAATGTAAGTTACCAGTCAGTAAACTCATTAATGAATGGCTGAAGAATCCTTTTTAGGCCTAAGGCACAAAGAAGATAATGAGGAGAAGGAATCACCCATCCTGCCAGATGGGCAACAAGAACACTCCAAGGCTAAGATAAGCTGAAGACAAAAGAAGAACAACCACAAAAACAGAAGCTGAGTACGGAAAAGCCCCAAAGCACGGAAACAAAGGAAGCCGATCCCTATAAAAGAACACTTTTTCTTTTGTCCAACACCAAAGTACATGTTCAGGCACATGTGCTGAGGCAAAAATCTCCAGCACTGCAGATGCCCCTACAGAGCTTCCTGTAGCCCACATGGGAGAGATCTCAGCTAAGCCCCAAGAGGATGCATGCCCCTGCAGCCTCCACCCTGGAAGCAGAGTAGAGAAGTATTTGGGAGTAGAGAAGCCTGCAACGTCTGCTGCTGGGGCAGGCAGGACTCCAGTAAGGAGTCATCAGGGCCAGGGGATCTCCCCTGACTAGTCCCCCCACCCTTGGAGGGCTTCCCAAGCCCCGTTCTCCACCATCAGGGACCAAATAGAAGGGCAGTGGGAAGGGATCCTCTTCAGCCTTCTCCACAGCTGGGGTAGGAAGGGAAAAGGCCCCCACCTCTCATCCTGTCCCTGTCCCTAGCCCCAGCCAGCTATGTAAAGGCAGCTGTGGAGCAACCTGAAGCCATGAGGCCTGGGCCCTTCCAGCTCAGGTGGTGGGGCCCCTTACCAGCACTCACCAGCAGGAACAGGGTGAAATGCCAACTGCCCAAGTGGGAGAACCTGCAGACCTTGGCTTGAGTAGTGGGGGCCCCAAGATCATGGCAGCCTCTTGCTTTCATGGCAAGGGGGTATTTTTCCTTGCCTCAAAGACTGCCACACAAAAGGTGGTGGAGAGGGGCTCATGGTGGAAAGAAACTATGTCCCTCTCGAGTCCCTAGAAGAACTGGGTACCAGGGTGGTCCTCAGCTCCATCCCTTCCTATATCCCTAATTGGGCCCTGCTCCTCCAGCTCCAAACCCTGGGGAGACTTATCTCTCTGGTGGTGGCCCTCTCACTGGGGTGCTGAGACCCTGGCCTCTGCCACGTGTGTTCTTTCTGTCACCAGGTTATGATCCAGCTTGCAGTGGGAATGCAGCTGGAGGCTGAGGGGATGCCTCATAATTCTTTTTCAGGGGGCCCTGATAAGGGTTTTCTATACACTGAGGGACGTGATACTTCCGCTACTGCACTCAGGGACACTTTCATCATGGGCCAGGAGGAGAGGGCATCTGAAGGTTTCAATGGTGAGAGTGTCCCTGCAACTGGTACTTTTCCCCCTTCAATCCCCCTGGAACCTTAACCACATCATCCAACCCCCTGTGAGCTCAGGGGACCCCACCCCCAAATCAAGTTTGGTGAGGTCCTAGGGAGGGCAGCAGCAGCTAAGAGGAGAGAGGGAGCAGGCCCCGCTTGACCCTTTACATGCCCTCACTGTAGTTGTCCCCCCTCAACCCTCTCTTTCTCCCACAGGAGCTTGTCCACCTGAGGACCACCCCATGGCTGAGTGGGCTGCCCAGGTATCGTTGGAGCCATCTGATGTGGAGGACTCCTCTCCCAACTCCCAAGACCACCACATGGGGGGAAGGAGAGACCAAGCTCCTGAGGGCCTCCCCAGCTGTGCCTGACACCTGACCCCTGGGAAAAATCAAATGAATGATACTCATGAAGGAGGTTTCAGGGCTGCCCATGGAGGAAAACCCTCATGCCACTGACCAAGGCCTACACCCTGAGACCATGGGCACTGAGGCTGAGGCTGAGGCTGACAAAGAAAGGTCTAGCAGGGTAGCCCCCCCGATGATCTGGGGGTGTCAGGAGCCCTGGGGCTTACCCTGTTGAGTGCTGAGGAGGGAGGTCCCCTTTCCCAGTTCCTTGAGGCAGACACTGAAGCTATCCTGGTGCCTGATGGATTTTTTCTCTGCCCCTCCCAGAAAAACCTCACTTCCAGTCTGCCCCATGTTCCCACAGCAGAAGTGATCAGGGTGGGGGGTCTCTCAATCAGTAGACTGATCTTGTCAGGGACACTGCACAGAACCCCCAGGGCTCCAGTTCTACCCAACCATCTTGTAAAGGAGCCCCAACCCTGCCCTTACCCCCACCCCCATCTCAAGGGACTGCAGAGCTCTCCCAATTGCAACCAGAGTCTGGAGTCTTAGTGGACTGGGGGGTTCAGATGGTGCCTAAGGAGCCTGCAGAGCCCTAGGACCAGAAGGAGGACATCCAAGAAATGGCAGGCTCCATAATTTTTACAGTATTTAATCAGTATTTCAATAGAAGGCTATTGTTAGGGTGGCAGTATTTGAATCTGGGGGAGCATTGGATTTGCAGCTGTATAAAAGGCTATAACCTGTGGCCTAGCAAAGCTGCTAACCAGACGGGAGAAAGTTATGTTAAAAGTAACCTTGCAAAATGCTTTGGCAAGTGTTTTCCTAACAATATAGTAGTGTTGTAAGATACATAGTGCATTGTATAAGAAGAACAGGATGCAGACCACCAGGTACCATTAGTAGATAAAGCAGAAGCAAGACCTTGGAGATGGTGAAGAAATCAGCAAGAAGCTGCAAGTGACTGAAAGAATCTGGGGTCAGGGTCTTAAGCATGTGCTCATACAAAAAGATATGTAAATAAGTGAAACACATAGGCAATTCCATGCTAATGAAGTAAAAAGTAGACAGAGGCGAAGCTTAAGATGGGAAGGACTGAGGTTGAAACAAGGGAGGGACAAATGTGGGGTAAATGTTAATAAGCATAAACCAAGGTGTATAAATATGGAAAGAACTAATGTTTGTGGCTGCTCTCCAGTTTTTGGGAGCTTGCCCAAAACTGTCTCCACTTGAAATAAAGCTGTTGACGAACTATGTGTGCAGATGATGCATGATGGCATTGATCCATTGTCTCCCGAGTCATTGAGCATCGCATGGAGTCAAGGTCTAACACTTACGAAATTATTCAAAATCTGATAACTCTCACAACAAATCCAAACATAACAGAAATACACATTTAAGAAGTGTTCCAGTAACCTCTTTTCTGAAGTTGATAAAAATGATTTTTGTAATAAAGGCTATAAGTGAGCATAGTTTCAATGTTCCACTTTATGATTAAAACATGGCTACAGTTGACAGTAGAACTCATTTGCTAGTGACATTACAGTCACACAAAGAAAAAACTTACAACTTATGGGTGTTTCAGAAAAATAATTTGAAGCAGTCCAGGAAATAATTTTTAAAACCTTTTTAGATTTGTAAGAAGTTTTCTTTTCTTCTTAATTGCATGTTTAAAATACCTAGTACTTTAATTAATAGTTTTGCCCTATTATTAAGTATGTCCACTTTAGTAAAGTGAGATAAATAAGCCACTCCAAACTGTTTCCTTTATTTATTAAGGTAATTCTTTTTGCTCTAGTTTCTGCATCTGTGAACACTCAACAGTAATTGGTAAGGGAACTTCTTCAGCCAATTATTTTAAAATTCTTATATTTAAAACTTATCTGGACTTGCCAAATGAAATGTGTCTAATTTTTGTACCTTCTGTTTAACATCCTCCTTAGTTACCTTTGGAATGGAAACTAATTCATCTTCATTGCATAGTATGAATGGTTCCTTCATCTTTTTCTATATGCTATTGACACTATTTTATTGAACATAAATACTATCTAAAAACAAGGCTTCTCAAACTTCCTCCCAAGGCCCATATTTGTTGTCCCTCTTTACCTGCTCGAGAGATGTCTGGTAACTGACTTTTTGTATTAAATCTCAATGCTTAGCTGCACCCCATCAACACAGAACAATTAAGCATTTGGTTTTAAAACTTGTTGTTCAAATAAAAGCTTGGGAAAAGATAGATTAGTACAAATAATAATGTAACTGCAGGACTGTATGTTTGACATTTCAAGAGTAAGCCTGAGTGATCAGATGCTATTTTACATTTCCTTTAAAGACAGAGGTCTATAATCCTTCTACTGCTCAGGTGAAAGCAACCAAGGGTTTCAAGATTTGAAAATAAATCTCCAACATGTTCATTTGCCTTTAACCAGATCCTACATGTAGCACTTGAGTGTTAAGTTGGCAGGAAATTCATTGCACAAGGTGTAAATTTCACTCAATTTCTACAATGAGCGGAATACTGCATAGTTCTCTGCAAGTGTCATTTTTATTGTTCCTGTTCCCAGTGTGTCTGGAGAGAGAGCAAGATGTCCTTGATACGTACTCAATCCACAGATCATACTCTATCCCTCAGATCACAGAACACAGATCATAGAGCAGAATGTACTACTATAACATGGTGACTGTGTACCTTGGTTCAATATAATTCTTCCTGTATGACATGTTTCTGACAACAGCAGCAGCTTTTCTAAATTATTCTGTAGGCTGAACCAGTCCCTGGCCAGATCTAAATTTGGGACAATAAAAAGGTGTTTTAAAGATTAGTTTTGTCCTTCATAAGGAACATATATCTAGGACTTAAGATTCAGCCTCATGGATTCAAATAGATCAAATAATTGCACCTGCCAAGAATGTCTAGAGGAATACATCCTGTATTCTGGGTATTTTATCCTTGCAGAATTAATTTTTGTGATAGCTATTTTACAGACTGAAATTATCCTGGACTTTTTATGTATATGTTCATGCTAGAATTCAGCCATTTTCAAATTTCAGAGTATGTTCTGTGTATGGGGTGTGAAACTTATTTCCTACTCTTGAGTCAGGACTGAGTTGTATATGTGTGAACTCTGAGAAGCTATGCCAAGTGGCTACTTTGGAAATGAGCTTTTATTTGCAAAGCCTTATAAGTGAACTCCAAATCTGAATGACTTAAAATGCACTTTGGCTGAAATTCTCAATGAAGAAGGATTTTTGGCTTTTCCTGTTCTCTTTGCATTGCACCTATCCTTGATATCTCAAAATTAAGTAATGAAAATTATTCCAAATTCTGGCCACCCTTACTGTGAAGAAGTTCTTCTTGATGTGCAGCCTAAATCTGCTCTCTGTCAGTTTGTAACCATTGTTCCTAGTTATCCCATGAGGCACCCTGTTGAACAGAGCATCTCCGGTTCCTTGCTGCCCCTTCCAAATGAATTTGTAGGCAGCCACAAGATCACCTCCAGCCTTCCCTTGTTGAGGCTGAAGGGATTCAGTTCCCTTAGTCTCTCCTCATAGGGGTTAGCTTGCCACATGAGTGGACCTCCTCTGGACCTTCTTGAGGTTATCCACATCCTTCTTAAAATATGGCACCCACAACTGGATGCAGTACTCCAACTGTGGTCTGACCAATACCGCACAGAGGGGAAGTATCGCTTCCTTGGCTCTATTTGTCATGCATGGACAAGCATTCATAATACCTAGTCTAGGTCTAGGGGGCTTGCTGCCTAGACCTAGATTGGGAGTGGTGCATATAGCAGTCTACTGCTGCCAGGAGCAACATGTGTGCCATTCACTGCTGCCAGTGGAGCCCAAGGTAAGTAACTTAGGGAGGAGGGAAAGGCTCAAAGGATTGGGGCATGGGGGCTGGTGGGTCCCGGTTGGGGTTGGTAGGTTTGGGAGAGCTAGTAGGTCTGTAGGTAGTCTGATGGGGGATTGGGGGCAGGGGTAGGATCAGCATAGCAGGAGAGTGGCTGTGCTGAAAAAACATGTACGGACTTGTGAGACTGGGGTAACCTTTTCCTAGATCAGGGTAACCATTGATTTCTATTAGTGCACCTTCTGAAGTATACTAACTTACACTGGGCATGTCATATTTTTAGCTAAATTAGACCCTCTGAAAGCCTACATGATTAGGTATTTAGATTGACCTAACTCTGGTTAGGCTGATCTAAATGTAACACCTCTACATACTCCAAGTGACTAAGTAAGAGTTAGGTGCCTCCATACTGCTTTGGATCTGTCTTATAGGCCTAAAATAGAATTTATAATCTGAGAGTGCCTAAAGCAGATCAAAATTACTATTACAAAATTCAGGGATGGCTGCTGCTTTCTTTAGACACACCTAGAGGACGAGTGGGCATTAGTATATAATCTTCTTTTGTATATAAGCTAGTTGTTAGCTCCCTCCCTCCGTCTTTTACCTGAGAGGAATAAAACCCACATCTCCCACCACCAGAAGAGTGCCTTAACCACCACCCTAATGCTATATTCTGGCTATTCTCTATTGAAGCTAGACCCCTGCGCATAAAAGAATTTAAGAGTCACTGGGAACAGAAAACAAAAGAGCACATAATAATATAAGTACATACATAAGAGTTTTACATACATAAATGGAAGCATGATTCCGTTACCTAGTGGTTATGACACTCAATTGGAATGGGAAAGACCAATTTTAGTTTCTGATTCTATCACTGTTTCTCCTGTTTTTTCATCTTATGACCCGGAGTGAATGCCATGAGAAACTACAGAATTCTTCCCTTCAAGATCTCTCTCTGGCAACTATTATAGCCATTATAGCTATATATACAAGTTGGATAGGTTCTATGTGTGTATTTTAAAAGAAAACTGTGAATGCTGCTGTGTTCTTTAAAAGAGGGCCTTTACCTTTCCAAGAGCGTTCAGGACTGTATTTCATGACCGAATGGAGACATCTGCCTGTAGCTCTGAGTAAGATGCCTGAAGAGTAGTAGTTCAGGCTCATCCTTGTCCTCAATATTTTTGGTTAGGTCAGGAACCTGCACCAGGTGTATGCTGGCTTCAGGTGGCTCCCAACTCAGTATGTTTTCTATTTTGGAATCTATTTTGAAGTGCCTAATTCTCTTCGTAATATTCAGGAAATCTCTGTGCTTAACATAAGTGGAAAGACCGGTTGTAGGGCGAGGGTCTCTGTTTACTATGTGAACAACATCCATAACAATAAAAGTTACAGTGTGGAGAAATAGCTAGATTTGAATTATTTTATTTTTCTTAGATTTCCATTGTGCTATTTAAACCAACACATTACTTTATTTACAATGCATCACTACAATATTTTTGTGCTAATCAAGTCCGCAGCTGGTTTTTTGCAACTTGGGATTCAGTACTGGCTTCACAATAAACAGCACCACATTTTCTTAAATTTAAATATAGCATTGGAAACAATATGCTCATCAAAAAATATCCATTCTGTTTCCATTTTAAGGGATGTGTTTGCTGCATGTTAATTCTGAATTCTGTAATGTTTTCCCCTGAAATACCCTATAAACTCTATTTTGATAGAAAATATGTCATAATGTTTTCTGATATTTTTAGATGAGCTAAGGAGTATATCTGTTCTTAATCTATTCCCTCTGCTGAGGCAATGAACATCCTCAGCAGCATATTTAACCAAATGGATTTTTCCTAAGCAGATCAAACTGAGTTCTGCTGCAGGCACAGAACTTCCTATTTAAATGACAAATGTCCCTGCTTGCAGATTTGAAAAACTCACTTATTGACTCTTTCATCTTGTGTAAACAAATAATCACCACCATAGTGGGAGGGAGTACTGGGAGGCTGGGGGGGGGCGGGGGGGGAGCGGTTCATGGATTGGGGGAAAGAGTTTTTGAGATTACTGACAAACATTGCATTACCTGGACTGAAAAACTACTTGTTTGCTTTTAATGTTGTCATTATACACAGATAGTAGGCAGAAATATTGAGTTAGAACAAAGAAAAATCTACAAAGACTGTGATACCAAATACTCTTTCACACTTAAGAGGTAGTGAGGTGTGTTTTCTCCCAGGCATGGCAGAAATGAAGTCCTGATTTATTTAATTTTACAATGCAGCTTAATATAATTTTATATTTAAGTTCTAAGGGAACTATTTATTTAAGGGATTTTCAAACTGATCTTTTAGATCTCCAAAGAGTTTAAACATATTCTCATCCTACCATTTGCACCTTGACATTCATAGTTTCATAGTTTCATAGTAACTAGGTCAGAAGGGGCCTAGAGCAGGCCAACTAGTCTGACCCCCTGCCAATGGCAGGAAACAAGTGCTGGGGTCACAGGACCCCAGCCAAGTACCTATCTAA
>JAGPOW010001296.1:112676631-112716034 GCA_030014935.1 Caiman crocodilus
TGATTTCCCTTCAGCATAAAGTCTCCTGCCGGTCCCTCACAGATATGAGCCTTGAGAATCTTCTCAAATATCTTTCCCGGGACCGAGGTGAGACTGACGTTGTTTTTATTCTCTTAGGCAATATTATTTCTAAATCATATATACTTATGGCTTGAGTTGCATATGAGACTTCCTTTAAGGGGTTGTCTTGTTTTGGGTTTTCTTTTGGATAATGAAATGAATTGCTGTAGCAGACTTAAAAACTGAAATAATTTTCTTTTCATAAGATAGATTTATCTTCTTTAGAAAATATGGCTTTGAAAGGTATTGCCATTACCAAAAATGGTGGACTAAAGAAACCAAAAGGACTGCTCAAAGAATAAGGTACTGCTTTGTAAATAGGGATGTTAAATCTGTATCTGAGAAAGATCCATATACAGCAAGCAAACATAGGTGGCTGTAAATCTAGTCCTTATCTGATGTCATTTGCTATGGCCATTGAAGTCAACCAGAATAGCTCCACTGAAGAGAAAACATTACAGAGTTCCTGTAGCAAAGCTCATTGATTTATATCGCTTCGAGATTTCAAACAGTGTATTTGTTCTTCTCTCCCCAGACCTTGTTATTTTCCTTCAATAGCTTTTTATGGTTTTCAGGTCACTCCCCCAAATTAAGAATGAGATTTTAGGAAAGCAAAAATAAAGTTACATATTACATCGAAGTCTGTCTTTGTGATCCAGATTCAGTGAAATAGCTGAATTCAGAGCAGAGGAATTTCTTGCAGCTGTAATCAGAGCTGTTCAGAACACCAAAGAAGCATACAAATTTGTAGTTATAGATGAACTCCACTCCCTTCCTAAGTATAAACTCTCACTTCCTTAGAATTAAATCAATTTTTACATTTGCAAACAGTGACAGCATTCTTCACAGCTAGGCTGTTTATTCCAAGGGACAGATGTAGGATAACAGAATGGATGTTTGCCATAAGAGGAATAAACTCTAGGGAATATAAAGGCATCGCTATGAAGTAATTCATTTATAATGCACAGGAAAACAAAATTGGAGAAAGTAAACAATATGTTTGTTTTGAATTCTGTAGTAATAACATGTTTGCAGGCTAGGGACTGGCAATTTGTTAACCCTAGACAGTACTGGTCTATGTGTATTTGAAATTCATTTTTCATTTCTGAGCAAGACTCATGTAGGCTAAGTTACATGCATATTAAACATTAGTGAAACCTGCAAACTCATACTAGAGGAATATAATATCAAACCACTCTCTTTTAAGTCATGCTGAAAAATCCTTTCAGTAACATGAAAAATGAACATAACTGAATCCATATGGAATGCTGAAATATATGTACACACAAGAAATGCAAGTCTGTACCTACTCACTGAGTTAAATTAATGCTAACAGAATGCTCTGTGTTACTCTTTTTGAATATCTTCATTTAAATGTAGATTTTGACTTTGACTTCATGACTAGATAGGAATACTAATTAGAGTAAGTATTGGAATAATTTTAAACAAAGATTTGTAGGAAGGACATTTATATTCTGTTTTTTTAAAAAAGTGCTTCATCTAGTCTCCCTAAATGACTTTGAAGTTCATAAAAATCTTTAATTAAACATTATTTATATTTGGTATTTTCCTTGTCTCTCTCTAACAGTGATTTTGCTGCATTTTTACAAATGCCAGGGGAGGAGGTTGGGCTGTTTAAGTGGACAAAGAGATCAATACAATAATAAAAAATAACTGGGGGATTTTTTTTTCTGAAAGGAAAAAGATGCCACCAGCTAAGAAGTGAAATCCACTGAGTAAAGGTGTATTGTATCTGTAAAAAGGCCTTTACTAATTTGGTAGCTGCTCCTACCAAATCAATGGGAATTTTGCCTTTAGCATAAATGGTAGTAGGAACAACATCACTCGAGGCAAAACCAAAGTATAATAAATAGAAGTTAAATGTTGGTATATCCAATAAATTCATTGGGATTATTCTGGATTTATCCTGCTGCAGTTATTGTAGCTCCTGGTCCAGGGGACAAGCACAATTCATTTGTTTTAAATAGAATTACTGTACTTCTGATATATGGTAATACAAATAAGATTTTGGCCATTGTCTGTACTGTACTTGCGCAATTAATGTTTTAAAATTTTTTTTTTTTTTTTTTATTTTACTGCATCCAAGAAGAAAAATGGGGCTAGACATGCTGCTTCTATGTTTTCCTAATTAGTCTTCATATACACATATCTGCCAAAGCCAGACTGTTCCACAGCCAGCCACTGACAGACATTTTCGGTGTCTTATAGACCTGCCATAGTTCCCTAACATTCCTTCATTATTAACGGTAGTATTAGAGTGAGACGATAGCTGTAATGATCCAGGAATTATGCAAGTAGATTTCTTCAGATGGTGATTCTCAACCACGGTATGGTGCACTCTGGGGTGCACAAAATCCTTTGGGTGGTGCCACAGGAAGGGTGAAGAAATAAGAGGTGTGAGGAGATAAGTGGATAAAGGCAAGTTCAGTGTCTGCTTGCCTATCTGCTCCTCCATTCCCACTACTTTCCCCACCTGCAAGGAGGTAAACCCTTTGATAGATCTGTTTTTCAGAAGGGGTGCCACTCAGTTCACAAAAGTCATTGAGGTGTGCCTCAAATCTGACAAGGGTTCCTTGAGACTAAAAAGGTTGAGAACTATTGTCTTAGGGTGGTATCTTTTCTTGGGCCAACTGCTTCGTAGCACAAGACGTTCTTCTTCAGGTCCTGAAGAAGGATATTTTGCATTCAGAAGCTTGCCTAACTCTCTCCCAGCTATGCAGTTGGAAAAGATATCACCCTACAAAATAATTGCCTCTTTCATTATTAACAAAATATCTAGCTTCCTTTTTCTTGTTCCATGGTCTGAGAAACTCATCACATTCCCATAGTGCTTGCCCTGCAATCAAGGAATAACAGAGAGAAAACAAACTGTACCTTGCCAATAAGGAGGGACAGAAGTGGGCTAATTTATACAATGATGCTAAGGCATGAGGCATTTCTCTCCTACTCCTAGAATTTAATCAAACATCAGAGGGCAAATATTTGTACTCAGGTGACTAGCCCAGTGAGTGTGGCAGTGTTGTTCACAGAAGTAAGGAGAGCAGGATTTGACTCCAAATGAGCCTCTTTCTTCAAAAAGAGGATGGGTGCAGATTTGGATTCAGTGGGGTGCAGTGGCACAGTCACATCTTCATCTGTGTAACTCACTTGCTGGTGGCTCTAGTTCTCTGCAGCTGTAGATGCCTGAGACCTCTGTGGAGTCTAGGGTGTGGATGGTACTCAGAGGACCAAGCAGGAAGCAGGTGAGACTTCTGTCCCCAGCTAACTGGAGGTGGGGGACTGCTGTCCCCAGCTAACTGGAGGTAGGGGAACCCCCAGGTGCTTGTACCTTGCTGCAGCCAGGGGCTACCATAGATGGTGCCATGGGGTGCTGGGTTCAGGAGCAGTTGCAGTTCCTGGGTCCTTGTTCCCTATGCCCTCCCCTATGTTTCCCTGGTTTCCCTGTGAGGTGCTGGGCTGGGCTAGAGAAGGCAGCAACATAGGACAATCACCTCTTCCAGCACCCACTTCCAACCAGTGGGGGACAGCTTGGGGAACTGGGCAGGGAGCAGGCACTGGAAGGAAGGACCTCGTCATTGCCACTGTTGCTGGCTCAGCCTGAAACCTTCTGCATCCACTCACTGCAGACCTCAACTGGAGTGGGGCAGGAGCATCTCTAGGACTTCCCCCATCCCAGGTCATCTCAGGACAGTGGCAGCACTGAGCAAGCTGCCCTCCCCTGCCCCCTTCTGGTAATCCCGGCTGGGCAGAGGGAGGAGGGAATGGGAGAGGAAGAGCAGTGTTACCGAGCACCTGGTGGAGCATAGGATTCCCAGAGCAGTGTGCAGGGGCAGGGGAGTCTTTCCTGCTTTGGGGACTCACAAAAAGTCCCTAGCAGATGCTGTCATGGCATGATCTGTCTGAGGGTCATGGGGAAAATGGTTGGTGACAGCCACCCCTGTGACATTGCCTGCACTCCCTTTTTGGAATCCCAGATCCACCCATACACTATCGTAACTAATCAAAATCCTCACTTGTCAACAGTCCAAGGATTCCCATGAATCCTTAATCAAGCAAAATGTCCCTATAAACTCAGTGGAAAGCTTATGTGACTTAAGGCAATGTCTCCATGGTAATGGGGCTGGCACTGGGAGATCCTTAT
This sequence comes from Caiman crocodilus, assembly GCA_030014935.1. Lineage (NCBI taxonomy): Eukaryota > Metazoa > Chordata > Crocodylia > Alligatoridae > Caiman > Caiman crocodilus. Next base: position 112,680,854 of record JAGPOW010001296.1, read on the forward strand.
TTCCCAGCCTGAGCCCCACGGTTAGGGGTTGAGAGGCTCTTCTCTCCCAGTGCCACCTCCACAGTCACTGGGCTGGTACTGGAATATCCTTATCTCCCAGCCCAAGCCCTATAATCACAGGGCCTATCTCTCCCAGTCCCAGCCCCTTGATTGTGGGGTTTGGGCTGGGAGATAAGGATCTTTCGATAATTAACTCTACTGCAGAGTGAAATATCCTGTGTAGACATGCCTGCTGAGTGAGGAAAATGCTTCCTTGTTTAGCCAGACCTGCAGCCAGGCCTTGCAGAAGGATTCCTCATGTGAGTCTACAAACATGCGGGGGAAGCGGGAAACCCTGTTCAAGTGTCACTTGCAGGAGATTCTTCTGCTCCCTAACATGGGAGATGTGTCTGGAAGTGGGAGTTTTCCCAAATCTGGGTGTGGCAACCAGGGATCTCTATACACATTCCTGGAGTGCAGTCAGCTGTACCATGAGATGCCTTGGCACAGCTGATTGTACTTAAATGAAGAGGTCTTTTTCTAGTCTTTGCATGAACATGGACTACACTGTCTAGAAATTCCCTAGTAAGCTTCTGATCTCCTTAACCAACTATCCAGTATTGCAATTCTAACAGTTTCTACTTTTAAATAAATAGAAGAAAATACCCTTTCCCATGTTTTATGTTAAATGGTAGACTTGTCAGTTTATCAATCACTAGGTACAATTTGTATATTATATACCTGTTTAAATAACCTGTGTATTATTAGTCATGCTAATATTTCATAAACTCTTTGATCTCTTCAGAAAAATGGCAAGTTGTAATTTAAAAAGGAAAGACAAAGGTAGTTGAAAGTAAAGTCTTACTTAGGCAGTATTTTGTCACCTAACTGTAAAGCTTGTTGTGAATAAACAAAATGCATATTGAAAACAGTCTGAAAAATGTCTGAGTAAGATTCCACAAAGAATAGTCTACAATCATTTTGTGTAGGGATTTCAAATGAGCCTACCAGCCTTTGAGGTTCAATGGGAGTTGACCGCCTAACTCCCTTAACATACTTTGAAATCCCATCCCTGAGCTAGGTGGTTATTTTAAAGTAATGCTGGTAATTAAACTAAGCAGCATGCTTCAACAATAACCCTTCTAAGCAGAAATGTATTTTTAAAAACTTGAGTCTAGGTAACTCCAGATAAAGTCTTTTGATTAAAATGTTAATACTAACATTATTATCTATTTCCAATATGATTTTAAAGTGCCCCACTTTAATCCATTACATGACTATGTCCATTTTGTTTTTTAACTTGCAGGTAGTAGGACTAGTGTTATTACTTTGTATTTTTTTTTGTTTTTTGAGGCAGCATTTCTTATCTTTTTATGCTTTTACACAAATAAACTAAAGGGAAGAAAAAATAATTTGGTAAATTGAGGAACTTATAAAATATTGGGAAATGTATGGAGAGAGGGAAGGCCAAAAATCATAACATGAAAAGCAACAACATATTGGATTGATTTTCAGCTGGTTGTCCCCACTCAATTTTCCTGATTCTATGGAAAAAATAGTACCAATGGGATACCAATTAGAGGTATTTTTCTTTCAAGCCCACATACAAACATAATAGGTTTTTTTCCTAATGGATAGTCTTCAGTGTTTGAAAAATAAGTCATCTCTTGCTAAGGACTGGAAAGAGCGATACATCTAAGCATTAAACCAATTATTAAAACCTCTATATTTTCAGATATATTTTTTAATCAAATATCTGTGTGGTAACAATCATGAATGCTACTGCTTGGAACATTTTGCGTAACTCTTGCTGATTTCACTGGAAAAAATATGTTTAACTGGATATGTTTTTTTCAAATGCAGAATTATGTATTTTATGAATTCCTTATTGCTCAGAGGTAACTGAAGGTAATATGATTAGCTTGAAAAGGAGGCTTCAAACACTACATGCATGTGGCCATTTATTCCTTTAACAAGCAAGGTAGGCTGGCAGTATTATTTTGTTATCTCTATAATTTTTCTTGTGCATTGGGATCTACCATTTATTGGCCATTTTGCATGTACATTATCATACTGGCAGCAGCGTCTACAAATGCAACTGAGAGCAATAACTGCTAGTTACAATTGCTGCTAGATGACTGCTGACATTGTGCTGCTTATTTCTGAACACCTTCCAATTGCACTGGTATTTTTCAAGGTCTCCCACTCCTTCCCCTACTGCCTCTTTCATCTTACTTGTTGGAGGGTGTTTCTATGGCATTTGTCACCATGGTGTCTGAGATCCTCACAAATATTAATGAATTTTGGTTTTTGAAACACGTTTGTGTACAGAACTGATTCGCACAGTATTACTACACCTGCAGTTACAGATACTGCACAAGCCATGGGGGAGAGCACACAACCAAGAGCAGATTGAAATTCCAGATTGGTGAATACTGGTCATATTCCAGTATGCTCTATATCTGTGTTTGTGTTGAGTAAAATGGGTTTGTGCTGATCAAGTTAAATAGTGAGTGTGACTAGGCTGCAGTTGATTAATTACTTTTCCTTCATTGGGGTCTCCTGCCACACCTTGACGTGATCGAAGAATGAAAAGTAAATTCCCCAATGAAAGATTTTATCAGAAATCATCCAGGCAAGCTGGTAAAAATGAATTCATTTTAATAGGTGCTCCCTGTGCAGTACAGTGTTCAGCTGGCTGAATCTGGCACCTGTACTTAACCCTTACCAGCATAATGGCAACTCTTGTTCCTGTCGTTTAGTCCTTATTTTTTCTTGTCTAGGTGGCATCAGATCCCTCCTCCCTGGAATGATTCCTCTTCCTGTGGACCACCCAGGTCAGTGTCCACCATCTCACCTCTCCACTTTGGGCTCTGCCATGGTTATACCTTCACCCAGGAGGGTCTTCTCTATGTTTTTCCCCAGCGTTCAGGGTAGCTTTGGAGCTACTGCTCTGCTGTGGTTGTATCCTCAACCAGCAGGATCCACTTCTCCGTGGCATTTCTTCAGTGTTTGGGGTAGTTTTGGAGCTATTTCTCTCCTTATTGGACACTTCTTCTCTCCTTATGCCCCAAGGAGCAGTGAGTAGCCCCCACTGCTATCTTTTTATGGATGCTGGTTACAGTTTCTCCTAAACCCTGTCTGATGTGTGAATTCCCCCAGCTGTGTTCAGTGAGTGAGTATCCCTCCCTGTTCCCATCCCGCCCCTGATTTCCACAAGGAAAGACTGCTATGGCCATTAAAAGGGTAATTTCTAGCCCTGTTACAGTGACAAACTAAATATAATGAGAATTAGTATATTCCACCATCTCTTTGCTTCTCTTACATCACTGACTCTATGTTTCTCATTTTTAGGAAAAAGAACTTTCTGCCTAACCTTTCTTTTTAACCTCATGGTCTACTTCTGGTCAGTGTAAGTGATTTTACAAGGCTGCTTGTTGTGTGAGTTTTATTTTTACTTTACTTTAATTTTACTAGATTTTTCTTTGGATTTTCTTTCCCTCACAGAACATAGATTTCTCCCAAAATAAGAATTTTGTTGTTTTTTTTAGTTGCTAGGGTATATTTTGAATGCATGGTTTTGAAGTGGAGATCTGAAACTTCTGAAGCTTTAGACTTATAATAAAATTAAAAATAGGTAACTGAGAACAGTTAAATGATCCAAATCTCTTGGACGATGACCAGAGATAGCACCCAGAGAAGTAACAGTTTGACTTATGTTTCCACACCACAGTCCCACTGCATTGTGTTGTTAGTGAGTATGAGAAAGAGAACTCTGATTTCCTTAGCTCTCAGTTGGGTGCATCTACACAAGATGTTTACTGTGGAGCAGTCTAATTAGCTCTGCAGTAAAGTTTCAGTGGACATGTCTATACATGCAGCATTTGTTACTTAAGCAAGTATTAAATGACTGTAGCTACTGCGCTTTAGCAGCTACTGCATTGGCATCATGGTTTGTGCCTGGTGAAACTACATCCATAGCAATGAGCTTCATATCAATGTAGCTCATCAGAACAGCAACATAGCATCCTGTTGCAGATGTGCCCCTTGTCTACACATGTGGCCCTATTAAGCTTCAGTAAACTAATTAACTCAGCTTTAGACACAAGTACTATCCTGTGGTGATGTTCTTTATTGCTCAGTAACACATGTGTAGATGATGACGAGGACCACTGGAGTACAGGGTGATCAGTTAAAGGGCTGCCTGCCAGCTAGTGCTTCATTGAAGCACCTTTGTATCCCAGCCAGCCCCTCTGCAGCATGTTGAGCCAGACCAGAGTAGCAACAGGCTGGCAGGCTGGTCCCCTAGACCCTCAGCCAGATGGGACCTGATACAACCTGGCTCATCATGCTGTGGTCCCAGGCACACATGTAAACATGGCATCCAGGAGCGTTAAACTCAACTTACATTGGAGTTTATTGCATTGCATTAATTTTGTGTGTAGATGCACCCAAGGTAACCTTAACTATGGAGCTAGTTGTTTAAGACAGCAAGAGATATCAACCTATAAAGACTGGGTGGGGGGAATAAGAAACATGGGAGTTACCAGTGTTGGTTGAGTTAATGGAACATATTTTTTTGGATACTTCTTGTGAATCATATTTTTATCTTCATTTTAAAATTAATTTAATATATTAAACTTAAAGAGCATTGCTGCTCAAAAGGCTGGGTTGCAAGTCAGTAATGTACGGGTAACAGAAAGAAGTGCCTCAGTGGGAGGGGGAGTTTACATAATGCAAGGTGTAATGGGGGACCCAGACCCTGTTACGTGGGAGTAAGGGAAGCCAGGAGGCTCCTGCTCCTTTAAAGAGATGCAACAGGCTTGGTTGGCTTTGTGGGGCCACACCTTCAGGACAGCAGGCTGTCCCTTGATTGACAGGGAAGACCCTGTGCAGGAGTGGGGAAGGCTTGTGACCAAAAGGGGGTGTGGTTTCTAGGCATATAAACCTGGGGCCTGAGCTAGAACAGGCAGTAAGGCCCTGCATTCTGAAGGGTGAGCTGCTCCTGAAGGAGATGCTAATAGAAGATGGACTAGCAGGCACCTGAGTTGTTCCCTACATCTACCCAGAAGGAACTAAAAGGAACTGATGGCCCTGTACTGAAGTTTCATAGTAGCTAGGGTCAGGAGGGACCTAAATTGATCACCTAGCCTGACCCCCTGCCACAGGCAGGAATGAATACTAGGTTCACAAGACACCAGACAGGTGATCATCCAACCTGCTCTTGAATTTGCTCAAGGTAGGGGCAAAGACTACTTCCCTGGGAAGTTGGTTCCAGATTTTGGCCACTCTAACTGGCAAATATTGCCTTCTGATCTCTAACCTAAACCTGTTCTCCATTAGCTAATTACCATTTTTCCTCATCACCCCAGGTGGTGTTGGGGAGAAAAGGGCTCTACCTATTTGCTGTTGATAACCTTGACGAGTTTGTAGGCAGCCACCAGGACCCCCCTCAGCCTCCTCTTGCTGAGGCTGAACAGGTTCAGGTCCTTCAGTCTCTCCTCATAGGGCCTGCCTGTCCTTCTGCCCTCTCACCAAGTGGGTGGCCCTCCTCTGAATCCTCTCTGGGCTGGCCACATCCCTTTTGAAGTGTGATGCCCAGTACTGGACGCAGTATTCCAACTGCGGCCTGACCAAAGTTGCATAGTGGGGGAGTATCACTTCTCTGGACAGACTTGAGATGCACCTTTGGATGCATGACAAGGTATGGCTGGCCTTGCTGGCTGCGGTTTGTCATTGGCCATGTTCATCTTGGAGTCAATAATGATCCCTTTCTGCCCCTGTGCTTTCAAGAAGGGAACTCCCCAGCCTTTATGTATGCTGTGGATTCCATCTCCCAAGGTGCAGCACCCTGCATTTGTCTACATTGAACCTCATCCTATTCTCATCTGCCCACTTTTGTAGTCTGTCTAAATCTAGTTGCAGCCTCTCTCTCCCTTCAAGTGTGTCCACTTCGCCCCACATCTTAGTGTCATCAGCAAACTTGGACAACATACTTTCCACCCCGTTGTCCAAGTTACTGATGCAGATGTTAAACACTGCGGGCCCAAGGACTGAGCCCTGGGGTACTCCAGTGGTCACATCTCACCAGGTTGAGTGCATCCCGTCCACCACTACTCTCTGTGTGTGCCCTGTCAGCCAATTTTTTACCCATCCAACTGTGCAGGCATCAATGCTGCAGTCACTTAATTTATTGATGAGGTTGGGGTGAGAAACAGTGTCAAAGGTCTTCTTAAATTCTAGAAAGACTACATCCATAGCGACACCATCATCCAAGGACTTAGTTACTTGATCATAAAAGTAATAACCCAGAGCTGGGAAGCTTCCTCTGTTGTGAAGCAGAGGCTTTGCTTTATGTTGTGAGTTAGGGCTTAGACTGGATGATCAGACTGAAGCTATGGAGGAGATCTGGAGGCCATGAAGGAGTGCCTAGTGGAGCACTAAGCATTAGGCAGCCTAGCCAGAGTCAAGGACTAGAGAGCTAAAGGCTGGAAAGGAGAGCAGCCTGACTTTGGAGGCAAGGGACAGAGGGCTAAGAGCTTGAAAGGCAAGCAGCCTGGCTAAGGCATGGGGACCGGAGGCCCAGAGCAAGAGGCACAAGGGCCAGGAACTCAAAGACATAGAGGACTAAATCGGCTGGGACCTAGAGAGAAGCCTGACCAAATCACTGGGTCAAGGCTGGAGGTCTGCAACAAGAGTAAAGGTAGCCCAAGAGGGTTAAGGCTTCTGCAGGGACAGGATGGTTACAGAATAACACCTTTGAGGCATAGGCATGGCTGTAGGGGCTGAAGGAGCCTGCAAATGTAGCCCTTAAGGCAGGGGTGGGCAAAATGATGGATCCGGCCAGCAGCTGGACTCCATTTCCCAGCAGCCCCTGTCTACATGGATGAGACCCAAGCTGAAGCTGCATTGTGATTCCAGAAGGCTGAGGTTGCTAAGGAGACTGGCCCCAGCCATGCTGGCAGGGCATGTGGCAAGGCAGGGCAGAGAGATGATCTGGAGCCTCTGGGATCTTGTGGAGGGGACACTTTGGTCCAGGGCCAGAGCAGAGCCATGATCTGCTGCCTGTGCGCTCCTGCCCGGAACATGCAGGTAGCAGATCATGGCTCTGCCCTGGCCCTGGACTAAGCTTCTCTCACTGCAAGATCCCAGTGGCTCTTGAGCAGCCCCCTGCCCTGCTGTAATCCCTGCCAGCCCAGCTGGGGCAGGCCTCTGTGGCAATTCCAAGCTTGCACTATCAAACCACAGGTACAGCTGAGGACTCTGTGGAGACCGGCCCCAGACATGCAGGCAGGGGCAGCTGGGAAATGGAGTCCACTGCCAGCTGGGTCCTGCCTGTGGGCTGGACTTTGTCCACCCCTGCCTTAAGGCAAATAGGGCTGAGAGACAGAGAGAGAGCAACCTAGGCTCACCAGTCTCTGAGGACAACCTCCCCATATCAAGTTTTACAACAAGACATGGCACACAAGGAACCAGGGTAGGTACCTTGGGAGGTGAGAGCAAGAGTCAGGTAGGACTGAGGCAGCCACTTGGTGTGTCACAGCAACCCCAGGTGCCTCACCTGTTACACAAGGGCTGAGGTTGACTGTTAGAAAATTGCAAAAAGGAAGAAAAAGAGGAAGCTAAATAGCCAGAACTTAAACCTCATTAAATAAAAGCAAGCTAGATGTATTGTTAATGGTGAAGAACAGGAATGCCTCCAAGGTGAAACAAAAGATCAGAAATCAGAAATTCACTGGGAAAATTGATTGTAATAATGTTGCACTTACTCTTGAGAGATGCAGTATTAAAATTCACAGGCAAAAAGAGGGCCCAGTAAAAAATGAAAGGATAGCAACTTTTGCCAAAGAGTTTATTTTTGAACTAGCTACAGAGAAATAAGCATGATCATTTAACAAGAGTCTAGACATGGGAGCAGTAGAAGACAAAAGATTATGATCCCAAAATGACATTTACAAGTAAAGATATTTGAAAGGAAAGTGAAATTATAAATGAAAGTTGATGGTGAAAGAGAAGGAAATTAAGAAAAAAATAAAATAAGCAATAAACTATGTAAGACAATTGAATCTGCTAGTACACTGAAATAGCTTTATTAGTTTCTGATTAGCATACTAGGTTGTTTGGGTGCTCCAGAGTCTTTGTGGGAGTTTAAATTTTGCTTTACATTGTAATCTATGTATGTATTAAAACATATGTAAGCTCTGCTTTTTTCCCCTTTGCCATTTTGCTGAGTGCCCTAATATTATTATATAGAGAGACAGGCAGGAGGCAAAATAGGGTGGTACCTTTTGCATTGGCTTGCTCAAAGAAGGATGGGCTTTTGTGGCTGCAGCCTATTTTGCCCTATGCTGAATGGACTTAGAAAGAACGTGGAAGCTGAATGGAGGGGGGAATAGAGTCATTTTGATATAGAGGATCAGCAGGGGAGGGCACTGCTGGGAGAGGTGAGAGTGGGTTGGGGAGTTCAAGGGTGATAAATAGGGTAGTTGACACATTGAAGGGTTTACCTGTTTTGTTTCCATAAAGTATTCCATCTGTGCCTGGTGACTTGTGGATGTCCAGCCTCTCAAGGTGTTCCCTCTCAAGATCTTCACCAATTATAGGCATATGTTCACCCTTATCATGGTAAACCTGCATCCTGTCAGGCAGGGAGATCCCCTTGGGCTGGTGGAAAACCAATACAAAATAATTGCTGAGGGGATTAGTTTTTTCCTGGGTAGCAGTTGTCAGCTGCCCCATTTGGTTCAGCAAGGATCCAATGTTGCTCTTGGTTTTTTCCAAATTCCCACATATCTGAAGAACTTTTTATTGTGCCAGATTCTTGTAGCCAGTTTGAGTTCGGTTTCAGCCTTAGCTTTTCTGGTCTGCTCCCTACAGGTGTGGGTCCATGCTGCATAATGCAAGTGAGGAAGCTTTGTGACTGTTCAGATTTGGCCGTATGCTGTTCCCATGAGATGTCAGGGTGGTTGAAGTCTCCCATGATGACCATGCACCAAGAGCGTGCAGCCTCTGCCAGTTCCCTAGGAGATTCATGGTCAAGCTCTTTCTCCTGGTTTGAAGGTCTGTAATAGACTCCTACAGTTATATCCCCTTCACCGTGTTCTAACCCAGAGGGTCTCAAGTTGCTCTTCTTGGATGCCAATCTCTGCTTGTAGGGAAATGTACTGCTCTTTCACAGAGAGCTACACACCCACCTTTCCTCACAACTCTATCCTCCATGTACAAAGTATAGCCACCAATACCTGTGGTTCGGCCAGATGTGGAGTTCCACCAGGTCTCCATTATCCCTATGAAATGGTATTCATTTTTGCTTAGCAGAATGGCCAGTTTCTCCTGTTTGTTCCCCATGCTCCTGGCATTTGTGTACAGGCAGTTAAGCCTGCCATCAGAAGCCCTGGGCTTCCTGTCCTGTTAGAAGAGCCCTGTCCTTGGGCTGGGGTAGGAGTGAGTTCCTTTGTGTTACCTTACCTACTGATTCTGTGGTTGTCACTTTCAGGGCTTGTCCTAGTGGTTATCTGCCTGTGCCCCGGCCATCTTAGTTTAAAGTCCTGTCAAGCAGGTCAGCCATTCTGGCTGAGAATATCTTCCTTCTCATCAGAGTGAGGTGGAGACTGTCCCTTCCCAACAAACCACTGCCCCTCTCTCCGAAGCGTGGACTGTGATTAAAGAAGCTGAAGCCTTTGCGATAGCCCCAATGCCACAGTCTTCTGTTGCCTTCTTCAATACATCTATCCCTCCTGTGCCCGTGTTCTGCAACTGAAATGATTGAGGAGAAAACTACCTGTGCCCCCATCCATCTGAGCCCAGCACCCAGAGCCCTATAGTCACTCATGACCTGGTCAGGATTGCTCCCAGCTGCATCATTTGTGCCTACATGGATGAGAAGCATGGGGCAGTGGTCAGGGTGTCAGAGCGGTAGATTGCTCCCTCTGTCCCTCTCAGGAGGGAGTTGTCCACCACAACCACCCTGTGTCTCTTCTCAGTGCAGCTCCTCTGGTTGTGCCCCTGCCCAGCTCCTCCGTGCCACCCACTCCCTTCTTTATCTGACCTGCATTGTCAGATGTGGCCCCCGATGTGGGTTGCGTCTTGGTGCAGGGCAATCCTCAGCTCTGGAATATTTTTTTTGGAATCCTTTTCTTCCAACCCATCCTTTTGCCCTCTTTCCCCAGGCTCTAGGCCAATCAGCATTTCAGTTTGCTGGCCAGACAGATTACAGCCTGGCCACCTGGACCTGGGCTGCTTTTGAGCATGTGGGTACGTGGATCTCTGGCACGGATGCATGCTTTTCTCCTTCTCCAGACCCATGTCAACCACTTGCTGTCTGGTGAGTCACTTTCTCAGGTAGGGTCTTGTTACATTTCCCATTTTCCCTATACTTTATTGCTTTCTGTTTACTACCCCTGCTCTCTGCAAGTCCATTCATACTAGCTGATTAACTGAGCTATAGCCTAGGAAAGCACATGCCTCTAAATGAGTTACTTTATAAAATGCCCTAATTCCTCAATTTTTTGTCAGTGAGAAAATAAAATACTGTAAATCTTAGACTGTTCAGGTGAAATAATGCTCTGGTTAATTTCTATAAACAATCTCAAGTCTTGTTTTACACTTATATTGAACATAGATGTTTTAATATCATTATAGTTGTATTTCACATGAACTTATTCCCTAAAAGACCCAGTGTGTAGAAACCTTTGTATCATAAAGACATAAGTCGGAAAAACAAGAAAACAAAACTGGAAAATGACAGGATGCTGAGTTCATTATTATATTTGTTTATCGGTGTTTCCAAGTTATACATGAAGTACTTTTACAAACACAAAATGTTGTTCATGAATCTGTTGGAATGAAAATAAAAAATATTGGCACTGGTAATAATTCAGTCTATTGCACTTCCCTGATTTTAGTATGGACATCACCTGAGTTCAGGGCACATATTCCATTCTGTTCATCAGATATCATAGAGAGCTAGTTAGTGCTGAATATGAGAAACCGAGAGAGAGCCATTGCCAAAAAAAAGGGTTAATGACATGTTTCCCCCTATATGTGCATCTGTGGACTATATGCAGTGATATTAGTGATGGCCAGACACTTATTCTCAAATGTCCTGTTGTGTGGCTGTTGGTGGTAATCGTTTTTTCCCTCATTTGACTGGTCAGGTAAATACAGTCCTTTCCATTCATTTGATCATCTGCTCCCTGGAACAGTGCAGCCACACCAGATGATTCTTTCTGCCTAATGATAAATGAAACTACCACCAAAATCCAAGCAGACCTTCTAGAAAACCTACAGATGTGAATGTACAGTGGATGTATTTCGTGGATACTATGGAAACACTATTTGTTTCAAAACCATATTACACCAGAGGCTATGTCATCTTCCTAAGTCTTTCAAGTCAATTGTGTTTTATGGGAACACTTGAATAGACTAAGGTTTATATCCAGAGGGATTTAGAAAGGAGTACTCATTAGCAGAAAAGGTATCTGGGAAATTCTACCTAAAAGGGATCACTGAATTCAAATCTGGCTGTGCCTAGGTCCAAATTTAAGACTGGTATTATATGCCTTAACATGAATAACATGAATGCCTTGTCAAAAACAGCTATTTGAGGAAAAGAGTAAACAATATTATATTGCTATAGGCTGAACTTTTTTAATTAAGAAAAACACATATACCAGAACTTAGAAATGCAGAAGGTGTTTAAATAAAATTTAGACTGATGGTTGTTTGTTAGGTAAAGGACATAATAACCCTGATCTGTACAGAAAGAACCCTGATCTGTCAGGTGGTTGGCCCTGACACAAAATTAGCAAGAAAGTAGTGGTTGTTAAGCGGGAGAGGGATATAGTCAGTCAGTAGAGCATAGATTCAGAATAAATGTCATAAAGTTCAATATTTCATAAATTAGAAGCTGTCTGCTCTACTGACTTGATTTTCAAGACTTTGCTTTAATTATAATAGATACAAGTTTCATTTTTTAGATATTCACATGCACTTGTCTCCTTTACTAGCCTGCTATCCTTGCACATCATTCAAAATGGTTCTGATTGGCAGTATAATAGTGAAAGGTTTCACATAACTGTACTGCATTAGGAAATATGTAATAACATGAGCTTAAGAACATTCCAATATAAACATGAACAATTATCACCTTAATATAACAGCAACAACATTGTTAAACTATGGATGTGCTTTGCATTTTTTAAAATTTAATACTCATCTGGGAGAGTCTTTTGCATGCCTAGGAAAGTTACTGACTCCCATTTTTAAATCACTGTAAAGAATAAATCTAGAAGAGGAAAACAAGAGAGAAAAATGTAAAGTACCAAAAAATTCCATTAATGTCCACGTCTACATCTATGTTTGATTTTTCTATTCTTCTTCCTTTCATATTTATGCTTATGTTGATCATGTAGGGTACTGTTATAGACACAGAATTTTTTGTTTTCCTTTCCAAGATTCCTAAGATGGGACAATAACTGGTAATTAAGATAGTTTGGGACCAGTACATACCAACTGTTGAGCTGTGGGATGGGATATCTTACTTTCCAAATAAGAATTTCTTATCTTAGTCCTTAGATCTCTTAGTTTTACCTCCTGGGTATGAGAAACAGACAGTGTAGACATTTCTGAAACTGTCTCAAACTGTGGACTGTGCTTGTGTGTGCTCGTGTGTGTGTCCAATTTAGACCTACATTTTTCAGTAGCTCATGAAGGAGCTGCAGCATCCTGCTACCTAAAAGATCCAAATGGAAAAAAAATAATAACTACAAAACCCACAAATACATAGGTTCAGAATTGTACAAGAGGATAAAATGACTGCAAGGAACAGGTGGCCTGCACCATTGATTAGAAAAGTTATACTCAGCAGAATATTTTACAGTGTATTACTTAAGGTATCAACAGAAGCAGACATTGGTAAGAAACATTTGTGAGATACTTTTCTCCTGTTGGCAGTGGAAAAATGTTCAGATGATCAGAAGTCATTTGTTAGTAACTGCAAAAATCTGTTCATCATTACATAGAAAAAGAGCAAGACGATTATCAAAGATTTTATATTTTAGGCAGAGAGAATTTTTTTTTACAGAAATTGCTTATTTCTCTTCACATGTGGCACTGTGTCATTGTTATAAAAGATTATAGTTGTGAGTATTCAAAGGTGTGAATTAATTTATGTTTAAAACAATATCTGCAGGTTACTTAAGTGTTTTTAATAGCATAGAAGTTTATGCTAAATTAACTGGATGCTAACTGACAGCATGTTTTGGAAAGTGCAAATAACATTAAAAATCCTTTAGAGGCTTCCTTATAATTAAAATATGTTATTTTAAGATGGAGCAATACAATGTGGTCCTCTGAGGGGGTAGGAAGAATACACAGTTCAGCACAAAAGTGTTGGAAAGGGTCTCTAAGTTTTGAAAAGTGAAAATAATATTTTACATTTTGATTGACTCAGTACCATTGGATGTGTTTCCCTCAATGACATGGACTACCTCCTTATGAAATAATATTCCTGTATAATTGCAGCAACTGCTTACATGTTAAAAAATAAACCTTTAAAAATGTGATTTAGCATCTGAAAACAAAAGGGAGAGCTAACACCTATAATTGCTAGTCTGTTCTCTGTACCACTGGTGGTTCATAGGTCATATTTTAGAAAACAATGATGTAGAAAAGAATAACTGCAAGTCAGCTGGCTACATACTATTAGTTTGCCTTAAACTTAAAAGCAAAGAATGTTTTTTTATTGCTACAACTTCTATTATAAGAAGAGCAAAAGGATCATGCAAATTTAAAGGAAATTAGTATGCGCTGAGTTGTCTGTGAAGAGTGATTGGAAGAGAACTTAAGTTTGATTTCAAATGCAAGATTGCCCACTTTGCAATATGTCCTGTGAACTGTAGAGTATAACTGCTTTCCCATCTCATTGGGAGCATCTACATGTTCATTAATGCATATTGTCTACTACGCCTTAAATTTAGTACTTGAAAACGGAAGCACAAAGTAAATGCACAGTCTGTTGCCCTACTGTGCATTTGCACAGTTGCACACTTTTTTGTGACAGTTAACACATACACAGTAGGCTAATACTACTGTGCATTAGCCTAAAAGCACAGTTTTCACCATGATGCGGTAATGCACAGTCTGTCAGTCTACTGCTCATTAAGTATCTCATGTATAGATAGTGGAGGGCCCACTGATTCTGATATTAGATAATGGGATCAAACTCCCAGCTCAACTTGGGTTTGTTTATTTAACAACCAGGGTGGTACAGAAATACAGAGGGCAACCTGGTAAAGTTTAAAAGCCTCACAGTTTATTCAAATGGGTAAGTAAATAGTAGTGATCTATTCTTGGCAAAGTCTACACTGATCATAAATATATATTTCACAAAAGATGTTTCCTTTTTTTTAAATTTTCTTTAATAGAAAATGATTAGCTACAGCTCAGCAGGAGAGATGTACAAAACCTGTCAGTTTAAGTTCCAAGGGATTCCACATGATTATTTATTCACTTAAATGTCCTTGTATGTTTAGAATTTTATCAAAGAAATGTGAAAGAAAAATGTAACTGAAATCCACTGCAATGTATTGGATTTATTCCAGTGGAACTCATCGTGTTGTACTCCTTTGGGAGGGGAGGGGGAAGGGGGGCCAGATCCAATAAGTTTTTCCATAGTAATAGAAACCCAGAACAGGTCATTCAAACTCAGCCCAGATTCACCAAAAGAGTTGCAGACAATAGGAAGCAACTCTGTGAAATTGTGAGTGACTTTGTCTCTGTTAAATTATTAAATAAGTTGGCCATGAAGGCCTCTTAGGCTAAGTACTGGCAGTCAAAAACCCGGAGGCAGAGTTGATTCGATCTCTACACAGGTTTCTCTAAGCTACATAGATTGGATTATTAATGAACAAATTGCAGGTTCACTCATGAATTGGCCAAGGCAACAAAGTGAACTGCATGGGGGAAGGGGGGAAGGGAGGGGTGCTTGTAGATATCTCAGAGTTTTGCTGGGCTGCAAATGCTCCAGCCCTGTCCCCTTACCAGCCCTCTACCTGTTAGCCTTGGGAAAGCAGTTATGGGGAGATGGACCTTTGCTCCAGCACCCCAGATAGGATCTATTCAGTGGGTTGGGAAGGAAAGCCCCGAGGTGAGGGCTTTCTCCCCTGCAATGTGCTTCTGCTGGGCTATGGACTCTGCAGCCCTGCCTCCTTACTAGTCCCCCTCATGTCAAATGTAGGGAGGTGGGTGACCCTCACTCTGGCCTGCCAGCTGGAGTCTGCACAGTGGTAGGGAAGGCTCCCTGGCAGAGGGGTGAAGGGGTGAGGCTGGGGCATTCGCAGCTTGATTGAGCCATACTGTGGGGGGAAGAAACCTCATGTTAGGGCTGTCCTCCCCACCTACTATGCAGGCCGTGCCTGAGGGCCTAGGGCAGGGGGGTCCATTGTCCCCTCCCCCAATGGCTGACAGGTAGGGGAATGGTGAGGAGACAGGACTGAGGCATTTGCAGCCTGGTGGAGCTACACAGGGGGGAAGGGGGGAGAAAGCCCCCACTTCAGAGGATTTTCCTCCCAACTGCTCTGCAGATCCCAGTTGGGAGGCTATTCCTTACTCCCGCCTACCCCTGAAGCTGTGAGGTAGGGGGTGGGGGTAGCAAGGGGGTGGGGCTGGGGAAGCAAAGCTGTGCTGCTGGGAGGGAAGCTCCTATCTCTGGGGGCTTCCCTCCATCCCCCACTATGCAAACCCCAGGGTGGGGAGCAGAAGCCAAAGGAGGGCTCCATTTCTTGCATTGATGATCCCTGTCCTGTTGCTGGTGGAGTGGGGGAGCCTGCCTCAGCTCTGTGACACCTGGGAATGGCCCCTCCCCACTCCAATCCCCCAGCTTGACTGGAGCAGACAAGCTGGGACAGATGCTAGCCTGTCTGTTCTGTGAGGGGGTGGTTAGTGGGGGCTGCAATGCATCTGGAGATGCAGGGGTACTGAGGCCTAACCTGTGTTGGGCGGGGATCTGGGACAGAAGTTTTATAGACTTTGGTTTATCCTAAATCAGTTAAGACTGATATTACATCCATCCAGGTCTATCTTAACCTGGTTTTGGCCATGTTGAAACCAGTCTATGTGCACTGAACTTTTGTTCTGTAACAGGTGTAAACTGGTTTCTGATCACTTATACTAGTTTGTGTGTAATGTGCTAACAAATATCTAGATATCTCAAATAGGAAAACCTATAGATTTGAGTAACATAGGGTTTTTTGATATTTCGCTATTGACTGATGAATAAATTATTTGCAAATTATTATACCTATAAATAAAACCATGCTAGTTCTGAGAAGAGTACACTAGATGCTTTGTTCTGTGGGTTCAGAGGGCCTTTTTCTGATTCCATAGCATGGTGTGAGGGGGACAGATTATTTGAGAGGCAGAGCATGCAAGAAATAAGATGTAAAAACTCTGTTGTGCATGACCTTGCCATGTGGTAGTGGGTAGGGAGTGTTTGAGAATGCAAGACATTGGCAAGATACAGGTCAAAGAAAAAATCATAGAATCATAGAAAATTAGGGTTGGAAGGGACCTCAGGAGGTCATCTGGTCCAACCCCCTGCTCAAAACAAGACCATCCCTAACTAGATCATTCCAGCCAGGGCTTTGTAGAGTTGGGCCTTAAAAACCCCTAAGGACAGAGATCTCTCTAGATAGCCTGTTTCACTGCTTCAGCATCCTTTTAATGAGAAGGTTTTTCCTAATATCCAATCTAAAACTCCCTTGCTGCAACTTGAGACTAAGGCTCCTTGTTCTGTCATGTCACTACTGAGAACAGTTTAACTCTACCGTCTTTGGAACCACCCTTCAGGTAGTTAACTATTGCTATCAAATCCCTTCTCAGATTAAATAAACCCAGTTCCCTCAGTGTCATCTCACAAGATTTGATGCAGTTCAGGATAGGGCCGTGGGGCCCAACAGCCCTGCACCCTGTGAGACTGGGCCGTGGGGACGCAGACTCACCCAGTTCTAGCACACAGTGGAGGT
Organism: Caiman crocodilus; assembly: GCA_030014935.1. Classification (NCBI taxonomy): domain Eukaryota; kingdom Metazoa; phylum Chordata; order Crocodylia; family Alligatoridae; genus Caiman; species Caiman crocodilus. The sequence continues at coordinate 112,697,857 of JAGPOW010001296.1, forward strand.
CACCTGTTTATTGCCTTCCACATCTTGGTGTTGACTCTGTTTTAGTTGGGAAATGGTTTACTTTTGCTGTATGTAGTCCTAGATGTGCTGGGTCCTGTTGTTCCTTGGGGCTCCTACATCTCCTCCATACTGCCCAAGTGCCACCCTGTTGTTACAGCATACATTGTGCTATTGGCTCTGAATGGGTGATCTTCCATTCTTTGGTCCTGTGAACGCCCCTCTGTCTTGAGCCAGGCTTATGGAGACTGTGACTGAGCTGGCCTTCTGATTGGTTGGTCATGGCTCAGTACATGGAAGAGAAAAGAAGGACAACACAAAACAATGACACGGAGCTCAGGTAAATCTTGGCCCTTGGGGTCGTTACAACCACAGATGATGGCCACTAACCAGGAGGTAATTCATTCCTTAGGGCTGTGGGTCATTCCTAGGTGCCTGACCCTGACAAATAAAAGGAACCTAAAAAGAAATATGTAGGCCTTGCAGGCCCCTTTCTCATACAGCTTCAGCATTTTGCAACTTTGGATGCTTTGGCATCTGTCATCAAAGCTTCAGAAGCACCTGCCAATTTCCCAGTTGTGACAGGCCTGTCTGCTCACCCTCATCAGCTTGGCTCCTTGCAAGTGTTGAAGTTGATTCACTTACCAATGTGCTTCTGGCACTGGGCTGGCATTGGCTCTTTTCTTTCCTCTCTTTCTGGGGCTATGTCCCCACCTCCCAGGCTCCACAGCAGTGTAAATAAAAGTAAAAGTGAACCTAAATGAAAAAAATCTGTTTAGAGCATTGCCAGCTCCCCCCACTCCCCTTTCTTTCAGTGCATCTTCTCTCCAGTGCTCCTTGCAGTCCCTGCTGCTGTGGGCTCCACAGCAGCGTTTAAATTATTGGACCTCCCTCCCCTCCCCAGGATCCCGAGGGGTAACTCTGCCTGCTCCCTGCTGCCTGGAGCTTCTTTGCTGGCATCTTGGCATTCCCGGTTCTCTGCTCTCATTTGGCATCCATCTCACTTCCCTCCCAGCTCTGGCAGCAGGCCAGAAATACAGGCTCTTCAGCTGCTGATAAAGCTGGGCTCCTGCAGTAGCTGCTGGCCCCTCATTTTTGGGTTTGGCTGGGTCAGTAAGTTTCCTCCTGCTGTGGGCTCAGAAGAGTTTTATCTCACCTCTTCTCAATAAGCCATATTGTGGACTCATATCCACATTATTGTCCGATGTACACCCCCCCCCCCCCCCCGATAGCCTGGAGTTCTCAAAGATAATGGCCAGAGGCTCTGCAATCACATTTGGCTAACTTCCTCAGCACCTTCGGATGGATGTCACCTGGCCCCAAGGGCTTGTCCAGCTTTTCTAAATACTCCCTAACCTGTTCTTTCATCACTGAGGGCTACTCACCTTGTCCCCAAACTGTGCTGCCGGGTGCAGTAGTCTGGAAGCTGATCTTGCCTGTAAAGACTGAGGTTAAAAAGGCATTGATTACTTCAGTCTTTTCCTCATCATCTGCCACTAGGTTGCTTCCCCCCTTCAGTAAGGGACCCACATTTTCCCTGACCTTTCTCTTGTTGCTTAATTAGCTGGAGCTACAGAGTTTTTCAATACTTTCCTAGAGAAAGGGTCCAGAAGGGCTACTCCTGTCCTCGTGCTTGCATTGTCTTCATCAACTGGATGCATAGACTTCTTCTCACCACATATCCCTGCATTTCTTCAATATACCCCTTCTATTCAGGTAGGGTGTTAGCAGATTTCCCACACTGAATGTCTTGCTATCTCACTGGTCCTATTTTCCCTTTTTTCTAGCAGCTCTGGCTTCTAGCCTCCTTTTCAGTTTGTTTCTTTGTTCAGAAATAACACATTTTATTTTGTCTCTGACCCTTATACCTTCCCTGCTTGCTGGACCCTTTCAAGACTATTCAGCAGCCCCATGTTTAGTAATCTTAGGGTGGAGTACCTAAACTCTTACAATATGTTGTTGCTAGCTTTTCCTTTTTTGTCATATATAATCAAACTTCCTTTGTGTAGCTTTGTTCATAGCTGGCCATCACAGAATGATTCACAGTGGATTATAGTTTTTAGAATCCTTGGGTATACCCTATGTTTAGACTTCTTTGTCTGTGTGCTGACTTTACACAAGTGTTATACCATCCTCCAACATTTCATCATAAACAGACTAAGTATAATATCTGTTCCATTAATAATAACATCACTATCTAATTTTATCCTCATTATTTCAATCCTTGAGACTTTTAAAAAATCATTCAGATTCCTTTTGGATGGACACTGCAAGGTGCATGTTCTCTCTTTTTTCCTTAATATTCATTTCTCAAGAACAGGAACATTCAGTTCCATGTCCTGTTGACTTAAAACAAAATTCTGAGCATTTCAAGTGAGAATTTTGTAGACTTTCGGGGTTCTTTCATGCAAGAATGGTAAAGAATCACGAAGTCATTTTCTTTAATAATAACCATAGAAAGAAAACTCATGCTATCCATTAAAAGTATTTTTTCTCCCTTTTAGCCTTCTTCAATTTAAAGTTACTCAAGCTCTCACTTTTTTGGCTTCCTGCAGCAAATTTAAAAGAAACAATGCACGCATCCAGGAAATGGCTTTTGGTAGTAATTCAACTCTTGTTTGTCAATCTGTTTGTGGCATCTTTCCATTTATAGATGTTTTATCTTTTGCTTTACTTTTGAAGTGCACCTACATTTATTTACTTTGGACAGCTTTTATCATCAATTACTTCATAGATTCTTATGATCCAATATATCCTTTGCCTGACTTAGTTTGTATGTTATTTTTTTCTCCCTGCCCGACAATGTTGCATTAGTGAATCTTGGTTTTGATATTATAATCCTAGTAATAGTCTTACCTGAAACTTTATAGAACTATTCTATCAGTTTTTTCCCATCTTACATTTTGAGCCATGCACTAGTAGTACAAGAGAATCACTAGAAAATCCAACTCACTAATGATTCTGGTAAGTCTCATTTGTTGAAATCTAGAGCTTATGCAGTTGGGCTCCAGGATAAATGCATTTTTTTGTTGGGAGCCTTGGTTTTGCCATTAAGTAAGCACCTTTCTTCTATACACTGTAAATGTCATGTAGCATTAAGAGAGTGCTCAGTCCAGGTAGGCAGAGACAACACTTTGAAGTTTTAGTAGCAGTTTGATTTTTTTTATTCTTATTTTTGTCCTCCTTATTGAAAAGAAATTAGAAGCTCTACAAAGAAAAGCTAGGATTTGTTTGGGTCACAAGTCTGGAGTTATTCCTTCATGAACTAAAGGCATCTCAAATTGTAGCCTCTAACCATAATTTTTCTCAGGTGGGCTCTCAAGAATTCTTCAGTTCCTGTGGCCACCTCAGCAAGTCTGATATTTGTTCAGCATCTGCACTTCTGTTCTTATGGAAGGGATAGTGTTAATAAATGACCTCTCAGCCCTTATAAAGCAATTATACCAAATATTAATGTTGCAGAGAAAACATACCTTAAAACAATAACCAGCTTATACACATGTCTATCCTTCCAGACATTAACTAAACTTCCAAGTACAGACCCCAACAGAACTGAAGAGCTTCAGACCTTTCAGTGACTGTCTTCCTTATGGATATCTTTACACTGCAGTTAAAGGTACAGTTTAAACTAGCTAGCTAAGGTGCTGGTAGCTCTCTGGCTATGGTAGCATGGACCTCAATGACAAATGCAAAAATCAGTCAGGAATTTGGATAAATTATAAAGCAGTTTCATGTCAATTCCTGGATCCAGAGAAAACCGATCCTTTTTCTAGTTAAGCCAGTGACTTCAGTTGTTTCAAGAAACATTGCTTTTTTGACCCACTTAGTCAAGTGTAAAATTGCTATCATACCTATACAAATATATGCAATCTTTTCACCAGTGATACAGCAATCTTTGAATATTACTTGTTTTGAAAGCGTCCTTTTATAATCTACATTTTACATCATTGCCATGTCTGTTTAAGAGTTTCATTCTAACAATATATGCCACCAGTTCCACTGGTAAACACAGATTTTCATTGCTAAGCTTTGTTTTGCAGCTTCACATGAAGGGACCCCCAGGTGTCAGCAAGCTGAAAGGGGAAGGCAGGAAGCATAGCATTGTGGACTGGTGACCCATGACACACTTCCTATGGCATTTCTTGAAAGTCTGGGCACACAGGGATCCTGATGCCATGCTCACTATGCACTAGCAGTCATATAGCGGAGATCTGACAAATTTTATCTTGGATCCCAGAAATCACAAGTCACGCTATATACCTCAGTTCCTAATTGTGCAACTAACTTAACATTTGCCAGGAGCTGGAGAAGCATGAGCTTTCACAGGCAATATCATGTTAAGAAATGTAATATGGAAATGTTAACTCTCTCACTTCCTGGACCATATTTTTGGAGTAATGAGGCTACTCTATGATTTATTGACTGAATACAGACTTTACATTGAGGGGTTTTTTTTGTGTCAGCCAAAATACCTGAAAATGGCAAATAAAAATACAAATTTGGCTCTATAGAAGTATTCACAAGTACAACTCAGTTTTTTAGTTGCCGAACTCCAACACAAAAATGGCTTGAACATGGACATAGTGAGAAATGAGCAAGTATTTGGGAAAGTTTTATTAGTTATATTCACCCAAGTCTTTCAAAGGCTGCTGAGATAGAGGCAACAGATAGATTGTGCATTGTGTGTCAGAGCATAGGGAAGGGACATGTGGTGTAGGGTGGAGCATGGGACAAAGGGTGGCAGGGGGATTGTGGGGGAAGGGGGGCACAGGGAAAGGAACATACAGAGCAGGGAGAATATGGGGTGCATCAAAGGAGCTGTTTTGGCTTTGGCCCTGACCTGACTGGGGCTGAAAGCTGAAGCCTGAGCTGCTGCTACTGCCTGACAGGCACAGGGTCAGGTGACAAGCAGGGAAAGGGATGCGGGGAAGGTTGCCTGCCCCAAACTTCTGCTTTCCCTGTGGTAGCAGTGGGAGGTATGAATTTAAGATGACCCTCCAATAACTAGATTCTAGACATGGAAAATTAAAACTGATTGATAGTTTTCTGTGTCTATTATCTAATAATTGGGGGGGTTATCTTAAATTCAGAGTCACCTTAGATATGAATAAATACAGTAATAACATGAATATAGTAAGGGAACACCGAATGTAGAACAAAGATGGAAGAACACAAAAGCCAGTTCACACAATCAAATGCCCTCAGGAATGTGGACTGAATCATGACACATCTTCCTATACTCCCAGTATACCCCAAGACAGATGCCATATAGTCACTTTAGTAGCAGCTACACTGAATCCCTTCTGGGTTGTGTAGTCATTTGACAGCATAGGCATGGCCAAAGGATTGAAAAGCTTTAGCCACAATCCTTTTTTTCAGGAATGTCTCAAAAGTGAATGTACTATACAATTAAACTTGTGTGCAATTAAATGGCTGTACACAAATTACCAATATATCTGTAGTGAGCCTGCCAGCAGTCTTATACTAGGCAGGGTTAGTTCTACCTAGAATGAGGCAAACTCATTCTCCAAAGGAGTTGTGCCAGGGTCCACTGTTTGGGGTTTGCATTCATACACACCCTTTATGTAGATGCTGTGGCAAAAGGGCTCTCATAAAAATAGAAAAAAAACTTAAGGCGGCAAAATGACACCACAGGGAAATACAGCTTTCTTTAAACATCACTTTAGTACATTTCAACTCAGGATAATAAATCAAGGAGTCTTGTTTGTTTCTCTCCATTCTACCCTCCCCATTTTGCCATGAAATACCAGCTGCAGGAAAAATGGAAGGTACTTCAAAACTTGTCACCTGCAGTCTGCATTTTTGATAAATTTGTTCAGGCAAATATGATAGCCCATAAAAAATAGATATTTTGAGCCAGGTCTATCTGGTAAAGGTAATTCTTTCTTCTTTCCCTATGACTTGCTGTCAGTTCATTTTATTATCTTGACTAGCAAACAAGTGCAACTGAACTCAGTGATGGCTGATTCATTTGTTTTTTTAGAGAACATACCATACAGGATGTTAAAGATTCTTGTTTTACATCTAATTCAGACTGAATCTCATGTTAGAAAAGTTAAACACTGGCATCTTCACAGATTCTGAATGTGCATGCCAGTCATATGCTAGTTATAGAAATGATTTACCCTGTTAGGTAGTACTAGTTATTCACTTATCTAAAGGTTAATACAAAAGGCAACTTGAAGCTTGAAGAATTTAAATAGGTAAATGATGACCTGTCAAGGTGCTCAAAAACACAGAAGCTAACTACCAGCTGTCCTCATCATAACCACACTCCTCCAGCCAGCTTGTTTCTGCAGTGAGATTTAATTGATCTTGGCTCGGACGCTTCAGCTAGCCTGTAAATATTGATTTTTAGAAGTGAGTAATTCATAGATAAGGGCCTTTAGCAACAAGTTTCTTGGATGCAAATTAGCAAAAAACCCCAAAACCAAAAAAACAAAAAATAATGCTTTGTGGCCTTTATGCAGAATCTTAAGTGAAACCAGATGAGGTATTGATTGAAAGCAAGTAATAAGGCATTACTTGTATTAGCAAAAAGAAACGCCACACAATCCCAATAATCAGACAGGAGAACAAAATGCAAATGCACAGGCAACACAGGGTGATGGATAATTAACTGAATTAATCTTTCTTGAAAAGTAGCAATGTCATCTTGTTATTGGTAATAGGCTGAGTTATTTAGATCATTAATTATTTTTTTACTGATTAACCTGAACACTTTGTTCAACCACAATTGTTCTATATTGAAAATGAACCTCACAATTGTGACAAAAGCCTTATGACCATATAAAGGGTAAGCTAAGTAGTATAGATGAAGTCCCCATTTTATTAAGCAAGAAACCTCTAAAAGAAAACTTTAAACGCAACTTTTTTTTAAAGTGTTCCCTCTGTCTAATATACTACATTGGACTTGAAACCATAATTTTATGCTTCAAAGGAGGATGCTTCCATAATAGAAATTTCATATTTCAAATTCAAAGATCTTGTATTTGAATGACAAGCTATACAAATGTTGCCAAAGTTTAAAAAAAGAAACAGACCTTTCAACTTTCTGTCAGAGGTAGGTCAACATAGGATAGGGCCACAGTATTTGCAGGTACTTAAATACTCCTGTTTCTAATGTGATAAACTGATAATTTAAGATAACTTTTTATTGTTAAATCCAAAAAATATTTCAATATTGTTCTGATTGCCAACTCATGGCTCCATACCTATACCACATTTAGGAATTAAGTGGATAGGAAAAAAAAGTTTTCACATCCTATGCAACTTTTTAGGATTGCAAAAATAAATGACCACCCCACTGCAGTAAGAACTAAAGATGTTTAATATTATTCAATAAAATCAAAGAGAGTTCCCTCTAGAATAGCCGGTAATGCTTTGGTTGGGGCAATTGGGTGGGATGTGGGAGATACGGATTGAAGTCCATTTCATTGGTCTCTTCCATGACAGATGAGAATCCTTCACATCAGGATTTTTGATTCTTCTGGAGTGTGTCTTTCTCAGTCTCTCTTAGTATACCAGTTCTGCATTTTATAATTAGTCTGTCACCTTTTGGATCAGGAACTTGAATCTTGGTTTCTTCTGACAAAGCTGGGTGACAGTTTCCTTCTTGTCCATCCTCAGCCCCCCAAACTTTCTGTTCCAGCTCAATGAGTATTTTATTATGCATAAAAAATGGAATGGTTCAACAAGAGAGAGTGAGAGAGATCCAACAGTTAAAAGTGTGGTTGTTTGGGCACTTCCTTGAGTGACCTTTGTACAGTATTCCCTATCCCAAACTATCGATTATCCTTAGGTAGATGCACTCTCATTCCTTCATACATTTTTGGACCCAAGAGACCTTCCTTGAGAAAAAAAAAAGTCCCCTGTAACTTTACTTAGGGACTGATTTGAAGAGATGCTGAGTAGTAGTAGCTTATATTGCCTATAAAAGAAGTTGTGATTGCTTAGCATTTCTGAAAGCCTGTCCCTTAATCGCCATTAAGCAAAAACATGGCCTGATTTATTTTGCACAAATTACACATTACTTCTGTCCTCAGTGGAAACCATCTCTCTTGTCAGCAGAAAGTCTACCAAGTAAAGTCTACCAAGTAGAGCTGAAAGTAAACTTGCATTTCAGTATGCCACAAGGAGTAAGGTTTTTCAGTAGGCAGTTGGTCTTACTTATTTTCTGATGAGATAGTTCAGGGGTTGGTAACAGATCGTATGTGAGCTAGAACAAGTCCAAAATTATGGTGCTTTAGCGTCAATTGGCAGCAGGGTATGTCAGATGTAAGTGCTCTCCTTGTCTGTATCCAAATGTACAGACAGATGTGGTTTGTGGCACTGTAAACCTTTCTGTGGCACCATAAACCCCACATGTTGCATATTAAACCATGTGCCATGCATGTAATTTGCATCAGAGCAGCTAATGGGGTACATTGTACCTTGAGATGGGAGCTCCAAGTGAGACAGGGCACAGCCAGCCCAGAGCTGCCTATTCCCCCATTTCCACATGTTGCTCCCTGGCTGGCTGGGGCACAGGGTAGTTCAGCATGGATGCTGCCTACTGGCTAGCCCCTGGCTGTTTACCGGCCCTGCTAGTCCCACACTGAGGCACCCTGTGCCCCAGCCAGCCCCTCTCTCTTCCCCTGTTGAGCACATGAAGCAGTGGGACAATATGTGCTACTTGAAACTGCACGAGTAGGAGCATGCACTGTAGCACAAAGTAGTGGCACAAATTTGTACTGCCACTACTATTTGTACTGTTGCAAATGCACACCTCTGCTCATGTGAATGCAGTCCATGTGCCTCTGGGGAGACAAGCATTGTCAACCCACCCTTCTCTGCCTGGCATGGGTCATTTTGATTCACAGTTGGAAAAAGGTTGCCTACACCTGAGCTAGATAGAGAGCATCTTCAAATACCAGGGAATATAGAGTATTATCCAGTGCTCAGAACACAGAGTCTGCACTTTGGGGGGTTGTTGATTCAATATTATTGTCATCACACTGGGTGACTTATCTCCCAGGAGTTCCTGAGACTGAGGGGTTTTCCACCCCAACAAGCCCCAAGCAAAGTGGGATCTCAGCCCAGCTCAGGCTGAGAAAATACTTAGCTCCTTTCCAGCTGCCCAGAACAGGAATGTTGAGAGGCATGCAATGTCTCCTGCACATTTTAAAAGCATGTTCTCCCTGCATGTAGCAGGGTGTACATCTGCTAACATCATGCAAAGACATCTGAGGCAAACCTTGGACACATGACCAGGAAGGCACACTGACACACTGGATGAAGTTGGCACAGGCAGGCATGCAGGGAAGGAAGCCTGCACAGGCAGGCATGGCATCAAGGCAGCCTGTGCAAGCCAGCACAATGCCAGAGGGGCTGGCATACCCAGCAGTGAGGGAGAGTAAGAGGCAGGTCGCTTTCAGAGAGCTGACAATCAAGTCCCTGGGGGTGATTGGTGGGACCCACCACTGGAGAGGACCCACTGCTGGACACCGGATGTGTGAGTGAGGGACAACAGGGATTTTTGAATTTCAGGACTTTTTTTTACATTGGTGAGTTATTTCAAGCAAAGCCAGGGTCTTCACAGGGGGAGTTCAATCTGATTTGACTCAGAGGAATCTGGTGAGAATGGCTGGTGACAATTATTATTTTCCTGTCAAGAGGATGACAAACAGACTAGGGCTTGCCAGTCACACCAGACACTGACCCAAGGAAATGGGAGAGTTGCCCCAAGCCTGGAAGGGATATCACATACCCAGCCACACTTACTGCAGGCCTACACTGTGGCAGTATTTTGGTTGGTGAGTGGATGGGTTTTAGGGGAGGTGGAGCTGCACATCACTCACTATGGCACCTAACCAGCCTGAGGGAGAAGGACATGTCATCTCCTGAGTAACCTCCCACTCTGGTCCTAAAATCATTAAGTTATGGCAGGTGAGTTGAAAGTGGGATTCACCTCGGACATTAAAGCCTCAAATGCCCATCAGACCCTCCTCAGACACAAAGAGGTACATTGGCTGGTAAGCATATATTGTGAGGGAGGGGTAATCTCCTGACCCAGCCCTTGTAAGCTGCAGCCACAGGCAGCCCATGATGGCTATGAACCCCAAATTGCTTGGGCAAACCCTATACACTATGAGTCACGTTCTTGAAATGCAACAGCAACGAGGCAGCAAGAATGGCTCCAACACAATCACTCTCTTTTTTAAATGCCTAAGATGACAAGGGATGGAGATCCCAAGGCCTATGTAGAGGCTTTTGAGAGAATGGCAGTTCAAGTAGGCCTGGATCACATGTACTGAGCCACTCAACTGGATGCACTTGTAATAGGAAAGGCCTAAGATGCAAGGCCCAAGCTTCCTATAGAGTCTTGCCATGAGATGAAGCCTGTGATTATGTAAAAGTTAAGGCATCAATTTTAAACCATCTTACTATTATACCAGAACATTATTGCCACCTGTTCTGGGCTAAGAAGTCTCATGAGGACCAATGCCCCAGGATCCTGATGCCCCTGTTCCAAGATTTGATGAGCAAAAGGTTGCAACCCAACATATATGATCAGAATGTTTTGGTCCTTTACTTAGGCATACAATGAGAGGCCCTTTATAGGTGATGCAGAAGGTGTGGGAACTACTGGGCAACACCAGGTTGACCAATGAGGCATATAGGAGAGTTTCAAGAATGCATCCGGGTGGCACAAGTGGCAAATTAGAATCTGTGAGCAGCTTAGCAGGAGCAGAGGAAGACCTATGACCTATGATATGGGAACCTGGCTCTGACAGCTTGTGGTGGGACAAAAAATCTTAGTGCTACTGCCAATGTCAACCAATAAATTCTCAACACAACGGCAGGGCCCATTTGAACTTCTGTGATGCATGGGCCCAGTGGACTACAAGGTATTCAGAGCCAGCAATAAGAGGGAGAAACAAATCTCCATATTGTATATCTCAAAAGGTTATTGACAGATTCCCGTGGCCAAATATGATTGGGCCAAGACATGTTTTCACCCCCTGGGGACTTTATGAATTCATCCATATGTCATTTTTTTTGCATGGTGTGGTGGCATCATTTCAGAGGGTGATGCACTACACGTTAGCACCCTATGCTGCATATGCTGCAGTGTACATCAATGATGTGATCATATTCACGAAAAAGTGGAAGCAACACCTCCAGGTGCTGTAGGTCATATTGGGTGAACTATGAGAGCTTAATGGCCAGCCCTAAGACGTGTATGTTAGGGGAAAGAGAGACCAAATATTTGGGATTCATGGTAGGTCACAGGGTAATTAAACCTATGATGGATAAGATAGTAGCCATTTGTGACTTTCCCTCACTGAAGAATTGAAAGCAGATGCAAGTGTTTTTGGGCCTGGCAAATTATTGTAGGAGATTTGTGCCGTATGACATGGAGTTGGCTGCACCCTTATTGGACGTATTGAAGAAAGGCAATGCCAAGACCATCCAATGGACACCTGAGATGACAAGCAGCTTTAGACACCTAAAGAATGCTCTGTGTCAATATGTGGTAATACATGACCCTGACTTCAACCATCCCTTTATTTTGCAGACAGATGCTTCCAACGTTACTACTGGGGGAGTGTTAACTCATTGTGATCAAGGCACTGAATGATCCATTGCCTACTCAAGCAATAAGCTGCTGCCTGTTGAAACTTGGTTTGCCACTATTGAATGCCTGGCCATTAAATGGGCTGTAGGATACTCCTTGTACTACTTGATGGAGTGCGAATTCCAGCTAGTAACCAATCATACACCACTATGATGGCTCAGTGCCTCTCAGAATGACAACACCCACATAACCTGTTGAGCCTTAGCATTACAAGCATACAAGTTTATGGAGATACACAGACCTGGGTAGGACAACACCATGGCTGACTTTCTGTCTAGGTGCCAAAATGCAGATGATGTCAGATGAAGGGAGCCACAGATAACAGCAGCAAACTTAACTCCAGGTAATGTAGAAGCCAGTGGGTGGGTGACAGATCTCCAGAACGTTAAGGGGGCTGGAATATGTTGCCATTCTGGGTGACTTGGTTTCCAGAGCTCCTGGGAGCGAGGGATTTCCCACTCCAACAAGCCCCAAGAAAAGGGGGATCTTAGCCCAACCTGGGCTGAGAAAATACTTAGCTCCCTTCCAGCTGCCTGAAGCAGGAATGATGAGAGGTGTGTGGCATCTCCTGAAAATTTTAAAAGCGTGCTCTCCCTGTGCGTGTGAGGGTGCACTTCTACTGACATCGTAAGAAGGCGTCTGGGGCACCAGCAAGCCCTGGATTCCAGCATGGCTAGAGAGGCAACCCCAGCTGCAGGGAGCATCCCTGCCACACCAGAGGAAGCCAGCACAGGCAGGCATGTAGGCAATGAAACCTGCACAGGTAGGCACAGCATCAATGCAGACAGCACAAGCTGGCATGATGCCAGAGGGGCTGGCATAGCCAGAAATGAGGGAGAGCGAGGGGCATGTCCCTGTTGGAGAACCAACAATCAAGCCCCTGGAGGTGATTGGTGGGACCCACTACTGGAGAGGAAACATTGTTGGATGCCAGATGCATGAGTCCTCAACCCTGGGTGTTACCATGTAGGACACCAGGAAGTTCCTGAGTTTCACAGGTTTTTTTACACTGGGGAGTTATTACAAGCAAAGCCAGGGGCTTTACAGGGGGAGTTTGATGCAACTTGACCCAAGGGAATCTGGTGAGGAAGGCTGGTGGTATTTTCCTGTTGAGAGGACAAAAAATGTACCAGAGCTCACCAGTCATGCCAGACACTGACCTGAGGAAGGGGGAAAGTTGCTTCAAGCTCGGAAAGGGTATAGTTGACAGAGTATAGGGGAAGCAGAGCCCCATATCACTCACTACTTCACCTGTTCAGCCCAAGGGAGAAGGACATGTAATCTGAGGAACCTCCCACTCCGGTCCTAAAATCAGCAAGTCATGGTGGGCAAGTTAGGGAGGGGGATTCATCTCAGGCATCGAAGCCTTGAGTGCCCATCAGATCCTCCATGGGCACAATTATGTGATAGCATTTAAAGATAATGCCTTTGCAGTCTCTGTAAAACTGGTTCCTTTATGTGCTGGATATTGTCTCTCTATTTAAAAAATATATATTTTAAAATATACTGATACTAAATTACAATTCTTTGAACCAAGTAGAGGGAAGGAAAGAAGATTATATTTCCTTTTTCTGTTGTTTGAAACATGGTCGGACTTAATTTTATTTCTGATCAAGCTCACTGGGTGGCTGACATTTATATTTACATTTATTATCCTCACTTGAACACTGTGTATATGCATTCTTGCACAGACTTAAAGTTTTTGGGTTTTTTTTCCTTAAGAAGCCTATGGGGGAGGGTTGGGCAAGTGGGCTGAGTGTGTACATACATTTTATTCTTTATACAAAGCAACAGAAAAGGCTCAGTCATCAAAGGAGACAAACATTAGAAAATTACTCCCCCATCCAAAACCAGCCTCAGCTTAGTGACAAGCAGATCTGAATATGGGTGCAACACCAGCCTACTCATGCTTTTGTTACTGGTGGATGTGTCTGCACCCAGACTATCTATCTACATTTTAAATAATGCAGAACTTCTCTGCCACTGCTACTGACAGCTGAGCTGCAGTGATTCATTCCACCTCTGCATTTGGAATGCAGGGTCTGTACTAAGTGATTCTGGTTTCCAATTAACAATATAGAACAGACTATAATTTAAAAAAATACTTCATATTTTTTGCCAAGAAATTAATATTATATATGCTGCAAATATTTCACTTTGTGGCTTAGATTCAGGTCTCAGTTATAGCAATGAGCTCCTATGAAGTTCATCAAATCCATGGAGTTACAAGATTCTGAATTAACTGGTTTGACTGTTATCAGAATCTGATCCTTTTTTCTCTAAAGTTGTACAAAGCATGGGATTTTAATTTTAAAGCTGATTTTTCAAAATTCCTTCTGATTGGTATTGGATGCATTTAAATATCTTAGAGAACTTTAAAGGAAAGTTAATAATGTGGAGGAGAGAAGTTTTTTTACATTATGAGAATTATTTGCTAATGCATAAAGAAAAAATGAAGGGGATGCATTCAATATTTCAATATTCTTGTTGCCATTTCATCTGAATTTTATGTGTACATATGTACTTTACAGAATCTACATATGAAAATATGACCCTGAATACCAAACTGTATACTCCTGAAAATAGGTGTTCATAATATTTGTGCACTGTAACTTTTAATAGATTGCTTTGACAATGTACTCTAATTTGTACTTTACTTCAATCTTAAACAAACAAAATAGTCTCTATTCAGTTTAAATAGTGGATCATTTTATTTGAGGGGAAAAATGTAATGGGTAATCTTTTTTTCTTATTTGATATGATTGTGAGTAGGTGTTTTGGACTTATGATTAAGATCTGTTAATTAGTTGAATTTAAAGTATAACTTTATTCTACTTATAAAATATTTTAGGGGCAAAACTTGATTCCAGGGATAGCCACATACATAATTTTCCAATTCATGTAGAGATGTGCGTGTGGCAATAGGCAGTTTGTACATGGGTGATGCCTCTAATTATTGATCTCTATAGTAATTTAAGTAGGACAACTTCCAAATATTGCAAATATGCCTAAAAATATGAAAACATGAATCCTACAGACCCCCAGGCAGCAACAGCACAAGGATAATGGGATGAGATGCAGGTGTTCTTAGTTTTCCTCCCAACATAAATCCAGTTTCATGTAATGTATTTTAAGAGCAATGAGAACATCTTGCTATGCAAATGAATGGGCTGGAGAGTTAGATTAAACAAAGATTATGAAAAGAATGATGGATATACAAATGTAGAATAGAGGCTTAAAAAAAAGAAATAAAGGACTGTCACTCTGCAATTGGAGTTTAGAAGAAGCTATTGCAATGGTGGTGAATCATATGAAGATCAGAGGATACCAGTAGGATGAAAAGAAACAGACTTTTGGGTAGGGCTGATTATCATTTCTAGTACAAATCAGGGCAAAAATTAAGAAAAAGCACCTCGTAGTATTGAGTGCTATTGCAGAATTCCCTTGAGGGATCTCATGGATGGAGAGCTCACAGAGAAATGACCATAGTAATGGCAGTTCTAAGCAAGAGAGATAGGTTCCATAAACCTAACAACAGGGTGACCATATTATTTTTAAGGAAATCCAGTACAGTGCTCTTCTGCAAACCCAATTTTTCCCACCCCTTCCTCCCCACTCCAAGTTAGTGGCACTGCTGCAGGTAGAGGTAGAGGCAAGCGGGCTGGTTGTATCCGTCCCCTGTGATAACCAGGACTTCTGTTTTAATTTTCACCAACTGTTTGGGACTGGCCTATGAAATCTGGGACTACCCTGGCTAAACCAGGACATATGGTCAGCCTACCTAAGAGCCCAGATTCTCTGGTAGAAACAAGAATTTGTGTTTTTCTAACCATAACTCCTAAATCTAGAGAGTAGAAAGAATGATCAAAAAAGGCCTTTACCCTCAAGGGGGTAGAAGGAGTCATTTAAAAAAAAAACAAAATAGGAAAAATACTTGCCAGTGACATAGGACAGAATCTGTATCAATTAACCAACTGCAGGAAAAAGTCTGCATGCACACAAGTGCATCGGAAGAAGCATTTAAGATATTGAGGTTTCAGCTGAGGTTGAATGGTGGTCATCTTAGACAATATAGGCACGTGCACACACAATGCTCAAATGATGTACACATGATGAAGATTTCCCTTTGTGTGGCTTAATGGTGTCTCACTTCACAAATACACACGTTTTTGGCAATTTAAAATAGTCTGCATCATCACAAACTAATCCCCATCCTGCTGTAATTTAGTTTGTAATGAGGCAACTTGAAATGGTGCAGACATTAATCTGTCATGCTCACATGGCAAGTCACTGAATGATGTTTAGTTATGGGCAAAGTGGCTCAGGTGTCACTACAGTTTTTGTGTACTGATCCCCCTTGTCCACCATGTGTTGCTACAATTTGCAGGTATTTTCATGTAATGAATGTTTTAGGACACCAGGGGTAGCTTCAGAGCCTGACATGAATCAATTTTCTGCTGACCTCTTACTATTATTTTATTAAATAAAGAATTCAAAGACACCAATCTGTTGTTGTTGTCTCCTATTTCATTTGTCGTGGTGGGTGTCCGAGGGAGCCAGGGTGTGTTAGAGGGTTGCAGGTCAGGGTCATCACAGGCTCTTTTGTAGATTGATTAGTGTTTGTTGTATGAGCTTCCTTCTCCATTATTGGGGATGATGTGGCGAATGGTGAATACCCTGACCCCCTCAGAGCCATTATAGACATATTGCAGTAGTGAAGCATGCTATTGAATGCTGGTCACCTAACTTGGGGTTAATGCTGTGAGTGGTCTCACAAACCCACTCAATGGATTAATAATGACCTGTGCCAATGAAGTTGTATCCTGTTCCCTGGTTTGGGCTTATTGCACAGAATTAATATTAATAACCAATTGCCCACTTTGTGTTGGCTGCTGACTGTGGTTTTATTGGCAATTAAAAGCAGTTAGCAGGCATTTGGTCTCAGGATGGCAGATACTAGCTTGCAGGCATCATTTTTCAGTGTGCAGGCTCCCTGCCTCAGAAGCTAACTAACAATTCCAGGAGGCAGACTGTATGGGGGGGACGGTCCCTGAGCACCTGAAGAGATTGATGCCTCTCTCCTCTCAATTCTTGGGCAGTCTTCTCTGCTTCACCTGCCAAACCTTTGATGTAGAATGAATTGATGTAAAATGAGGGAGGTTGCCCCATTTGTGGCTCTGGTGTACTGGGCCAATCACATAACTCTGAACCACCCCTACACCATGTCCAGTGCTTTGCAGAGGGCATTCAATTCTCCTTACTACTTCCTCAGCCCCTTTCTAGGCTGCACTTGGCCTCTGGCCCATGGAGACCTCAGGTCCCTCTCGGTAGACCTTGGTGCCTTGGCCTCTCACTGGACCACTCTGACCCATCTTTGGGCCACACTCCCACTCTGTCCCCTTACTGGGCCACAAACTCACTCTGCACCCTTACTGGGCCACACACTCACACTTGGGGCCTTTTGCTCCCCAAGCATCAGGTTCCACTTAATGGACTTTGGCCTCAAGCCTTTCCCCTCTACAGGGTGACCCACAAGGCAGTGGGGGCTGAGGCTTTATGGTGCCCCATCCTTAGCTTTCGCTGTGGGGGGGAACAGGTGTGGCATTTCCTGGAGGCTGTCCTGACACAGGCAGTCCCACCAAATCATTCAACCCCAGCAGGGTGCAGTTTCAGGTCTTACCCAGCACCAAGAGGAACCTCCTCCATACACATAGTTCCTACCCCAGCATCCAGGTGTTACAGGAGCTATAGTCTTCAGGCTGTGCAATGTTACTCCTCCAGATTCCCAGATATAATTGCTGGCCCAGCTCCCAATATTACATCATTACATAATTTTGAATCAACAACCCCCCCAACATTCAGGCTCTCTTTTCTGAACAGTGGATAAAGGTCTATATTTCCTGGCGTTTGAAGCTGTGCTCCATCTAGCTTAAGGATAAGTGACCTTTTGCCCAGACACAACAGGGTGGGAGGGGCGTGAACTTCCCAGGACCAGGTCACCTCAAGACCTATAAATTGAGCTCACAGCTCTCTGCAGTGCCCCTTATTGATATGACATGTCTGACATTTGGGGGAGAACAGAGTGGACCAGAGTGCATAGGTTTAGGTCCAATTGGACTTTCACCAAAACAAAGAGTCTAATGTGGGTGCTGGGGGACCCTGAGGTCATGCACCAATTCATTTGCAGCCCACATGCTAACTGAATATCTACCTTGATGTTGCCAGGAGAATGGGTGAGTTGGGGCACAACAGGATGAAACTACTTTGCTGGCAAAGGCAAAGATGCTGTGAGCTGCTTTCTGCAGGGATGTCACCAAAGCACAGTGGCACGGCACCACACTGTGTGATGTGGCCCATTGCAGATACCTCCAGCTGCTAATGGAGATACTGGATCACTGTAAATACTTGTTTACAGGTATTTTTAACCCTCTTCACCTGTGACAGTCCATCATCCAGCCCGCCGATTATTACCCCATGGTCCTTGTCCATGTGGGTACTAATGATGCGGCCAGGAGCGCCCCTGATCGCCTGATGGAGGAT
>JAGPOW010001296.1:112716134-112735304 GCA_030014935.1 Caiman crocodilus
AGGAGGCGCTACTTCACAGTCAGGGCGGCTAGGGCCTGGAACCAGCTTCCAGGTGAAGTGGTACAGGCTCCTAGCCTGGGGATTTTTAAGAGGAAGTTATATGAGCACCTTGCCGGGGTCATCTGACCCTGGTGCTCTTTCCTGCCACGGCAGGGGGTCGGACTAGATGATCTGCCCAGGTCCCTTCCGACTCTAGACACTATGATACTATGATACTATGACAGGCAGCTGGGAACAGAAGGCACAGGTATTTGATTCCCCCTTAGGGAACAGAGCTCCTCTCCAGCAGCTGTACAAATGTGCTCACCACTAAATCCTGGTCGAAGGCTGGGGAAGCTCTTGCATGAGGCAGCTGGAGAAGCTCTTGCTCAAGCTTCCTCCTCTATGTGCTGGGTAGGATCCCTAAAGTGATGATCATTGGAGGCAATGCAGCTTGGTCAGAATAAAAAAAATCAATGATCCCCAACAGTGCAGGAAGGTAAATGCAGGAATGTGGGTACAGAAGGGGGTGTTCCAGGCATCTTCTGGGATTGGGACCTCCTGTGAGATAATGGAGGGAGTGCATTAATAGAGTTCCAATTAGTGCACCACAACACTCCAATATATGTGGGAAGAGATATATAAGAAATTCACAGGGTGTAGATTTGTGTGCATATTATAAGCAATAGAAGAATTTTGGCACCCTGTTTGTAAGGTTGGTTGTTTGAGTGAAATAAAAAACAAACAGATTTACACATGAAATAGATTTTACTTGTTGACATAGAAATAGGAAAATAAGAAATAAAAGAAGAATGGAAATAAAGATAGAAATGAAAAGATAAAAATAAAATAATTTTTAAAAAATATTGATGGATTTTAAAAAAAGTATAAAATATGTGTGAATATTAATGCAAATTAAATTAATGAAATGCCACTGAATTAAATGATTTAAAGTAATGAAATCACACCACTTTTGGGCATCTGCACATACATGTGAGCTATAGGCACTCCCTGCTATAATTTAATATGAGGAAATCAGTGGGATAGATTGTTATGTGGCGCCCCTGGAGTAATTTGTTGTGAACAGTGCACTGATCATTTCCTGAGATTTAAGAGCAGTGATGTGTACACAGTGACAGAAAAATAAAACCCACCGTTTCCAATTAGGGGGCATAGAATACAACCCTGACGTCATAGAATGCAATCCTCAAGGACTAAACCCCTGTCACGTGTACAAGCACACTATTGTTTTGTTTCCACATTCAGAGAGAGATTAAGGCCAGGCTATGCTGTCAGTTGAACCAGTGCTAATCTAGAATTCTTTTTAATGCTTTCGGGAGTTTCTATACATAAACCCTGGGATAACTGAGAGCAGAATTTGGTGGCAGTTTAGTCATAACCAGATTTCTAACATAGACACTTCCTCTAGATGGTCAGTTCAATTTTTTTTGTATAATACCTATGAGCTTTAATAATTTACTATTGGCAGTTTTTTATAGATTCTTTCATTAGAAAATATTCATCCCTGTATAAAGGGCCATTACAAAATCCAGATGATATTTAAGTACTGTCTTTCAGAATAGGACTTTACTGTTGCCTCATGATGGTCATGAACACAAAGCTGAAAATCGCATTTAAAGATCAATGGGTACATTCGTTTTTTCCTCCTTCTCCTAGTTGGAGGATGACCTGTTAACATATATTCAGGGTACTATGTATTGATAAAGCTTTTGTATAACTTTAAGATCTTATTCAAATTGTTCCAGTAACATTTTAACACTTTGGTGCCTCATTCTTCACTTTCCACTACTACCAGTGCCATTTTTCAACAAATCAAGTTATGCTAGCAGAGATCAGCATAAGATGTAACATTGGGACTTGCATGTGTACTTTAACATGAACAAAATTTTTGTATTGTTGGGTCAACAAGGAAACGGATACTGCAGATAACAGGTCATTCTATTTCGAAGTGTTTCAATATATTTTAAAACTTGAATGAGGAGCATTTGCTGCTTATGAAATGTAATCTCTTTTTGTAAAGACCTGTAGACTATGGAAGTTTAAGCAGTCTTAGAAAAATAAATGAATCTAGATCCTTGGGAAATGAAATTCAATAGAATGGAAGGGCAATATTGTATATTCAGAAATGTTCCAAAATTAAATTGATAAATGTAACTTTTCATTCCAACTTATATCCAAGAGATTTAATTAAAGTTAAATGTCAACTTTACAGTAGGAGTCTGAGTGAAAGGGAATCATAAGAATTGACTTTGAGAATGAGACAGATGAGTGCTATACAGAGATGTATATTGGTCCTGTCAACCAAATCATGGCAGAAATGCAGATAATCTGAATGGTCAATTTGAGTGGATATCTTCACTCACCAGAGCAGTGATTTCTGCTTCTGTTTCAGTGTTTCTCTACTTGTTCCTTTCTTCATTGCTAGACAGCAGGGAACATTATTTAATACTTGAATAGGAAGGGTTGCCCGGTACCAGATTTCACAGCATACAATATTACCTCATGGATGTTAAATGGATTTCTGATACATTTCTAAAACAGAGCCCAGTAGTTATAGAAAGTAAAATTGTGGTTCCATTAAAGTCAAAGGCAAAATCTCCATTGACTTCAATAATGCAATATTTCACCTGGTATTTTCAGAGCATATTAAAGCTTACACAGAGATTCATAAGTGGAGGAGCCTTGGTTTCTTCAAGATATTAATCCAATATGGTGGTTACATAAGCTAAGGTGTGAACATGTGTGTTTGTAAATCCTTTGAAGGAAGGTAATTTAAGACTCATGAACCCTCTGCACCTTCAGAACGACAGCACTGAACTGGCTATATTGAATGTTTCTTTTTCAAGGAAGTATGACATTCACTAAATCACAATTGGTTCCAAACACAGCTTAAAACAACTTTCCTTTATGTCAACAAGCTGAGGCCAACAGTGAATAGCAGTAACTGAACAGTTATAAGAGTACTACTACAGTAATCAATCAGTGCTGTCATAGAAAGACAGTTTAAAGTAATATATTTTGAAATGGCCCAGAATATGAATTAACAAGGAAGGCCTATCATGTATTTGCTTTGGCCAAAGTGGAACAACACAAGTCCTGGCTCTTTTCCCACCTGCTGCTAGGAGTGACAGGACTATATACTAGTTATCTAGGGTGGCAGATCTTGACAAGTTGTGAGGAGGGAATTAGGAAAATTCACAAATGGCCAGGTCCTTTCTCCATAAGTAGAGTAATATGTTGGGAGGGGATGGGGGAAGGTGGTAAAGGGAAGAGTGATAGGGAAAACAACAGTAAGTTGCTTCAGTTTGATATCTACAGTATCTAGCAGCTGCATATAGTTTAGATTTCATGTAGGTATGACAAGATCCAAGATGGCAAGAAGAGAAACTTCTCTCATTTTCTTTTAGGAGCTCTGGTTTGCCCAAGGTACAGCATTTTTGGAAGGGCATTTTTAGAACTAGAACTGAGCAGGAATCAATTTTTTCATGCTGTCAAAGTCTGTGGGATTTTGAACTTTGTCTTGTTCCTTATGGTGATGAAAATTTAAAGTGTGCATATTTTTTTACAAACCATAAAAAATGGTGTCAAACAAAATATTTCATTTTCATATTTCTGAACTGTGTTGTGTTCATCTCTACCTTTTAAAAATAAGTTCAAGTTTCAAATAGCTTATTCCCATGGAAAGCCAGAAACTTTTTTTTTTTAAATTAGGGAAATATTTATTGACATCTTGATTTTTTTTGTTTTAATTGGGAGATTCAACAATTTTCTCATTAATAATTTAAGGTATGAAAAGTTGGTATTTTATGACCAAATAGCCATATGACTGGAAAATTCCGTATGAGTTTTGCTTAGAACATGGAAAAGCCTACTTCTACAAAAGCATTTTTTAATGAGATAGACATATGAGCTCAGCTCTCTGAGGGGACATTTAACCTTGCTAAACAAGGTTTCTAGCCATTCTAACCTTGCTAAACAAATGGATCTTGATTAGCTTTGGACTGAGAGTTAGTTTATATGTTGTTCCCACTTGGAATTCAAAGATGACTGTGATATCATTGGTTGGTTCAGTTTCTGTGAACATGTGAATGACTGATCATGGCAATTTGTGCTTTGAACTGTCTATGTCACACTGAGCATGAGATGCTATTTTGGGTACCTTGGTCAATAGCAGATGTGCTACTGTTGTGAGAATTATGCTATTTGTGCTTCTGTTCTGCCTCAGCAGTTCTTCTACACTCATAGATGGTAACTCCAGTAGGGAAGAGGCGGCACCAGATGGAACAATCATAAATGAGATCTTTCCAAAACTTTGGGTTATTGTTGAAATGTTTCAAAGATGACATGATGGAGTCCTTGAAGCATTTCTTCTGGCTTCCCTGAGAGCGCTTTCCCTCCATTAGTTTACCAAAAAAGATCTTCTTTAGCAGTCAATTATCTTAACAGGAGGGGTTTAGAATGTCTCTCCCTTCAACCTAGTTTATAGCCACATGGTCAGGGAGTTCTTCCAGATAGGAGGTACTTTCAGGGAGAGGAGGGACTGGAACCTAGGTGTCCTACCTCTTAGATGAATGCTCTAAACACTAACTACCAGATAAATTTGGTGTACTTTTGCTGTCCACAAAGAGAGTAGTACCATGACCATAACTTCAGCCACATTTTAAAATTAAAGCAGCTGCAACTGAATTTTGTGACCCCCCAATCCTCTCAGTATGTCAGGCATACTCAGAGCATCCCTATTAGAGGCTGATTTTTGGCTCCTGAAGGAGCTCCCAATGGAGGGTGCTGTATGCTCAGCTACTCAGGGTGGGGTAGTCATAGGTATCTAAAGAACCTTTCAGGCTATAATGCAGTGGTGGGCAATAGTTGGGCCTGGAGGACCACTTAAGGAGTTTTAGTGAGCTGTTGAGGGCTGGGGAGTAGGGGGTACTGACTTGGCCCTGGCCCCTTTATCATGGTTGTTTATACCACCTGTCATGTTGGGGTGGGGTGGCAGGGCATTGTTGGTGCCTGTGACTTTTAGGGCTGAACCAAGCAGCCAGTAGGTGCTTAATTGTGGCAGCCATTTTAGATCTATGGCTGCCTATATAAACAGGGAAGTTTGCTGCTGGCAGGCTAGGCAGTAATATTGCCTGGCTGTAAGGCTGCTTGTAATATCCTGGAGGTAAGAGCAGGATCTTTGGGTAGAGGATGATTTGGAGGCTCCTGGTCCTGGGCATGACCTAAAACTGTACCCTGCTGGGAGTGGATGACTTGGTGGGGCTCTCAGTGGTGCAGGAGTCCCCAGGAAATGCCAGACCAGTTACCACCCCTGTGAAAGGTGAGTAGGGGAACCTTAACCCCAGCCCTCACCTTTGGGTGAGCCATATTACATCACAACAGCGTAGGCCAGGTAAATTTTTGGAGGTACCTGAGCCTGCTGGGGGAGTGACCCCACAGGGCCAGGCATGCATCCAGGAGCACCTAAGCTGGGCATGGGGGACCCCAATCCCTGAGAGCAGGTAGGAGGAGAAAATCCAGCCAAGGCACTTGACTGCTTAATGCTGGGGACAGGACCGGAAGGGTCAAAAGGGCTAGGGGCCCACTGAAGGGATGTCCACAAAAAGCAAAGAAGCTTGGGATCCAAACTGGCCTGAGATGGGGCCAGGTCTTATGGAAGCCAAAGGTCCCCATGACTGGGGGCCACAGACAATGGGCAAAGGGGACAGTTGAGCTAGCTACCTGAGATCCCATCTGCAAAGCTTGGGCTGTGGTGTAGTGGTGGAACAGAGCTGCAGATAGCCCCCCCTCCACCCCAATATCAGGGTGTACAATGGGCAGCTTCCCACCTTAATTAACAACCTAATTAATTACCAACAAGGCATACTGGATGAGACAGGTGGGCAGTGTGCCCAGAGGGAGGTGGGAAACCAGCCCTGTGGCTAGCCAAGGACTCCCACCTCACCACAGTGGACATGAAGAAGGCCAGGGAGATGTCAGTTTATCCTATCTGGCCCCAAATCCATTCACCCTGCATCTACCACTGGGGGGCCTCAGAGAGAACAGATGGGCAGGTGGGTAAGGTTTCCATGGAGACTGGGCTAGAACCCCTTCAGGGAGGACATGCTTGGCTGAGAAGAGGGGATGGGGCCATGGGAGCCATAATGTGCTCTCTGCACGTCCCTGCAACAGGCTGGTCTCCATGGAGAACTCTCCCATCCACCTACTCTCTGGCACCCTTGCAAGTGGATGTGGGGTGGACAGGCCAGGATGCCTGGGCAGCAAGGCTGGGTCAAGTAGCAGTGTCAGAGACACTGGAAGCAGCAGCCAGAAGGAGTCATTTCTACAAGGGCTGCTAGGAAGCAGAGCTTGGCCACTGTGCACCCCCTGCCCCCAACCACTGCACCCTACCTAGCTCCATGGACTACTGTTTCTAGAATGCCTGGGAGCGCTGAACAGGGATAAAGCAGACTGTACTCCATGCCAGGTGGCACTTCCATGCCCAAAAGTACCGTGCCTTTCATGCCCAGCTGCCAAGGGACCCCCAGTGGACTGGACAGAATCATTTGATGGGCTGGATCCAGCCTGGAGGCCATATTTTGCCCACCCCTGATTTAATGTTTTAAGTCCTTCTAATGTTATTTATCCCCTGAGCTGGGTTTCTTGGATTATACATGTAGAATGAGGTGTCTAAAGTCTATTTAAGTCTTATTTTAGATACCCAAGTCCTTTGGTAGTCTAGTGATGGTTAGATATCAATATATAAACCTCATGCATTTTTTGTGAGAGACTTTTTTTATTTTTTGAAATTCATAACTGAGGTGATAAGAAAAAAAATTAGCTTGGGAGTCACTTTTCTAATCTTGGCATTTGGCCACCTTCTTTATAAATGGTGGCCATGACTAATGGGATAAATAAATGTCAATATCTTGGTACCTGCGAGGCTGATTTTGATTTCTAAATGACTTTAAATAACTATTGTAATAATCTAGAAACTTCCTTTGATTTTGATAAGTAATGGCCCATTGTTTGGCAGCTATAAACTTTTAGATGCAAAATAACAACATCACTGACCCCTTTTTAAGGCATTACATGCAGCATATAATGGCGTTCGCTTTTAATATTTTGGTAATCCTCTTCTTTTGTTGTTACTACTTATCTACATTATTTTTTTTTATTTCTTCTTTTTTGGGGAATGAAAAAAGATGAATAGTTAGGAATAACGGATGATGGAACAGGGGCTGGAACTTCCCAACAAACCAAGAGGCCAGCACTTTTCATTGCAGCACCACTAGAATCGACAAAGAAAAAACCTAAAACATTCTATAAGGATGTGTGTGCCATGTGTGAAAGAATTTCAACAGCCAAAAAGAACTTTCCTAGAATACATGGAACAAAACACTCAAGAATGGAGGGACTTGAGTGCAAGTTTTCATACTTCTTATGAGCTTATGATGATAAACCAAAGAAAGTGCATCAAAACTGTAAGTTGCATGTTGTAGGCATTAACCTGAAGCATGCACAAGAAGCTCACAATCTGTTCAGTGTTGTAAAAGAGACTGATACTGAAGTTATTGATGAACTAACTGAATCATGAGTAAGAAATAATTGAGGATGTTCCTCCTTAGTTACTTCATGTGTAATTTGTTAGGAACCCTTATAAGGGAAAAGCACTCGACTCCCTAAGTAACAGGTTATTTGTAAAACTTCACTAATTTGAAACAGACAGTGCTTGAAAAACTTTTGTAGGTGTAGTCCAATATGTTCATGATGAGAAAAAAAGAATAATATATAATCCTTAATTACTTACTGTAACAGTGATGGTGGAATACTGAAAGGGCAGCATTGGATTTACCTTATCATAAAGACTACTGGAAATCATTTTGAAGACCCCTCTATAATAAGCATGTGAGAGAAAGTAAAGAAGAAGACTGATGACAATGGCAAAAATAGGTAGCAGAGAAACAGAGTGAGGTTTTCTAGCAGCTCTGTGCTTTTCTTGTTGACAGTCTAGAAATCTGCAAAGAGGTGTATACTTTTCAAGTTGTACTATTTGAGTATGAGCATCTACATACAGATTTGATGATTGTCAACAAAGAAATCCAAAATATTTGTGATGACAGACATGCTCTATGATCTCTGTGCAGGAAGCTTGAAGATCATTTTCCAAAAGACATTGGGTTTCAGTGCAGATATCCCAGAAATGAACCATTCATAGTTTATTCCCACAAGCATGGAGAACCATATGTTGAAACTGTAGTGAATAGCTGGGGTATAGACATTCCAGAACGAATACGGGAAGTATTGTAAAGGTTCTTTACTCCAAGGATCAGATGGAATCCCATGGCCATGTGTGATCAATGAACTGAAAAGGACAATGCACCCAATGGCGTTCACAGTCTTGTGGTATTACTTCCTGTGGCAGAGCACAAGTTGTGCTCACAGTAATTGCTATTTTCCCCAGATCAATTTTCTATGCATCACTGTGTCAAACATATTACTGATGACAGATTGGATCTACCTCATTTTCATTGTCTAAAAAGTTATCAGATATCTTTATATATAAGATAAATGATTAGTCCAGCACAATCAAGCTGCATAAAAAGTGTCATATCTTGTCTCATTCTTCTATGAATAGTTAAATCCTGGACATAAATATCCTTTAAAATTTGTTCTTTACACACTACCTGGATCACTCCCTTCGCATTTCCCCTACCTTCCTTAAATATGGGTTCGATGTTTATAATATTCCAGTCATACAGATTACCCCTATTTGATGGATTTATTAAAAATCCATGATATTGAACTTCATGTACTAGTTTTTCTAGTACTCTGGGATGGAGATCAACTAGTTTCCCTGACTTGAACACATTAAGCAATCTGAATTTTACTTCCACCTTGAGTATGGTAATTTCCATTTATCTCATTCCCATTAGCTATCCTGCCTGTGCCTTCATGTTCTACGTTATTATCTTTATTGAAAACTGAGACAAAAGCATGCATTTAAGTTCTGAGCTATACTTAAATTATCTTTCAACTCTACCCCATTCTAACTGTGTAGTGACCTCACTTCTTTTCTTGTCCTCTTTATATTTGCATGGTTAAATAATCTTTGGCTGGATGTTGTAGTTTCTTTTATAAGGTCTCACTCTGCTTGACTTTTGGCAATTCTGAATTTATGAATAAGAATTAAATTGTAGTCCTTGTGAATAGTTCTTTTTACCCACACTAAGATGTATTCTTGTTATGTATTTATCAACAGTAGCTTTCCTACTACAAATCTACTCAATAACTTTAATCTTTCATTGACTCTTGTTTATTATCCTTTCAATTCCACATTTTCCCCATTACATTTGCTCTTCCACTATATATTTTTCTCCAGCAGAATGAGATTTAAAAAAACAAATTATAATAACTCTGCCGGGAACAAGAGATATAATGGCCTTAAATTAGAGAGAAAAAGATAAGCAAATTGTAACTTGCCATCAAATTCTAACTAAGACTAGACAGAAATCAATATAGCTATACTATGGTGTAATAGCTGGTGACTCAGGACCATAGGTGTGATTCAAATTCTATCTGTACTGCTGGAAATTTGAATAAAAGTCAGACAAACTATACCAGTGTAAAACTACTGTGAAGAGGGGCAGGGTTTGGTGGACTGAAACAGACTGTCCTGCTGAAAACATTGGAGCTAAGTACAGATGTTCAAAAAGCCCCAGGTGGAACCAGTTCAATCTACCCAGGTCTCTTTAAGCTGTACAGATTGAACTGGGAGTGAACAGAACATCTTTACTCTTTGCAGGGTTAGGGCATGCAGATGTCTAAACTGGCCAGGCCAGAAGGCAGGGAGTGCTGTCGCATAACCCTAAGTGGGACCTCTTTCCCCACAACTCTGTTAGTAGCAGGGGGACATGCCACCAACTGTGCTTGCTTAGGTGGGGGAGGGGCCAGGCTGCGGGGTGAGGGAGCCTCTGCTCCCCCTCCCCCTGACTGGCTCACCTGACAGCCTGAATGGCTGTCAACCCTGCTCCTCCTTGTTGGTGTCAGCCACACTGGGCAGGGTGGGGGAGGAAGGGTAAGGGAGTGCAGACTCCCCCTGATGTGCTTGTTCAGGTCTGGGGGCCTGGGCTGGGCTTGTGGGGCAGGGACTGTATTCCTCCCTGTGTCCCACCAGTTCGTGCCTGCTTGTATCAGCTAAGCCACAACTTGGGGCCCAGAGCTGTGCCAGGATTGTCAGCCTAGCCACTCAATGTCAGGCATGGGGGAACCAAAGCTGCCACCCTACAGATGTGGCCCCAGCCACTCCCCAGCCTGAGCAAGCACAGTTGGAGGGAGCCTGCATTGCCCTACCCTTGACCTTGCCTTGCCCAGCTCAGATGACACAGGCAGGCAGGAGCAGGGCTGAAAGCTGCATAGGAAGTGAGGGGGAGTAGAGGCCCCCACCCAGTGTCCTGGCCCCAGCATCCCTAGGCCCAAGCAAGCACACCTAGGGAGGGTGAAGAACCCCTGATTCCCCACCCTTCTTCCTCCACATCACCACTGGCAGATGCAGGCAGGACACAGGGCTGGGGAGCAGAGGCTTTGCTGCCTCAGGAACGTGACAGGCCAGGGGGTGGGACTGGCCTGGCTCTGCAGAGCAGACACAGTGGAAATGCAAAGGGTCATGGGATGTGAGAAGACAGTGAGATAACTTTAACATGGCACTACCAAGACCTGAAACACAGTCTCTGTTGTTTTTCTTCTGTCACTGACAGGTACAGAATATATTAATGTAATATTGGCAAGGAACAGGTTATATGTTTGAGATTGGGCCAGGTTATAGCTATCTGGGGCAAAAGAATGAACTATGGAATGATGCCTTTGTTTAAAGTGAATAGTTTAAAGTCTATTTACTCTTCACTCTGATCTTGTAAGGAAGCTACAATGCCTTCCATTGATAATAGCTAGATGTGAATGTCAGTAGGCACGTCTATACATGTGCTTTAATGCACAGTAGTCTATTTTACTGAATGTTAAAGTATCACATTAAAAGGTGCAATTATGCTAATACGCAGTAAAATAGGCTTATTTGCATTAAGTATCATTTAAAAAGTATGCACTTTCAGTACTGTGCATTTGGGCAGTCTAATTCACATTTATTTAGTACATCACATTGAAGGGCATTTTTCGAGTGCTGTGGGACACAGTGCTGGGTGCTTTAATTAGCAAGCTGTGCTAATTAAAAGTGCATGCATGTCACATATATCAGCATTACCATGTGTCCCCACACTGAAAAAATGGTGGCAGGGTGCTTTGAACTAAAGCTCAGTTAATGTGTTTTATTTCCAAGTGCTCCACTGCCATTTTTTCAGCATAGAGATGTGCAGCAACACGAATATAACTGACAAGGAAGACTTCTGGAGTGTGACGATTTTCACACTCCAGCTGACTGAATTAATTGAGTCTGCTCTGACACACTGGATTTCCAGCCCATCAGAGCAGGCTCTGCATAAGTGTATAGGAGCCTGAAGGTACTAAATTTAATGCACATTAGGAAGAGCACATAAATGCACATGTAGACGTGCCCAGTGACTGATAACAATGCATTTATGGAACAATCAAGAGGTAGAGTTTCCTTTTAAACCCAGGTAGCTGGAAAAATTGTCCTGAAGTGAAGACAAGGTTCCTTGGGTGAATTTGATACCTTTTATTAGACCAACCCAAATAGTTGGAGAAAAGTTATTAAGTAAGCTTAAGGGTTCAAAAACCCTTCGTCAGGCTAAGGAAGTTTCCTGAAGTGAAAGCATTTACTTTGCTCCATATTGGCCATATGGATTTGATTTGAAGTTATTCTAATAAGTGTATGCAATTCAGCTGGTGGACTCACATACCATACATCTGAAGAAAAGCTAGGAAGTCTTCACAGTTTTACTATTCCAAGGAACAAAAGTATCTTAATATAACTGCCATTTCTCTAGTGTAAATGTCAGATACAAGTCCCCCTTGGTTTCTTTTTCTTTCTCTCTTACTTTCTAATAATACATTGAAGAACTTTAAAAAAAGAGCTGCATATTCATCATCACAAATGAAAATTTCACATTTTTCTGGCTGTGGAGATGGTAATTATAGGTTTGCACTTCTAACTGAAGCATCAATGAACATGCCCCACACTGAAGCAAATATAAAATAATTGTTAGGCAGTCTGTGTAGAGTACAAGGGGAGAAAAAAAAGCCAAAGAGGGTTTGATAGAAGCAGTGTGAATACTGATAATGACTACCCCAGTGGCTTACTTCCTAGTATCATTTACTGCCATGAGAGATTAAACCAGTGGAGGCAGGAGGTTTTGCAGAAATGATGACCCGCTAGGAATTCCAAGCTGGCTTCATGCTTTTCCCAATAATGATACACTGTGCCAGTGTATGAAAGACCAGATTCTATCATCCTTATTCACACTGAATAGCATTGCCTTACTCTTTGGGATTATTCAAAGAATAAATTTATTCTATTAGGCATACCCATAAAGGTGATATTTACTTATATACATGTATCTGGCACACCAAGGAGATCATAGAGAGTTGTACCTAAAAAATTCTCTGTACTGCTGAGGCTAAGTGTAATAAAGCCTTTCCATGAGATCAGCATTTCCTGAGAAGAACAAAATGAAACATTCTCTGCCCACCTGGGTCCAATCATACATTCCAGACCTGGAAGATCAACAATAATGTTGCTGGAGGGTCTGCCCCTGTACCCTCTCAACATATGCAGTGGTTACTCAGAGACAATGGTGAACTTGGAGGAGTAGGATGAATTTAGTGGATGGGGCATGCTCAGTCCCATTCTGGCCAGGGCATGCTGCTGGAAGGGTACAGTCAAATAATAAAATCTTAAAAGGGCACAGAAGAGTGGAACTGTGGCTCTTTTAATCTCTTTTAATCTCCTTCCTACCCACTGAATATTAGGGGCACAGCACTAACTCATTCCCTTTAGCATGTGCCACTAAAACAACTATGCAAAAAGAAGTGAAAACAACTCTCCAGGACTTTTCTTTGGATTTCCTATGACATTGTTATGGGCTATGTTCAACCTCATTGAAGTGATGGGTGTAAGAAGCACCTTTTGTTATGAACATGAGTTATCTATGAAATAGCTGAAACATCAGAAATCTATCTAAACCAGAGGTACTCGAGTAATGACATGTTGGAGTACAAATTTGACATAGACTAGTGAGGCATCTGTATACACTCAGGGCATGGAAATTGATTGGATTAGCGTACTGATTGTATATGAGAGAGAAGCAGTAAGAAACAGTCACTAAAGAAGAGCAGCAAGCTAAGGACATGACTGGAACAAACACTGGCAGGAGAAAATGAGAAGTGTTTTGGGGCAACGTTGGCTGAAAGAGGATTGGAATTCTGAACAAAAATATCTCCTTGTGTTGATTTCATCCCAGGTTCAGGGAAACTAGACTTCATACATTTTTTATTTATAGAGAATCACATAAACATCTGGCTCCATCTACAATTTCTCCTTCAGCCAAAACAGCCGTGAGGATGTGGCATATAACTAACTGCTTGGGTCATAAAGGGTAAATACAGGAAATAAAAAGTCCTGTGATATCAGTAGGAGTTAAGCAGAGGCTGAGGGAAACCTCTGGCCATGAATTTAGTTTGATACATTTTCATGAAACACTTTGGTTGTCAGTTGTAGGGGCAGTACTCATGATCTTTAAGCAAACAGTTCAAACTCACATACAACTAGCACCTGGAGTTCAGTATTTTGGCACGTACAAACTTGCTAAAAGATATTTGTATTCTGTATATATAGGGGAGAGAAGTGAGTAACTTCTTCTGTGTCCTAAGTCAACAGCCACCATTTTTAAAAAATATCTTACCACTAACCCTGCTGCTGGCCAACCCGGTTGCTTGATCACTTTGGTGCAAAAAGGGTGTCATCATGAAGAGTATTCCTTTTAAAGGGGGATATCTTAATTCCAACAGTTGGCTTGAATTAGTACACTTGAGTTAACACAACCTAAGGTAGCGAAATTCCTCCAGTGGTTTGAGTGAGAACGTCTGGTCTGTAATATGCTGGAGCTATACATTAGATTTGAAGCTAATGCGCTGTAATGCAGACTGCTGCATGCCTCCTGTATTATTAGTTTGAACATCAGTAGAACCTGTCCTTTAACTAGAAGTGGTCAAATCCTGATGATTTTTTAGGCTTTTTTTCTCATCAGTATTTCTGAAACATTTTATTTACAACAATTTTCAACAGCAACCAAAGCAGTGAAAAGCTTGACTGGTGAAATATTGCCAGAGGAAGAGATAGATGGAGGGATAGGTGGAGGGAGAATCTGTAAGAAACTTTTACCCATCCAGTAAATTGTAGCTTAGAATAAAGGCAAAAGGTGAGGTAGAGATACATTTTTTAGACTAACTGAATCAGTGATTCAAAAGCTTTCATGAGCAAGACCTCACTTCATCAGATGCTGTGAAGAGCTTTAGGGATGGGACACTTAGCATGTTTTATGTGGGTTGTAGTAAGCATTACCATGCCATATTAAAAGTTGGAATATGTTCTAAGCAATCACACAGTATTGCTTACTACAACTTCCCAGACAATGTGCCTTACAGGGAGCTCTGGCAAACCATGTCTCTGCTGTTGGTGGTAGGCAGAGAGGCGTAGTGAGCTGAACCCAGAAAAGGGTAGATCCTACTGATGCCCTGTGACTGGATCTGGTTGGAGATCCTGGTGCAGTCCTGGGGCTGGTACTGACAATCAGATGTGTGACAGTGTCAGTCCCAAGACCACACTGGAGTTGGTTCAGGTTTCTTGTGCGCTCACAGAGCTGGGACTCACAATCAGTAGACTGTGGGTCCCAGCACTGGAACTGACAATTCTAATATTATAAAAGCCTTAGACCATCTGTCTGTCTGTCTGTCGGTAACACTTTATTCGCACTCTGACTGGTTGTCTTAGTAGCCAATCAGAGTGTTCCAATAGACAGAGACACACAGCAGAGTGCTGCCATGACAGCAGTGACTGAGGGGCCAGAGCAGAGGGGCGAGGCCAGTGGCACTGGACTTGTGCCTCCCTGCCCTTGCCCCACTCCTTGGAGCTAGGGGCCAGAGTGGGCCCCCCACAACTATAGCTGGCAGGGAGGGGGCTGCAGCGGGGAAGAGGGGAGGAAGGGGAGTGGGGAGCAGGAGGGTTACCAGTGGCAGTGCATGGCCACTGCTGCCAACTGCCAGAGCTGGCCATCCATCCACCACCATGTGCAAGTTCCCTTCCCCCTCCAGCCATGGGAGGCTGGGAATCAGGGTGGGGGACTGCTTTGGGACACCCAAAGCAGCAGAGGGTAACTGGATCCAAAAAATGGGAGGGAAGGAGGGAGAAAGGGAGGAAACTAGCCCAGGCCCAAGGTGGCAGGGAAGGAAGGCAGAACCCAACCTAAGATGGGTGGGGCACTCCAGCATCTATCCCCACCCACCCATCATGATGGCAGGGACACAGGGGACAGAGCAGGGGAAGGGGCCAAGCCACTGCAGCTGACCTGCCCCTCCCCCCTCCCTGAAGGTGGCAGCAATGGATGAGTTGCGGGGCAGAGCAGACCTGTTCCCCCACCTCCCCTGAGCTGATGAAAAGCAGGGTGGTGGGGGATGTAGAGCCACTGGGCCTCAACTACAGACAGTGGGGAGGACGGGGAGCAGGCACATGTGCCCCTCCCCGACCGACAAGAAGTGGAGGCAGGGCCAGACATGGGATTCCATCCCCACCTGCCATGATGGCGGGAAGCATGCTGCCACTGGGCACTGACAAAAACTGGCAGTGAGGGGCAGGGGGAGCACAGTGATGGTGCACAGTGAGCTGGGTGGATCTGGAGCGCAGGAGTGGGGGGATAGGCCTGGATCTGAAAGTGGGGGTGGGGGGAAATGGACTCAAACCTGAGCAGACAGGGGAGAGTGGGGGAGCAGGGTCAGACCTGAAGTGTGGCGGGGTGGGACCTGGACATGGGCCTCTTTTCCCCCCCCGCATCATTCTTGATAGGCAATTGGCTAATTGCTTGTATTGTCTCTTTGGAATGGTCAGAAAACATCAGAACATGTACTACTTACAATCTGGACATGCTCCTTCCACAAAAAGTCCTAACTTTGCATTTGATTTTTTGCTTGAACACATGGATGCTCACATATTAACCGTAGTTAAAACATCCGAAGTGTGACAAATCCCTATTAGAGTGTTCAGCCAATCTGTGGAAGTCCTAAATTAAATCTAGTCTTTGCCTGACTCAAAGAGGCAGATAAAGCTTATGTGAGACCCATAAGCATGGGGCTACAAAATATTTTGGGGTGAGATTCTCTCCATCTGTCTTGTTGGCTCTCTTTCACTGTGTATAGCCTAATTAAATACTTGCTAAATTAACATGAGATGGAGAAGCACCTGTCTTGGAATTAGGACACTTTTCCTTAGAGCTATGAAATTTGGGCCCCACTTCCTATGCTGATGAATATTTTAGAACATTAGGCAGAATGGCATTAACTGGAAAAAATGAGGAAAAACTCAGTCCTTTGTGAGCAGGATTCGTTAAGGCAGGGGTACTGAAACTCTGGCCTGTTAGTCAAATGCAGCCTGCAGAGCAATTGCATCTGGCCAGCAAGGCTACCCACAGGTCCATAAATTTAGTTGTAGGAGAGTGGGGGACCATCCTCCCCCCTGACAAAACCACACATCCTTCCCCTCTGGGGCCAGGCCACCCCCTCGCACTTCTGTATCAGGACCAAACCATACACACTTCCCTCCTATTGGGAATGGGCCACACCCCCTTCTCCCATGCAATTGGGTTGGGGTCTAGCCATGCCCCTTTCCCTCTCTGTGAAGCTGGGTTTTGGTCTGGCCATGTTCCCTTCCTTCTCCACGGGGCCAGGTCAAGCCCCTTTCCTCTGTGGGGCAGTGTTGGGGCCAGTCTATCCCCACTGGGCCCTTACATGGCCATATGATGCCCTCTGTGCCCACCCAGGTGTCAACATCAGGAGCACCAGATGGATCCAGGCTGAATATATGGAATATGCACTGCCAAACTGGCCCTTTGGGCAAAAGGTTGGGCACCGCAGGGCTAAGGGATTCATTGTGGGGAGAAAGGAGGATGAAAATGGGTTCAAAGTCTGGCAATCAGAGGAAAGGACTGAACTTTGGTCTCCTACTTGGTCTCCAGCTCAGTTCTCCAACTGCTAGACTCTTGGTAAAATGGATACCTCCCACTTATACTTTGTGGATCTTGCCTTTTTTGTTTCTTCAGCTTTTATAACAAAACCCTGAAAATAAAGCATGCGAAAAATACAGAATCAGTTTGTTTTGACATTTCAGAAACATTTTGTTATACCCCAAATGAAACATTTTGGTACTTTGAAACATTGTGTCATTTTGCCAAAATAGTTCAATGACATTGACACAAATTCATAAATAGTTTTGGCTCCAGCAAAACTGCATTTTGATTAAAAAAAATGAATGTGCCAAAAGTGTTATCCAGCTCCAGCTCTAATGGGGCAGCTAACTACCTCCTAAATCACCGCACAATCCAAGCTAAAGGTTTTTGTGTGAAGAGAAGAGTGATGTTAGAGACAAACCTGGAGTAAAAACTCTAGGTAGCGTTTTTTGAAGACAAGCCCTAAAATATTAACCCGACTCTAAAAAATGAAGGGACATGTTGGCAGACAAAGTGTTGGCTTTTGCAGGTCATGGTAGATGGTAAAACATTGAGGCTAGTATTTTTAAAAGAAGAATTATGGCTATTTTTACACATGGTCTGGGGTGGTTGTAGGTGCTTTAATTAGAGTGGCTCTTGGGAGCTGCTGTAATTAAAGCTCTTACAGCATGATGTGGTATATTCAGCATCCTACACTTCAAAATGGTGGCAGAGGCACTTTAAATAAAGCTTGTTTGATAAGCTTTAAAGCATTTCCGCTGTCATTTTGAGGCATGGGGATGCTGAATATATGAGATGTTTAAGCTCCAGCAAACTCCAGCAGACTCAATCAATCTGCTCTGGCATGCTGTAATTAATTGTGGGGAGACATCCCACATGTGTACAGGCACTCCACATGTCTACCTGTCTTTGACTTTTCAAAAAGAAGTTGGGACCCTGGCTTTATTAGACCCTTTTGAAAATTCCAACCTAATTATTTACAAAAGTTGGTTTTGGAAGGTGTACTGAGGATTTGGAACAGGGAGGAATTAGGAAGGAAACAAATATGAAAATTATGCTAAGGACTTCCCTTTTTTCAGTTACTGTGTGTTTGAACCACTAACACATTCAGTTACTTTTCCTGTTTGACTAAAACTATGTAAAATGGAGCAAATATTATACATTTATTTATGTCCCATTTTTAATTCATAGTCATTTGAAGCTTACATTACTGTTTGAAAGGGAGAATCTGCAAGAATCTTTGGAAGAATATCAGCTTAATAGAAACAGGCTCTTTGTAAGTAAATAACATAAAAAATATATGAAATTCATGGCTGAAATTCATTTGGTCTTTCGGAAGGGAACAAATTGATGTATTTAATTCTACACTAGACATACAAAGATGATCTCTTCTCCGTAGTGAACATAGCAGTCCAGATGCAAAGAATGATCACAGGAATAATGCTATTAAATATTACATGGGAGGGTGCAAATGATCCAACACCCTCTGGTGATAAAGAAAGAATACTTCTGGCAGATATTTACCATAGGAACATGGGACTGGAAGGAACCACCCTGCATCTACATTAACCCCAAACTTGGAGATAGGTTTAATCTGAGCATGTAAACAAGACTTGCCAGCAGGCACTCAAGAGAATTCCTGGTAGCATTAGGAGAAGCACATGTCAGCCAATCTATCACCTTTATCCGTAGTCAATATCTGATTCTTCAGGGTAAAGCAGGGTGGGGGAGTTGGGGGTGGAGAATATTGAGGCTAAGTTGTGCATTCAAGGGGAAATAATTATTTTGGGCTCCTAAAGGCAACCAGCTGAGACTGTGGAGCCTGGAAGTATTTGAGTAAATATAATTTATTTAAATAATTAAATAATTTGGCATGTTTCTGGTCTTAAACAATTCTAATGCTCTGAAATAGGGATATTCGGGGGGCCCTGAGGGCAAAGAGGGAGGCATACTATCTTTGGAAGGAGGGAGCAGCCTCCAAAGAGGAGTACTCTTCTTGTGCTCG
>JAGPOW010001296.1:112758447-112788000 GCA_030014935.1 Caiman crocodilus
CTGGGGTTCTGTGACCCTGGCACTCGTTCCTGCCATTGGCGGGGGGTCAGACTAGATGGCCTGTTTTAGGCCCCTTCTGACCCTAGATACTATGATACTATGATATGATCCCTGATCACAATCTCAGTGTGGGGTGGGGTGGGGGAGGCTTAGAACTCCTTGCTGCCAGGTCAGGTGGACATAGTCTTCTTCTTTCTTCCCCTGGAGAAGGGCCTGGCAGTAGCCACTGATGTACTCTTTGTGGGCCCTGATGGTGTGTAGGTGGTGTACCTCCTCCTCAACCTCCTGCATGCAGCCCTCCAGAGGTTCCTGTGGCAGAGCCCACCTCAGCAGCAGCCAATTCCCAGGGGCAGGGAGCAAGCTCCTGCCCCCTGGTGGCTGGCTAACTGGGAGCAGATTTGCTCCTGGTCAGGCATCTACACAAGTACTACTACACAGTTAGTAGTCACATGTAAATTTCCTGCTTGCATTTGCAGGTAGAATATTTACTCATGATTAGTGAGGCTTACTGTGCAGTAAGCATATGCATGTGTAGATACACATGCTTATTGGCCAATAAAATACACTACTTCACAGTAAAGAGTCTTTTGTCGCTGCACACAGTGCTTCTCAGTTAACAGAGTCAAAGGCTTTTGTGAGGTCAAAAAAGGTCATATCAAGAGGTTTATGTTGTTCCCAGCAATTTTTCTGCAGCTAGTGAGCAGTGAAGATCATATCAGTTGTGTCTCTTGATGCCCTAAACCCATTTGAGATTCTGGGAGGAGGAGATTCTTCAGCAGGTAGAAGGAGATGGTTCAGGAGGGTTCTTGCAATGATATATTCTGTGGTAGACAGCAAGGAATCCCTCTATAATTTCCACAGTCCTTTCTTGAAGACTATCATGATTATAGTATTTTTGAAGTCATCTTGGATTTCCTCATTATTTCAGAACCTCAATTTGAGGGTATGGAGCTGTGATGTATGTGCCTCTCCTCCCTGCTTGAAGATTTTGGCAGGGATTCTATCTGCTTCAAATGCCTTGTCATTCATCATTTGCTTCGTGGCTTTCCTCACCTTTTCAAGTGTTGAAGGGATTCCGAGATCATCTCTCATTGGGTTGTGGGGTGGAAATGAGAACATTTATGTCAACAACAGAGTTTTGATTTAAAAGATCTTCAAAATTCATCTGCCAATGCAAGTTGATGTTTCCCTTTTCCTGGATCAGGTCTCCTCTATTCCTAGATATCAAGGTGCTTAGTCCCCGAGTGCTCAGACTGTCAGTAGCGTTGATGGCACTAAAGAAACTGCATGTCATGGATGTCAGTGAGATATTGAATCTCTTTCTTTTTGTTTTTCCACTTCATATTGCAGGTCCTCCTTCAGACCTCCACCTCGGGTTGCTGAAGTTTCAATTTCTTTCACTTGGTGTTGGTGTTGTTCTGCCAACCAGAAAAAGCCTTGATCAACTCTTGAACTTCCTAGTCATTCTCATCAAACCAATCTTGATGTTTCCTGGTAAAGAATCAAAGTGGCTTTATGCAGGCACTGATGATGATGGATGTGAAGTACCCCAAGTACTGCTAACATTCTCCCATTGTTGCTGATGGGAATTTGCCAGTTTTTCATTAAGATATCGGTGGAAGATTGTTTGATTGGGTTCTTGAGTCCTTTGATGTTGACATTCTGCCAGCATTTCTTTTGCTGCAGCCATTGTTTGGGAGCCAGTTTGAGCAACATAACTGAGATGAATTGATGATCATGTGGCAATGGTGAGGTTGGTGGTGAAGGCTTGTTTATATGGCATCATCATGATCATCTGGGGGCTTGCATAATGGTGGCATTCATATTTCTCACACAAAAAAGGGGTGCATGTGGCAGGGGGGCTGTGTGTGTGTCCCTGCAGCATGCAGCCCACATAGTGTGTGGATCAGGGTCCATGACTAGTGTGGTGGGCTGCCCTTGATGGCTCTGAAATTGGACAACCCTATTATAGAAACCATTGCCATGTGCATGCAATTAACTACAATGTATATTATTAACACTGATATCTTTTATTAGACCAACTTAAGTAGTTGGAAAAAAAACGTAAGCAAGCTTTCAGGTTTAAAAACCCTTCATCAGGCTGAGGAAGTTACAGCACTCACCAATTGCTGTAACTTCCTCAGCCTGACGAAGGGTTTTTGAACCCGAAAGCTTGCTTACATTTTTTTTCTAACTACTTAAGTTGGTCTAATAAAAGATATCAGATTCACCAAAAGCTGCCTATATCCTTAGACCAACACGGCTACAACATACACCTCTGTGTTATTAACACTGGTATTAGTATGAGAGGATAAGGTATTACCACTAATAGTGACTTCCTTGTTGTACACTGAAAAGAACTTGCTAATGGGTACCCTAAAATCAGTGATAGAATGATAAAAACAGCCAAGAGATTAGTGGCAGAGTAAGAGAGAGATAAAGGGAACTATCCTTGGCAATGTTAACTTTTGTAACTGTTTAGGAGCAAGCTAGCTATTCAACTTAGGGACTCTGTTACCATTTGAGACAGTCTGCAGCATCCCAGTAAAAGAAAGATGAAGAGGACCAAAGGCAGTTAGAAGCACAACAAAGTTGTCTAAATAGTACTTTTAATTTTTATCATCCTTCCCTTTAGCTGCTCTGAGTTTCATCCTTTATATGGGAACTCAGTAACATTTCCTTGATTTTACCTTTCCCTCACCTCAACTGTCTGTCCAGAGCAAGGCAGGAGAGAAATACTAGAAGAATCAGCAGCCTAGCAGCCTAGAAGTTTTGCTGTTAGGTGTGAGTCTAGAGTTTTCACATAGAACCCAGCTTATGTGCTTAACACTGAAAAATCATGGATCAGAAGATGTTACAATACATGAGCTCCTCCTTCAGTCTCAATTTGGGGGTTGACTCAATTCAGTTTTTAAAAGCTATGGATTCTGGATCCCCCTTGGTTGCCCCTTAGAAGGTACAGACTTTCCCCTCCACTGTTTCAGGGTGGAAAGATACTGTCTAATCCCCTACACTTCTTACCCCATCACAATCTTCTGCTTTTCTGCAATTACAACCTGCTTTCCAGACAGTCTGCTCTGCCTGGAAAGGTTCCTGGTATCAGATCAACCAAGCAATCAAGCCTACCCTTCCACAGGGAGACCACAACAGACCACAGTCTCCCTTAAGAGTTTGGACCCAGACAGATAGTTCACTATAGGAGAGCTGCCAGTCTACTTCTGTTCCCAGTCAACTACAACTGAACACTGATCTGTACTTTTTGGGCTCATCTACACTGAACATCTGCTGCAGAGTAAAAAACAGTAGTGCATATGTAGACACAGTCCTGGCTGGCTGGGGCATGAAGGTGTTTCACTGAGGGTGCTGCCTAC
Organism: Caiman crocodilus; assembly: GCA_030014935.1. Classification (NCBI taxonomy): domain Eukaryota; kingdom Metazoa; phylum Chordata; order Crocodylia; family Alligatoridae; genus Caiman; species Caiman crocodilus. Next base: position 112,761,819 of record JAGPOW010001296.1, read on the forward strand.
TGGCAAGCCAACTGACTAGCCAGCCTCTCCACAACATATTGAGCCAAGGGGAGCAGCCCTGGGTTGGCAGACTGACCTCCCAGGTCCCCTGCCAACCAGAACTGCTGTGACCTGGCTCAATGTGTTGCACTCCTGGGCGCATGTTCCAAAGGCAATAAACTCCAGAGTTTACTGCTTTGCATTAATTTCATATGTAGACACACCCTTTAAGTCCTCCTTTTAGACCTGATGCCTAGCTCAGCTGGAAAAGGACAGGGGTTATGGACTGTGACTGATTAACCTTTTCTAGTCATTATGGCATTTGCATGCTTCAAAAGTAGGGCAAAATGGCTTTAAAGTATCTCTGTGCAGCCAAGATTCTGGACTGTTTGCAAGGACCAAACCAGCCATTTATATAAATTAGAGTAGCTCTTGTGGGGTGCTCCTATGTACATATTTGACTATGGACATTGGACCTCAGACCACCTGCATCTTTAGTGCTATGAATATGTTTTCTATCATTACAGCATTTTCCACCTAAAGGCTACCTGAGCTGTACTCTCCACCCTATGCCTCTAAACTAAGGCACTGAATCTGAGAACAGTGATGTGATGCAAGGAGTCCAACACTTCTCAACTCCTGGAGGACTTCTTCACTGTTTTTTTTAGCCCCTACATACTGCTAGAGGTTAATGTGAGGATAAATTCAGTCCCTACATATTTATAAACCTCTGTTCAGGCACCTTACACACATACAGTAATTTCTTTGAATACATTATAGCACCATAAGCTCTCTCAGCAACCTTAGCATTTCAATTTTTCTACACATTTTCTTTCTTATTTTTATTTAATATCTAGTTGAGACTCATCTTCCTAGCATACTGCCAAGGGCTACTCATACTTTGTGTAACAAAGCTATATCTTATATTCAAGTGTAATATAAGAAAATCTCCTCCCTATCCAAAAATAAAAGAAATGAAAGTAATTCAACACAGTGTGAAGAAACTAAGCACATGAGAAGACCCCAGTTATATGTTTATTATAAATATAAACAGCTAAAAAACCCAAAACCTCATCATTCAAAGCTAAATTAAAATAACTAGATTTTTTAAGTAAGTGTCACTGGTATGACAGTCAAAGGAATACCAATTGACTGTCAGTGGTAGGTGGGATTTGAAGAAAATTTTCACCATTTATCTCTTATGGTTCAAGGTCATTCTCTCCTTGTTCTCCCTCTCCTCCATTAAACAAATCATCTAAAAAAATATTCAGCCCAAGGCTGGTAAAATAATGTGTTTTTGAGGTCTCCAGAGTAAGGGGAGAAGTAGAAAATTACAATGTTACAAGCCTAAAGAAAAAAAAGCAGATGAACAATCAAAAAACTGTAAAGCAGAACTAACAAATGGAATATCCCTATTACCCATCTGGAGAGCTACTTACTCCTGTTCTTAGAAAAAGTCTGCAAAAGTCATTATAATCTGGTATTCTAGAAATATTTTCTTTCTTTAGCATAAAAAAACCCTTTGCTGCTTCTGCAAGTAAACAGTGGGCAGTTGTGTTGACCCAGACTTAAGCTCCAACTGGGTACAAGCAATAAAACTTTCCTTCTCTGAATTATGACCATTCTTGCATCCAACATTGGCTAGCATCAGATATATAAGGGTTGAGGCATATGGGAGAAGTTGGAAGAATATGGTTCATTCAAGTAGGCAGATTTAGAATACTTCAGCTATATAGCAATCACCTCCTAATAACTAACATTTAAACAGTGGGTCAATATAACATTTATGGCAGCACTATGAAGTTGCATAACATTTTTTAACCCATATTAGTATTAGCTCAACAAGTCTGCATATTCCTATCATCTGTGTAAAAGTCCATTCTCTTTTCATTCCATCCGGGAAGAGCAGACACCAACTGCTGAAGCTTCCTTAGCCTGACGAAAGGTTTTTGAACCTGAAAGCTTGCTTAATAACTATTCTCCAACCATTTGGGTTGGTCTAATAAAAGATATCAAATTTACCCAAGGAACCTTGTCAGTCCCTTACAATGTTTTTGTCCTCAATGGAATCTTGTGGCAAGGATTTCCACAGACTAATTATGCATTGTGTTAATAAAAGTATTTTCCTTTATCAGTTCTTCATATACAATCTTTCATTTTCATTGTAAATCCCCTTTGTTGTCATCTTATGAGGCAGGGAGAACCAAAGAATGCATTTAGCTGGATAGCCGGGGTGCTATGGACTGAAATGGATGTTAAGTCTAAAAGGCTCCTGCTATTTAGTGATTTTTTTCTTCCACTTTTAGTTGTTAAAATTCTCCAAAATCTTATAAGCATTATCCTACTACCTATCACCCTCGATGGGTAGGAAAAGCTCTCACTCTTCTCTGTTGCCTGGGACCATCAAGAAATCACAAAGATCAAAGAGCCCCTTGGTTCCAGGATGGAGGCCTTTGAGAGAAGACCTGTGGGGAATGCAGAGGACCTGGTTTCTCTGATTCAGGGAACTGCTAGAGATATATTGTGGCAGTGCACCTTTGGTACTTGCCACTTTAAGGGCTGGAGCAGGCAGCTGGAAGGTGCCTGATTAAGGCAAACATTTTCAAACAAAGGCAAGCCTGGTAGAAACAGCAGTGTGTTGCTTGTAGCCAAGGGAGCAACGTCACCCGGCTGAGCTGAGGCTCACAACATCTTGGAGGTAAGGGCAGGAGTCATGGGGACACTCAGAGTCTTCTGGTCCTGGGCATGACCTGAAACTGCAACCTGCTGGGGAAGGGAGGCCTGTTGGGACTGTCTGTGGTGGGACAGCCCCGGGGAAATACCAGGACCATTCACTTCCCCAGTGAAAGGTGGGTAGGTGTACCTCAAAAACCTCAGCCCCCACAACACACTGAGTTAGAGGGCCAGGCACAGCTGTGTCCACCTAAGCCCCAGGGGGTGTAAGATCCCAGTGGAGGAGTGGGGGTCATGCATGAGTGTGGCCATCTGAGCCCCACAGGGGTGTAAGACTGTGGTGGCCCCAGAGAGGAGGCAGTCATGTGGCCCCGATAAGAGGGGACAGTAGCGTGGCCCATAAAGAGTAGGGTGTGCAGCAGCAGCCTGAAGGCCTGTGCCATTCTGGTGCTGAGTAGAGCTGAAAGGATGGTCTGAAGAGCAGCACATGGGCCAGCCATGACAACTGGTTGAGAGTGTGTTTTGTGTAAAGATGCCTGGTGAAGGGCTGGGGCAGAGTCGACTCCCTGTTGGGAGAATTGCATGACTGGATGCAGATGAGGATCACGGGAGAGGCCCAAAAGGCTGCATGCTGGTTGGCCAGGCAGTGGGAGTAGTTAAGCCTGAGGGCGTACAGGAGCTACTTCAAAGGGAAGCAGAGCAGGCTGAGAGTGGCTCAGTAATTGGCATGAATGCAAGAGGTCCTATGAGAGAGGATAAGAGGTCCCAGTGTGTGTGGCCCACGTAACAGAAGATTGAGTCTGGCCTGGTTCCAAGCCAGGATGTAATAAATATCTGGATGCCATCTCCAAGGCATGGGCTGTGGTGTAGGGAAGGTGTGGAGCTGTGGATAGCACCCCTTGGCATTGGGAAATATAATGGGAAGCCTCCTGCATTTACCACCAGTTTATTATTCTAGCAAAGTTGTGGCAAACGAGGCTGGGTGGACTGCCCCATATAGACAAGTGGACAGACCAAGGTTGAGACCAGCCCTTGAACCTGCCCCCTATCACAGGTATCAAGCATTAAAAGTACAGTAAATAAGACATGGGAAGCATGCCTACATGTTAATTAATGTGCCATAATTATAATAGTCATAGTAGGTACTAACTTAATCGTAATAACAGGTACTACTTTGATGCAACATAATCGGTGCTACTGTGCAATAGTGCCAGCATACATCTTTTAGGTGATGCTAATACATAGTAGCATGCTATGCATGTTAGCGCATTAGCATGGCTTTCACTCTGACAGGATATTGCACAGTAGAATTAGTCTACTGGGTTTCTAGTGTCTCATGTAGATGGGCCCAGGATGTATAATGGAGTCACATGGAATTCAAGTTTTAGTGCATAAAAATTGTCCCCCATATAATTGACATAACTTATGTTTGAGAAGGTAGATTTGTTCTTGCAAATGTTAAAATTGTGTATTTCATTTTTACTTTCGGATGTGTCTATGGTCTCTGTGCAGGCAAGCCAACATTGTTTTTTCTTTGTAACACTATCTGAATTTGGGAAATTCCTTTTTACTTTGGGAGAGACTGGAATGAATGTTTGGAACCTGTTATTGATATATCTCATGGCCTTTCCCACAAAATCTAGTTCTAAGGAAGTTATTAGACGTTATTTGTCAGACCTGGGTTTAGTAGATATTTGGTGAATAGTGAATATAACAACAAAGAGTTATAGTATTTTTTCAATGCTTCATTCAGTATATTCTAGAATTGACTATCTTTTAAACCTGTCAAAATATACTTAAACTTGTAGCAATGCCTCTATTGTCTCTATAGGTATTTTAGACCATGCTGAGTTGAAGATTCAGCTCTTCTTTGCAGATAGATTAGTTGTTAATAATTTCTGGTGAGTCAACACCTTCCTTTTGAATGATTATACATTTGAAGTATTTATTCTAGAGGAGTGCAAACATTTTATAGAGCTTAAGCAACCTACTGTTTCCTCTGCTTCATATTATGGGAAACAACTAAAGAGTTCCTATAACGGTGTAAAATATCACAGGTTTCTGCAAAAAAAGAAAGAAGGCATACAGACATAGATGCTTTAATAAGACAAATTAAGTCTTTAGATGAGGATTATGTCATGAACCATTTGCATTTTGTACCTCTCTTTAGTAGTGTTTAGACTTTAATAGTTTCCCATAATATTGAAGTAGAGGAAGCAGTAGGGTGATTAAGCTCTATAAAATGTTTGAACTTCTCTAGAATGAATGCTTCAAAAGTATAATCATTCACCAGAGAGGTGTTGGCTATGCTTTCTTACCAATATGAGATATGAACTGAATGTATTACTGTCCCAGAAGGCAGAATATGTTTTATATAGATTACAGAGATGTAGTTAGCTGTGTTAGTCTGACATCAAGCAGAAAGCAGGGTAGATTTGCATCTTATAGGCTAAACAAAGTAGACATATGTATATATAGTGCAAGTTTTCATGAACTGAAGCTCACTTCATCAGAAGCTTCAGCTCACAAAAGCTTGTGCTATACACATACACGCACACATGTCCTTGTGCATACACACTTTGCTTAGTCTATAAGGCACAACTCTATCTTAGATTTATATAGATTACACGAAGATTATAGAGAATCAGGGGACTGTGCAGGAAACTTCCTAGCATATAGACTAAAAGGGAAAGCAATCATAACAAAATATCAACTATAAGTGACTCTCTGGGGAATATGCATATGACACAAAGACAAATTAACCAACAGTTCAGTTAATTCTGCTCCAGTTTGTACACTGGAAAAATTGGAGAGTTTTTGAGAATTCGAATATTACTGGTGAGGAAGTAGATATGTTCCTGGACTTTATAAATCAAATACTCCTTAAACCAAATTTCAGAAATGAACCAGAGGTGTTGGTTATAACCATATTGGTCTAAGGCAGGGGCAGGGAAGATACAGCCCACAGGCCAGATCTGGCCCACAAGGCACTTTCATCTGGCCTGTAGTCACCCACCAAAGAATTGTACCCCACCCAGCACTTCCACTTATGAGGGTGGGAGCAAGGTGCCCACATATACACCCTTCCCACACGTAACTTATTGTGCCCAGCCATCAGCTCTGGTCAGAGATTCTGCTGCTGCTGCTGCTGCTGCAGCAGCCAACCTAGGGGGGTGTCATGATATGGCCTCCCCAGGGATGGCCGTGATGTCCCTAGGGCCTTCTGGCTGTGCCAGGCCTGCCCCATGGGCCCCTACTAATCTCACCTGCCATGTCTTGCTGGTTTAAATAATGAATCAAGAAGCTGCCCTGGGTTTGCTGCTCAGTCACAGTCCTGACAGACTTCTCTAAACCCTGTGAGTTGTTGGACCCCTTACTGTCCCCCACACTCAGGAGGTGTTTTATGATATCTCAAGCGTAATGGGCTAGATGTGTGCTCCAAAACCGTCCCTTTACCATACTCCATGCCTCACAGGTGTCAATTAAACATCCCTTTTTTTGAGGCCTCCATTTAGCTCAGCCTCCTGTCTGCATGCCATCTGGCACTGGGCTCAATGCAACCCTGTTGGTGTGCCCTCTGGCACTGGGCTTTCCACAACCCTGTTGCTGCACCCTCTCTAGTGCTGGGATCTCCACAGCCCTGTCTCTGCACCCTCTCTGGCACTGGGCTCTCCATACTGTAGTGTGCCCCAATGAGGTGTCCTCCTTCCGAATAGCCTCAGCCCAGTCCACCGCTTTAAATAGCAACAAAAAACACAAGTCCCTGGGCTACAACACAACAATAACATAGGGTCCATACTCTATTCCTTTTAAGAAGGTAATCTTCTCCCTCATTTTAATGGGCCTCCTCCTCACCAGCACTTATGAACTCCTATAGCCCCTTAATCCTACAAGCATCAGAACAGACAGTCAGGCATCTCCAAGTAGCTTCCTCTATGAGAGATCCTTCCTCCTTGGATGCTGCCAGAGAACTAAAACCCTGCTAGCCTCCGCCCTGAGGCTTATATGTGCCCGGGGCCCTGACTCCTTCTGGTCAGCTGACTGGCTAATTCCCTCATTAGCCTGTTGCCATGACAACCTGTACCTATGGGTGTTCTATCTGGCTCCTAGGGCCCTCTCTAGGCAGTCTCTTCCCTTAAGGAGCAGGCACACTTTAGTGCCCTGCAACAGGGGGACCTCACTCTTGGCAGCATGTGCATATAGGGAAGCAGCAGGCATGGGGATTGAGGGGAGCTGGAGCTGGGGGGCACAGAGAACATGGCACTAGGGCTAGAAGCAGGGTAGAGCCCTTGTCCATGGGGGTGGTGGGAATGCAAAGCTCAGGTGGGCGGGGTGTGGGTGTGAGGGGAGTGTGGGGGTGTGTGATGACCTCCACACACTCCCACATATGGTGCGTAGCCCCCACTGCTGGGAGCAGGCTGGGGTGCTTGGGGAACTTGTGCCCCATGCAGGTGCTGGCACCTAGTGGCGTATGGCTCCAGCCAGCGCTATGTGTGTGGGCAAAGAGCACAGCCTGCCCAACCTGCCTCCATCGTGGGGGCTCTGAGCAGCGTGAATGCAGTTCCTGCACTTGTAAAGCATGGGAAGCCCCATGCTGGAGCCAGCTGCCTTCAACATTCCCTGCTGCGCAGGTCCTGGGACTCCACAGGCAAGCAGGGGTGGGACTCCCTTCATTCCAGGCAGAGTCCCAGGACCTGCATGGTAGGGGATGGGGAAGGAGCTCCAGTGTGGGACTTCCCCCAGTGTTACACATGTGTGGGAGCTTCACATGCACCATGTGAAGCCTCCACAATACAGGCAAGTCAGGCAGGCTGTGCTCCTTGCCTCCACACACAATGCTGTCTGGAGCCTTTCACTGTCATATGCCAGCATCTGCACTGGGCATGGACACTCCAAGTGCCCCCACCTGCTGCTGCTGCTGGTAGCAGAGGCTGCACACCTTGTCGGGGAGTGTTTGGGGGTCCTCATACACCCCACCCTCCCCCACACTCCTTCGAACCTCACACACCTACACCCTTCCCCCACAACCCACCACATATACCCCTCTCAACATACCCTATGCCAGCCTCACACACACACCAATGCCCCACCATACACCCCCCAGCCCTGAACCACAAGCCACAGCCCCCCCCACAGTATAGAAGAGTAAGACTTTCTTTTTTGGTTATTATGCAATCCCCTCTATATACAGTATGCAAACACATATAATGACAAATATTTTAATAATAAAATTAACATATGTTATAGTTGGTGTTTGACATTTAGTGGGCTGTTTTTTTCTGGTTCCAAGATGGCAACCCTCCCTTCCCAAAAGGAGTATTTCTTGGGGCCAAGGGGAGGGACTTATGGTGGCAATGGTCAGGGGTTAGGGGGTAGGACTTCTGGTCCCAATATGGTGACCAGGAAATATGGCAACTGTCAAGGTATAGGGCTACTTATGCAGCCTTAGACAGCTCACCAAAACTCGTTCAGCGGCTCTCCAACTGATATAATTGCCCGCCCTTGGTCTGAAGATATAGGCAGACAAGGTTCTTTAGGTAAATGTCATATCTTTTATTAGATCAACTAAATAGTTGCATACATTTTTTAACTTACAAGCTTTACAAGTTTGTACCCAAAACCTTGCAAAGGATATTTTTTTCCAGCTATTTCATTTGTCTAATAGAAGATATCAGAAATGAAGAAGGAAATCTTAGAGACTCCTTTATAATTAGATGAAGTAACTTTGGCCCTAAAAGGACATGAATAACAATAACTTTCCAAGTATTGATGGATTTCCTGTGGAGCTTTATAAAAACATTAAAATCATATTGTTACCTCAGTTATTGAATGTGTATGATAGTAAAAACCAAGGTACACTACCAACTACTTCACATGAGGCAATTATTTCTGTACTTCCTAAATCAGGCAAGGATTCTATAAATTGTTCTAACTACATAAGAATTTCTTTAATGAATGTAGACATCAAAATCCTAGCTAAAACTTTATCACAGAGATTGGAACTGGTCTTCCTGAAGTTAATTTATAAATATCAAGTAGCCTTTAGTGAAAGAATGCATGGTTAGATACATCAGGTTAGTCATATAGTAGCAGCGGTACAAAATTCCAAAGTCCTTATGGCTCTTTTGATAGTGGTTGATGTAGCTAGGATGATCAATGGATTATATGGTATCTTGGGGGTAATCCTTTTTTTTTTGTGGCTCTTTTAGCACTTGATGCACAACAGGCCTTTGAATGCATTCCTTGGGGGTACTTTTTTGTATATTACAAAATATGGACTTGAGTAAAGAATTCAGAAAGTAGATACAGATGTTATATACAAATCCCACTTCAGGAGTTATGACCAATAATATGTTATCTGATCCATTTCTCATGCAAAAGAGGACTAAAGAAGGTTGCCCATTTCCCTGCTTCTATTTGATTTAGTATTGGAACAACTGGCTATAGCTATAAGGATGATATGAATGGCATTAAGGTAGGAGATCATGAACACAAGATTCTGTTGTATGCAGATGATGCACTAATACTTCTGTCGCAGCCTGAGTGATCAGTTCCTACCTTCTTACCATCAATCAACAATTTTAACAATCTATCCAATTATAAAATTAATTGGATTAAATCTGAGTTACTTGGACAAAATAAGTCCACCATAAAGGATATGTTTAATAATTGTTAGTTTAATTGGCAATCAGAACATATAATTTATTTGGGTATTAAATTAAGCAAGAATACTAATGTTATTGTCTGCTAAGACTTTCAGAATATTCTCATTGTTATATTACAGGATCTTAACAAATGGAGAAGTTTGGCAATATCCTTGTGGGAGCATATTAATATTTTAAAACTTTAATATGATATATACTACATTAATACATATTTAAATATATATTAACATTAGAGTAATTCACCTATTACAAAAGCAACCAGTTGTAATCCTGAATCATATTTTGTAAAAATCAACTAAATTTCTAGAAGTTTCTGTGGGGAAAGGATAAAAGGGCTCAATTTTTATCAAAAAATGAAACTAGGAATTGAAATGTGTGGCTTTCACTTGCCAAACTTTCAACAATATAACAATGCCTTACTAGTAAATCAGACTGTGTACTGGATGACTAGTATAACTAATAGCTTTTCTGTATGGGTGGAAACTAAACAGGCTCTTATGTTTCCTCTTCCACTTTCAACAGGCATTAACTTCCTAATCTCTACAATTCTTGCAACCCAACAGTCTTGGAAAAATGGCAAATTTACTAATGTTTCATCCTTTGTTACATTTGTTACAAGTACAAGGCTTGTACCTGGGGCAATCACATTTTGCAATATGGGTTCCACAAACTGATATGGGGAAAGTAGATGGATAAGGGTAGAAAATTATATTCAAGCCTTTTCTGAGTTATATGATGAATCTGGCCTTCTGAAAACAGTTAAATCGCAATATGTGAAGTTGCATAACTACTAGAAAATCAGTTTGGGCCTGAAGCTTTATGCATAGCAAACACTCCAGATACTTTGTTTTTTTTCCCCTTGAAATATATTTTTCTTCCCCATTCTTTCCCATGACTGTATGAATACTTTATGTCACCTAACAGAACTGATACAGACTACTTATGACTGAAGTAGAATGGAGAGCTGAGTATCCAGATCACAGAATCCCAGTGGAAATCAGCATTTGACAATAGTCGAACATTGACAATTCATCTTAGGCTTCATCTTTTATAATAAAGGTATCTGCAAAGGGTTCCCTTTAAACTTAACAAAAATTAAATACACTGCCAGGAGATACATGTGATATGTGATGCATTGTAAGCGATGTTTAGTAACATGTTTTGGTCATGCCCTCTTATCAGTTCTTTTTTGCATGCACCCTAGCAGACGCCTGGGGGGGAGGGGCACGTACCCCCTTCCCCCCCCCATCTGTGCATGTGGCTAGGTGGCTGCTGCTGCATGCTGGGCTTTGCACCCTGGGCTTTGTGTACCAAGCTGCAGCAGGACTTGGGATGCAAGGCCCAGCATGCACAGGCAGCTGCCTCACCCCACACACAGATCAGGGGGCACATGACCCCCTGGGCCTCTGCCGAGGTGCATGCAGCAATGAGCTCCCCCCCATGCACCTGGATGAGCCGTCTGGGCTCCAACCCGCCCCCTGCCCAGCCCAGCTGGGGCTGCACTCACCTGGTGGCAGGGGCCATGGAGGGGAATCATCTCACTCACCTACCCTAGCCTTGGTGGCAGGGGGCATGTCTCAGCACAGCCATGTGTGTCTCAACGCTTGTATGTCCCACCACTCCTGGACTGCATCCCAGCTGCTCCTCACGTGTGTCCCGCCACTTCCGATCGTGGAGCCTCTGACAGTCTATCTCACTCTGGGGCGGCTAGCTCTCTCAGACTGAGATTGACTGCCAGGAGCTCCCCGCCTGACTGGATGGTGATCACTGATTTAGTCCAAATGCGTGCTGAAAGCAGGACTACCCCCAACTATAACTTTCTTTTATAAAGGTTTAGTGTATTTTGGGAGGGAGTCTTAGAATATTTTATTAATACATATAATAGTCCTTGCACACTTCTCTTTTCTTCTTCTTTCTGTCCCTCTTCTCTTCCCCTTTCCCCTCCTTTATTATTTTTTGATCATGACAAATATGCACATAGTTCATATATAGTTGACATAAATATATTTATGATTTTGTATTGCATTAAAATACAAAAATTAGAACTGGTTTATCTTTTCTATATGAATGTGCCATGTGCTTTATCAATCTTCCCTTAGCCATCTCCACACTGAATACTGCCAATCTAAGAAAGTAACATCCAGAAACTTGAGGGAACTGCATACCTTCTTTCTCTTCCATTGAGCTAAGTGAAAAAAAGACCAAGAATTAAATTGTCTGTAGAGAGTGAAAGGATTTGCAGTAAATCTTTATCTTATAGCTCCATCAATCTACATTAAAAGTGTTTGTGATTTAGAGTCAAGAGAAACATAAAAGAAATGGGCTTGGCACAAACTATTTAAAATAAGTTAAGATTTTGATCCATTATGATTTGTACCTCAAACTTTCTCACTGTATTTTGCATTACATCAAAAAGCAATGGCTCATTTTTCCATTTTTTCTTCAAATAAGAACTCTAAAAATAATTTTCACAAGCTGTATTTTATTAAAACAGTCAAGCTTGAAAAATGCAGTTAGTCAGGAACAAGACCATCAAAAGCTCTTTAAATTTTCTTGTTATTTTTGGGCTTTGGGGAAATGCTCATTTATATCAGCTTACCAAGTCAGAAATAAAAATAAACTATTGGGACTGAATTTGGACAGGTTATTTTGTTGGTTACTAAAAAAAAGTGGATTTGGAGTTCAAGTCTAATTTGCTATGTACACCAAATAAATAAATAAATAAAATTGTGCAGATTTTTTTTCTATCCCGTATAATAACATAATAATTTAAAATGGATTGATACTATAAATACACTGTGGCATGAGCACTGTTTGCAGCAGTTGAAAAGCAAAAGAAAACAAAATTCATACTGAACCAAAATAACAATAACAGGACTTAGAAACATTTTGCATATTTCTGTTCAAAATAAGGCTGGTAATGTGCAAATCTGGGGAGGGATATGCTTTTCAAAGACCTAAGGAAAAACATGAACAACCACAGCTGGAAAATTTTCTTAGAAAACTATTAAATATATCCACAGGGATGATAATTTTGAAATAAAGGACAAATTGGAAATGTGTTGTTCAAGTCATGAGACGTAAAACAAAAAACGAAGCAAAAATTCTGGAATTAATGAAGGACTTAGAATGAGAAGGACAGTTTACAAAGCAACAATATTCCAGTACTATCTGAGTATGACACATGATATATTATAGCTTGTGATAAGCTACTTGTAAAGGAAATTAAATATTCTCTGAACAGAACCACAATAAATTAATCCAAGTATATAGAAATATTTTCATATGAAAGACTGATTTTTTAGAAATAATTTTAATGCACTGTGATACAAGGAATGCAAAGGGCTTGACAACCTTTTGGATTGTTTAAAAAAAATCAGTATTTAAAAGACCTACTCATCAATATTATCTTCAAGATCTGTTTTCCCACAGTTTATCCAGGAATGAAAGCTACTTGATTAAGTGTCTATCAGAATGCGGTAGTACAATGCAGTGTGACAAACGCTGTGTTCTGTGCTAGCTATTTCCTTGACTAAACCTTAAAAATGTATTGTTTTCCTATAGTGTATATACAACAGTAACACGGCACTCTACCATAGAACTGAGGGCAGAACAATTAAGCATACCACATATTTTCTAGTACATACAAAAGATTCATATTCATAGAAAGAATCAAGATCTGTGATCCTGATCTATGAGAGTCTGTAGAGTAAGATCTCATTAGATTTGACAATGTTACTGACAAGAGCCAAAGTGTGTGCATTGATTTTATATATACTGTATTTAATAACTTGCTCATGTTATGTATTAGCTGACTTTGCTCCATATTTATATTTGTTCCCCTTGCCTAGGAATGGGATCTGTATACAATCTGATAAATTAATCAAACAGCTGAACTGCTTTACTTTGGCTTCTGTGCTGAAACACTACCTTCTCTTAGTAATTCTCAGTGAACTACTGTTACACTCTCAAAAGCAAGATCAGGTAAAAGCACTGCATGTGTATCTGGATGGGAGACAACCAAGCAAAACTCAGAGTGCTGCTAACAGCAGATGTGGCAGGTTTTTCAGTGACCAGTAACTCAAGGCCACAGCATACTGGTAAGGTGCTATGATGCTTGCATTATCTTTTTTGGAAGAAATAGCAAATTGAGATTTGACTCCTCTGGGTCATCAGAGATCCCATGACAAAAAAGGTGTTGTTAATTCTACCCATTTTACAATACATCCTGCTACTATAAATTCTATAACTCCCAGTGTCTCTGATTAGGGATTGCCGTAAATCATACCAGAAGTACTCCCTGCAACAGTTTCTTTAATGTTTTTCATTTTGTTGCTTGCCCTCAGCCAATCAGGGATAGGGGGGAGGGCAAGCAGCAAAATGAAAAACATTAAAGGACCTACTGTGGGGGACACTTCCAGCACAATTATCAGAGATCCCTTTCTCTGATACACTGATCACTCAAAATCACGTACTGTCTTGTGAGCTAAGCAGCTACATTATGTGCATTGGGTTTTTCTATGCCAGTGATTCTCAACCAGGGTTTTGTAGCATCCGAAAGTGCTGCCATTAGATCCTTTTAAGGCTGTTGAGGGGTGACACAGAATAGAAACATGGTTAGCTGCACAGACCCTCGCACACTATTCACAAGATAAAACCAAAGGAATCCACAGTGCCAAAAACATTCTGTCCTGCTCTGGTGTTTCTGAGTTCTTTGCAAAATAAGAATTACTCGATTATTTTTCTATAGTAAAAATGAGTGAAAGCTAAGAGCTAGCATTTATTATGGGGTGCTTTAAGCCTAACAAAGGGTGCCTTCAGCCTACAACAGTTGAGAACCGCTGCTCTATGGTAAAAAAGCTTAAAAAGCAGAAGACACTTAGACCTGATTATACAATTCTTTTTCAGGGAAATTTTTTATTGTCTTTACTCTGAGTCTTTTCAGAAAAAATTATCACAAAACTGGACCTACTAGCAGTAGCACTAGGTAACTTTAGATGAAAATGAAGTTTTAATAGTGCTAGATATCTATTATTACCCAGAGAAATCGTTGTAATTGTGTTACAAAGTTAGTCACAGAGCTCTCCTGGGGTCTTTTATGCTTGTCTGCTGCAGGATCAGTAGTGGTTACAGGAGCCCAGCTTGGCCTGGAATTCCTATTTCTGTCTTTGGAGGCATGGTTGATGCATTTGCCCCATACTTGGCTTCCTGGTGTCTGTTCCATGGACATGCTAACAGTCTTCCATTCATCTCTGTGGAATGTAGGGGATGCACACTTTTTCATTTCCAAGACTCTCCATTGAGATTAAACAGGATGGTGCAGCAGGTTTGTAGAGGATGAGGCAAAGGAGAGTTGGGGTGAGGATTTGCCCCGGTATTGTTAATAGCCTGTGAATGTGAATGTAGAAGTTTCATAGTCCAGGGTATGAGACAGATTTAGAAATGCAACAGTATTTTAGACTAACTACATAAAAATGTGGTAGAAATAGTTATTGTATTAAATGTTGGATGATTAATATCCTGCCTTAAAGCAAAAGCAAACACTTTATTCCAATCCCTGAGAGTATTAAGTCCATCTTATTTATCTTCCACACTAGTAACTAAATCTTTCTTTTAGCTGAGACAGTGCAATTTGGTCCCTCCTGCCATCACTTCTCCCCCAGTAGGTTTGCTTCACTGCAGAGCTGTTTATATCTCAGCCCTGATAAAGTGAATCATAAAAACAGCTCCTTAATTAGCTGTAGGATGAATCTCCAGGAAAACTCTAGGGTCTGTGACTAGAAAAATCTCTGAGCAAATAACGTGGATTAACCAAAGTTGAAAATACAGTTCTGGTGCTTAAGAACTAATGCAAAATGACTGGTTGATTAACTGGCAAAGCAGATGTCTCAGGTGAGCAACGGAATAAACCACCCAGCAGCTGACAAACAAGATGACTGTGCTCGTGTCAAAAAACTGACACAAATATAGGGTACTAATCTGCCTCTCCTGGTTTAATTGACTAGTGATAAAATATAAATCAAAATGTAAATAGCCCATAGTTAAATCTAAACTAAGGTACTGGCATTCAGGATGCCAATGCTTTCTCTTCTCTGCAAAGATGTGTGCCAGACAGTATGCAACTCCAACAGTGAATCTGCAAATTAAGGAAAGCTTGAATTACAGCTAGTATACCAACAGCAACTGTTGAGTTTAATGTCACCCCCACTGGCTTTGAGAACAAGCTGACACTAATAAATTGGGAGAGAGAATGTGGGCAGATGCACCAAGGGACAGGATTGCCAGCTGGCCTGTGGCAGGGTACTGGATTAGTATCTAATATCTTTGTTGGTAATGTACTGTATATGCTATTTTGAATATTAAAATAAACATTTTATAATTATGGGACAGTTCGTTACCTGCAATAGGCAATTTTTACATCTAACTTAAGAATTAGTTTTTTAATTCCAATGCAAGGTTTTTTCCATTACATATGATTATTAGTGTGTGTCTGTTTGTCATTATTTAAACAGGTGGAGGTGTCCAATATGTAATGAAAGAGGCTCAAGTTGCCGTTTCTCCACAACATGGCCTCCTGCTGCCCTGTCCACCTGCTTAGAACTGACTTCCAGAGTGTAAGCATTTCTCACCATTTGCTCAAATGCTTTCTGAAGGGAGACTCCATCCTTACCACATTTTGTTTTTTAGAGCATGCAGAATATGGATCTTTGAGCATACCAAGCCACTCTTCATTATTATTATTATTATTATTATTATTATTATTATTATTATTAACTGAATACTTAACTATAATGGTGGGTCCGATAATATCAGTTACTCTCATTGGGCGTAGGAAGTATTCGTATGAGTAAGTCCTTATTATCGTGAATAAAAGCTGTATATTGTAGCCCTAAAATAGAATGGGAAAAGGTGAATAATGGCATGTAGCAAAGTCAATATGACCTCATTTAAGTTGAAAACTATTAAATCAATTACTAACTTTTTTTATCCAAACATTTAAGTTACAGAAGTAGGCAAATCATTTCGATGTAGCATGGAGAATAATGTGTAGCACTTAGAGATGGAAATGGACTGCTATGCACTTCAAACCCATGGCATAGTATAGGCTGGGTCATGGAATTCAGTGAAACAAAAAGCTTTAAGCAGCCAAAAAACAGACTATAGATATGAATTTAAGGGCTAGGGTTGAATTTTTCATACTGTTTTTATAAAAAACAAATTGAAAAAGAAAGAATAATAAGAAATATCCATTTTGGAAGTTTTCTCAGTGGAATCTCTTTGTTTTCTTTGCATCTTTTTTCCCCCAAGAAATCTAACCTTTGTCTGTGTTGTTCATCTTCATTTGCTGATTTCTGGGATATGAACTGAACATCAGAAATCAGAATCCGAACATCAGATTTTGTCTATAGGTCAAAATCCATTCCAGACCCAATGTAGTTTCATTTAGTTTTGAAATAAAGTTAAGATATTCAACTTCTCTAGCCAATAGCATGCAAGAGAAAAGGACCTTGGAGTCATTATTGATTCCAAGATGAACATGGGCTGCCAATGTGAGGACACGGTCAGGAAGGCTAACTGCACCCTGTCATGCATCCACAGATGCATCACGAGCAGGTCCAAGAAGGTGATCCTCCTCTTCTATGTGACACTGGTCAGGCCACAGTTGGAGTACTGCATCCGGTTCTGGGTGCCGCACTTCAGGAGGGATGTGGACAGCACTGAGAGGGTCCAGAGAAGGGCCACTTGCATGATCGGGGAGGGGGGGTGGGGCAGGGCTGGCCCTATGAGGAGAGACTAAGGAATCTGAACCTGTTCAGCCTCCACAAGAGAAGGCTGAGAGGGGACCTGGTGGCCATCTATAAACTGGCCAAGGAGGACCAGCAGGCAATGAGAGAGTCCCTTTTCCCTCAAGCACTATCAGGAATAAAAGGTATAATGACCATAAGCTGACTGAGAGTAGATTCAGGCTAGATATCAGGAGACACTACTTCATGGTCAGGGTGGCTAAGATCTGGAACCAACTTCCAAGAGAAGTGGTGCCGGCTCCTACCCTGGAGATCTTCAAAAGGAGGCTAGATAATCACCTTGCTGGGGTCGTTTGACCAGCAATCTTTCTTGAAGGGGGTTGGACTTGGTGATCTGCTCAGGTCCCTTCTGACCCTACCAACTATGAAACAATGAAACTATGAGAGTGAGGTAGTTAGTATCTTATCTGATTACTTTGTCTTCCCAGCCCAAATGTCTAGGTATCCATCTACAACTAAGTTAGCCTTTTGACTTGAGCCCAAAGCAGGGCTTATATATTAATCTATGGAGTCATTATGAAATGCAGAATTGTGCTTTGCCTCAGCATCCTGCAATAGTTTCTTGATCTTATTTGATTTTTTTTTTTTTATTTGTAATGGAAAATAGGAGCACACAGATGAATCAGAAAGATTTTAATTTTGACAGTGAATACTTCCCTGGCCTGTCTTACAATCACTCATTTCCAGGTATGAACAAAAAGAGTGAGAGTAACAGCATAATACTCCTGTTGCCTGGGGAACTGGAGAAATAAGGCCAAGGATTAGATTTCACTCCTCCTGGGCAGGTCTACATGTTGATTAATGCACAGTAATTATGGTGCATTAAATTTAGTATCTGTAATAACAGGTACTAACTTAATGTGCCATAAACCGGACTACTGCGCATTAGTGTTAGATTAAGTCTACTGTCCATTAACACATTAGCATGGTTTTTACCAGCTGTGCTTATGTGCAGTAGAATTGGTCTTCTGCATACTAAGCGTTTTGTGTAGTCACACTCCCTGTTGCTTATATTTCTGTTATTCATTAAGGCTAGTGAACCCCAAAGTAAAGATATTCAGCTGAATGCTCACCCCATTTTTAAAGTAAGCTAACAGGGGTTACAAAAAGTCACTTCAGCCCCACAGTTCAGGCCTCTGTTTAGTTATCTCAGGGAGATTCAGGCCACCACTTGTGAGCTGTGAATGGTTCTTCAGGGTATCACCTCCCTGTATTAACTGAAAAAGTTATTAACAGATTATTATTATTTTACTGCATGCATTGCATTTGATAATGTACGTCCAATAAAGCCACATACCATTGCTACCATGCTGGAAATTTCCAAACATCAATATATGATTTTTCCTTAGTTTCTTTTTAAAGTGAAGTGTTTGACACTATTCCTCTAGGTGTATGTGTCTGTGTTTTTGTGCTTGTTAACAGTCACTGCTCACCTAACTTCTGAACAAAAAAGAAATGAGTGTCTGGACTTGATTTATCTACTACAGCATACTGCTTTTCAGAGTGATTAAACTACTTTGGTGTTCCTCTCTCTAATCACTATCCCCACAGTCATTTCCTGCCTTTGAGGCAGCCCACTGGGAAACTGCAGATGTCAAAGGCTCCTCTGGCAGCTAGTCTACATAGGGCTGAGTAACTACTCTTTAGCTGGAGGCCAAATGTTATGGAACTAAAATTGCAAGGATTTTAAACCTTGCTATTGATCTGCACAGGGGAGGATACAGGTTCAGGTGCTATGCACATTAAGGAGATTACTTGATAAGCTATTTTGTACCCAAAATTACACTAATCTGTAAATTATGGTCTGAGTTAATAAAATATGGATTTCATATTTTGCTCATTTTTCACAAAATAGGCTTGGTAAATGTATATGCTCTATGTAATTCTCTATGTAATTCACACAGGATATAAATATTTGGTAAATAGTAGCTTTAAAGCTTGGTACCTTACCACATCTTACAAAAATGCCTGCTTTTTAATTCAGATAAAAAGTTATCAGTTAAAGCCCCAGAAAGGCTAAGATGGTAGCCATCACTCCTTCCCTAGAATGGATAGACCCCTTCATTCTAGCCTCTTCTCCCATGGCTGTTTCTTCATTTTATTCAAAGACTATTTAATGCAAAATACATACATAGCACTGAGAGCAGGGAGTAGAATCCAAGATGCTAGCCTTCGCTTTGTCTTGCATGTTTTTATTTTGGCTCAAAGAATACATTCGTTTCTACTCCAGGGAACAGTTCCAACTGGATGGCAGCCCTCAGGCATAACCCTTATGACAACTTCCTGAAAACAGATTTATTCAAATGATTTTTGACCAAGGAGGATTTAAAACCTAGTTTTCCAGTTGCTTGGGTAAAGGCCCTAGCCACTAAATTATTAAATAGGTTCTTCTTCTATTATTCCTCCTTCCTTTACTTCACACTCAAATCAGTAAGACTTCATTTAGATACAGTGGTTCAGGTAAACATCTTCATTCTGAGCAAGCAGGATTACAACAGGATGTCTGTCTTCTGAGTAAATTAGACTAAGCCAGATCCTGACATGATGGAAGAAAATAAAATTTCTCTGTGAAGAAAGCATGAGTAGGGACCTACCAAAATCGCGATTGTCCAATTTTCATGGAAACCACAATTTTGGGTGAGCTCCACAAAAATGCTCCAGAAAAACGTGCAGGCTCTGTGATTCTGATGGGCTTGCTGCAAACAAACAAACAAACAAACTAAACTTAATGGAAGGAGAAAAGTGTGTGGGAAGCCCTGCAGTCTTGTGTTTTGGGACCCAGGCTACAGGGCCACACTGGGGTGGGGCCTGGGTGCTGCAAACTCAACAGATGTTTTCACCCCCTTCTTTTTATATCTCACCTGCCATAACTTGACATTGTATTAAAAGGATATCAGGAGGTGGTACCAAACCTTAGTGGGATATGTTGAGAGAGGGCATGGTGCAAGTCTTGGTGTCTGGGTGTCTTCTGTGGGGCTCCACCTCCTCTACACCTCACCCTTTTCCACTTGTGTCTTTCTGTGCTGTTATTGGGGTAGGTGCCCAGTCCCTGTGGAACATGCCTTCGTGTAATGGAGGAAACGGTCTGTTTCAAAAAGAAAAACAGAGTTTGGCACCAATATGGGCTGTTACCTTGGTGAGTGTCTACCATCAGTGACTTCTGTAGTACATCAGCATTAATAAAGGAATGCAACATAAATAATGTTTAATAAACAATCTGTTTATAGGCTGAGCTGTGGCATTATAGTTTATATCTGCCTTTTCCTTGAGCAGCTAGGCTCTTTGGAGTTCGCCCCCTAGTCATGAACATGGTTCACAGTGTGGGCCTGTATCAGACCAACTCCTTCAGGTAATTTGGGGACATGGGCACTGTAAATCCCCACGAGGCCCTCACAGATATGTGGTATCCAGTGTCTGAAGAGTAGTCCAGTTCCTACCACAGGAGCCCATACCTAATCATTTTTGAATGAGGCATCCGTGGCTTTCATGGAGGAAAGTAGAATAGCTGGCTGCCTATACCAGCACCTCCTCCTCCTCCTTGGGGTTGTTGCTGCCCTATAAGGGAAATTTGGGGTTCATGTGAGCCAATGGATCTCTGTCTGCCCCCACATTCCCTGTGGCTGCTGCAAGGTTCTGGCAGCCCCTGCAGAGCTCATTATTGGCTTCAGATGCAGCCCCCCAACTCTACACAGCACTAGGCCTGCTGGCCACTTTCTCCTGGCCTCATCCAGGTGCTGGGGTTAGGTGGATCCCAGCTTCCTGCTCCCAGTTCTGCTTGGGGATGGATGTGGAGAAAGTGCATCTCCTGCCACTTTTCTGCCCTGCCCAGGGAAGAAGCATGTTGGTGGGGGGGAGGCATGCTGCCTGCCTGTGGGCTTATTGCACCCTGCAAGGATGGCCTGGGATACTGCAAACTGTGAAGACAGTGGCCCTGACAGTGCAGGACCTGGCTTGGTCCTTGATACTTTTGCAGCACAGGAGAGAAAGTGTGGGGGGCAGGGAGAGCAGAGGAGGAGGAAGGGGTCAGGGATGGAATGGGCAGGGCTGTCTCTACAGGCTGGTTATGAAAATAATAGAATAAGTGGGGAAGAAGTTGGAGTGATTCCCAAAGAGAGAAGAGGGGAGGGATGGAACATGGGTGGGGTTATATAGATGATGGAATGGAGCAGAGAAAGGAGTGGGAGGGTGGGGATGCAGGTGGGGTTATGCAAATGAAGAATCGAGGTTATGGAAGGGAGGTGGGGTTATGCAAAATGATAGGGAATGGAAGGAGAGAGGGGCATGGTGGGGTTGCCTCCCTCCTCTCCCCCTACCTCTCACCTTTCTCCATCTGCCATTCTCTCTCCATTCTCCAAGACTGCAGGGCTTCCCATGAACTTTTCTCCTTGCTGGTAACTTTATTTATTTTTATTTTTCTAGCAAGCCCCGCAAAAGATGGAGTTCACTGCTTGGCGATGGCTCAAAACCATAGCTTAATTACCCTGATTAAACCCAGGGAGGCTATTAATGCATGCTTGTTAACACATGGATTAATGGCTTCTGTGGGCTTAAGCAGAGTAATTAAGATGCAGTTTCAGACCATGGGGCAATCTGCAGAGAGGGGTGAGATTTCCAGGGTCGCTCAGTCAATCAGAAATGCGGGGGTGGTGGGGGCTGCTGCACTCAGCCTGTGAATATCTGCCCATGAAATCAATTGGACACCTCACTGAGTTTGGTAAATCCCTAAGTATGAGAAATATGTGCCTTCACAAGCAGAATAGGGACACTTTCAGATGGTCAATTTCCCAATTGGGAGATCCACCTGTCTTCACAGGATGGAATAAGATTGTCTTCTGGGCTAGGGATAGAAATTACACATCAACTGGCATCATTGATTGGAAACCAATTCAAATCTGTAACACAACAGAAGTTCAGTGCACACAAAATATTTTCTAAATGGCTGAAACCAGTTTAAGATAAACCTTGATAGATGAATATCAAACTTAACTGATTTAGTTTAAACTGATTTACTGACCAGAATAGAATCACACCCTGTAGAAATCTGTGTATGTTTTGGGCTGGCAGAGGAAAAGATCTGTATGTCTTGAGATGGAATATAGTCTGAGCCCTTTTGTTCCATTGCCTGATGTTCCACTCTGTGACTGAACACAGGTGAGATTTGGGGAAAGTTCAGATTTGGACTCACACTTTGTGACTTGTGCTACTACTCTAGCTAGAACCTTGTTCTGCACCAGCAGTTGTGACATTCCAATGTGTGTGGTATGCAAAAGAGAGAAGAGTAGCAGATGGAGTCATGTCATTTATACTGAATACTGCACAGAAAGGCAGCCAGATCTCAGCAGATCAGGAAAAAAAAATCAATTTTTGTCACTAAGCAGAAGAAGAACAAATAAATCACAGCCAGAAAAGGATTAATTTCTAAGAGACTAACTATTAAATGTAGCATGGAAATTGGACTCTATCAGAACTTTGCAGAATTTAACTTGACAAACTATATCCAATAGTGAATTATTACTTTAAAGTTATAACCCAAGGCTGCAACCCAGGGATATGGAAGGTAGAAATTAATTAATCAGCAATCTAACTGAGAGCACTACTTACTTTTAGATGCATGGTGAACAAAAGTAAGGACACCAGAGGACTTACATAAATTATAGGTCATTGGCAATAACAGCACTGAAATCTGTGAAGGTCTCCACATTAAATGTTGGAGTGGCATAACAAGATAAATAACAAGTGTTTCATGATAGCAGAAAAACAATAATAACCTGCAATCAGATGGATAATAAATTATTGCCAGATGGTAGTTGGAATCTACAAATATTTCACTGTCCCATCTGCCTCCATCATTGGTATCATTTTAAATTGGATTACAAAAAAGATGCTTGTTTGTTTTTTTTTCTTTTAAAATTTATTATTAGTATCATGTTGAGTTAGTTTCAAGTCTTGTGATACATCACCAACAGGCCATCATACCATGTACTGCAATGCTGGAAAGATGCCTGGGTAATTCAGTATTTGCACATTGTTTTGTTGGAAAGTTTCATAAAATGCACTTCCTCTGGAAGAAGAGTAATTCTGTTCTAGAAAAATTATTGGGAACTTCACTTTGATCATACAATAGTGTGACTGTGAAATTAAAGCAGAGTAAATATGTGTACAAACATAGCAGATATTTTGACAAATAAATAGCACCCACAGCCAAGTATAAGTAGAAATTCAAGCTAATTTAAGGAAATCACTATAATATGAATAGATGTTTAACTTCATGATTCATGAACTTTGACAGGATTGTATTTATTAGTAGATACAATTTTTGCCTTACAGTATAGCATCAAGTAGGATGTTTTAAAACATCTATACAAACACTGATGCAGGTTACTTTTTAAGTCTCTTTGGTTTATATTTGTACAATGTCATGCCCAGCCTGATGGCACTAAAAATCTGTTAACATGAGTCATGTTAAAAAAAACCCCAGAACACTTAAAAAATGTTTCAGCAAAAAGTCTTAAACAGTAGGAAAGGACACTTTCTTTGTAACTATACATGCTCCAGCAGGCAGGAGGGGAAGGAGAGAAGGTGGGAACTCCAGCTCATTTGAAGCAAGCTGTCCATCAAAAACACCTGCTGCTTCTTAGACACAGCCATTCATCACCATCATCCTAGCAGAGGAGGAAGAGGTTTTTATAAGCAATTTAATGAGCTTAATTCCCAAACCTGACAGAGCTTAGCCCCAGGTAGCTGAACACTGAAATAGTGTTCTCACATTTAACAGCTTTATGAAAATCTATCTTTTTGTAAAAAGTAGGTGGGGAGAAGGAATAGAAAATTATTATGGCATCATTTTGGTGCTCTATTGTTCCAGAATGATAGCTAAAACAAGGGGTCAGTTTCTTTTGATTTATGCAGTCATCCACTGCAAGATAGATGTCCTAATAGTATATTTTAATCAGGGCATATGAATTTGAGAACACCAGTTCTTCAAAGTTCTAGGACTCTCTTGGTTCTCCAGTTTCAAGGGTTTTTTTTCCATTTTTTGAAGAATTTTTTATTTTGGATGGAGAGGAAAACAAAACAGTTTGTTATAATATATTATCCAAGAGTACCTTTCATATGGGAAGCATAAGGTAAAATAGATGGGGTTGGTATCTCACAGAAACTTGGGGAGACTATACTTGGCCTCTGCAGGAGGAGTGAGATTTTAGTTATAAACGAATAGCTTTTTATAAACTTGTACAAGGTCATAAGATAATACAAATCTAAAATATTACAAATCTAAGCATGTAGCATAAGTGATCCTTAAAAAAATCTTTAGTCTTTTGTGAGCTGAGTAAGGAATGGGTAAATCGGTTGGGGGGAACTAGTATAGCCTGGACTTTTACAGTGACCTATAGAAAGGTATATAGATAGAGATAAAGATGATGAAGTACTCCTAATCTAGAAGGCATGCACTCATTATTAGCAATGACTGAAATCTTTGAGGCTTCTTCAGAATGAGCAGGGTTATATGGAAAATGTGAGATAGTTGAATGTGCTTATGAGAGTCTAAGGCTGATCTTTTTTGTTATTGAACCTGTTTATAAATGATTTGCAGTTTTACTTCATTCCCACAATATATTCTGATCTAGGGTATATCATTAGTTCCCAAGCTTCAGAAGTTTCTTACTTTCGGGTACTTCTATTTCTAAATGAGCAGTTTTAAATAGATCACAGCTTGCAGAATCTGGCCCTTCCAGCTTCCACTTAAGTAAACAAAACAAAACAAAACAAAACCCCCAAAAGCAAACCCCCCCCAAACCAACCAAACAAAAAACAGACATCCAAGAGGCCATTTTCAAAACATAGATCTTAACCCTTCCATATTAAAAGTGGAGAATATTTATTTATAACATCTACCTTCCTGCCAGCACACAATTATTCTCTACACTACACAGAATTTTCTACATTTTCATATATTATCAAAATCCCATTTCATCTTTAACTACTTCCTTCTACAAGGAAGTCCCATTTTATCTTTAACTACTACATCTGATTTTTTACCATTTACAAGTCCCATTTGATCTTTAGCTACTTCGCTCTACAAGAAAAAATTACAGTCATAACCAGAAACTGCAACACCAGTGTACATCACAAGAAGGATTTTTCCACTTTTACGACACATCACAATATGGTGCAACTGAAAATTGCGGTGAGAATATCCAGGTTGTGTAGGTTTTAAGTCTGTCTGTTACATTTACCTGAACAATGATTTTAACTCTAGATGTTTGGGGTGATATCTTATTTCTAAACTCTTCAATTTATGTGCTTATCAAAGTCAGCTTTTAGGGCACGTCCAGATGTGCATGGATGTTTGGTTCCCTGGGGACCTTTCACCACCGGTACTGGTCCCTAAGGAATGCCCATGCCATGTGTGCTTTGGTGCATGGCAAGTTGCCCCAGGTGGGCAGGGGAGGCTGAGGCCAGCACTGTGCTCTTAACTGGAGTCCTGGGGGGCTTCTGGAGCTGCAGCCATGGCAATTCTGCAGCATGGAGCCTGGCTGGTAGCTGCAGTGCAGCTCTGTGCTGCTTGGCTCCAGTTTTCATTAGTGTGTGTTGGACAAGTGTCGAAAAAAGCACTGCTTTTTTTCTATAGTTTTTTTTTGACCCCTGGATATCCAGGAGTCAAAAAAAGAAAACAGAAGGAAAAAACCAAGAACAGTGTACGGTCAGGCACTGCATCCTTCAGTGCAGTGAATGACCACACTCATCTGGACGTGCCCTTAGGTTTGTTAACAATGGAAAAAATGGCTGATATGTAGGCAAGATTTGGGAGAAATCTTTCAAATCTTAACAATATCATAACCTTTGATATGGTTTGAATGTAGGTAGTATGAAAAAATCAATTTTCAGTACAGGTTGTTATAAGAAATTGAATATGTTCTTTGATTCAAAGTCCACTTACAAATATCATACAAAATTAGTAACTACATGATAGTTAGCTGTAAGTAGCCACAGAGTATAACGCAGGGGCAGGCAAAATATGCCCTGCCAGACTATTCTATCCAGCTTGTGGGGCCTCTA
>JAGPOW010001296.1:112802834-112838024 GCA_030014935.1 Caiman crocodilus
GGGGCAGGGGCTGTGGCTATGAATTGAAGGGACGTAGTAGCACTGAATGTTGTTTGGGCTGATGGGCTTCTGTTGTTATGGCTGGGTGCCTTATATTTTAGTTATAGCCAAGGAGCTGGAGTTTGTGTTTTGTTGTTGTTATGAATGGTTTGGGCCAGGCTATATGGGGTTGGAGGAGGCCTCAGGGGAGCCCCAGCGCCCTGGGGGAGTAGTGTTCTTGTAGGCACCAGAGAAGGCGCAGCAGAGCACCAGTGAGGGTGCAGTGGCAGGGGGTGCGGAGACCCCAGCCCCAGAGAGGGGGCATTTGGTAGGAAACCCAGTGGGGCACAGCTGGCCCAGGAAAGATGCAGCACTGAGAAGCCCAAGGGGAACAATGTTTGAGAGGCCCGAGAGGGGCCACACTGAGGGGCCTAGGAGGGGCGATCTAGAGCCAGAGGGCGCAGTAACTCGGGGTGCGGGGACAGCATAATTGAGAAGGCCTGAGGAGCCCAAAAGGGGGCACTGTTTTGAGGAGCCCAAAAGGGGGCACTGTTTTGAGGAGCCCAAAAGGGGGCACTGTTTGAGAACACCAGGAAGGGCCACACTGAGAAACCCCAGGAGGGGCAGCATTGAGGAATCCAAGGTGGGTGCTGCAAACCCCAATAGGGGCTTGCATTTACCAGAGAGCCCAAGTTGGGCACGGTGAGCCCCAGGAAGGGGGCCCTCTTATAGAGAGGCCCAAATGGGGCACAGGGACTGAGTAGACATTTGCGAGGCTTGGGCTGCGGTATTGGGAAGGAAGGAGCTGCAGATAGTGTACCCAGGCATTGGGGTGCAAGTGGGCAGCCTCCCACTAATTAACATCAATTAATTAATTACCATCAAAGGTGTGGCAGGCGAGACGAGGCAGGCGGCTGCCCAAGGACAGATGTGTGGGCCACATGGAGGGCAGGCCCGAGTGCCGACCTGTCACAGCAATCCTGAGCCACTCAACTTCACTCTCCATCTTCCCAAAATCTGACTCCCCTCCACCTTTCATTCCCCCTGTGTTCCCCATGTTCCCAACCTTATGCTCAGACCCACAACCTACCTCTGTTATTCATTTACCAAGCTGCTTCTAGATCAAAAACAGTGTAACTACCTCAGTGCAGCCCTGCACCTCATCTAGGTAGCTGATTCTGTGGGGAATGCAAAGATACCTACAAGACGGAGCCCCTCTTTCGAGATTATTGGGCCGGGACTGGGTGTTTATTTATAGGATCATATGAAAGAAGAGCTGGAATGGGCCTTATAAGTTCATTTAGCCTGGTCACCTCATCAAGGTAGAATCAGCTCCAACTAAATCATCTCAGCCAGGTGTCTGCCTAACCTGTTTTTGAATGTGTCCAAGTATGATGATTCTACAACTTCTCTAGGTAACCTGTTCTAATACTTTACCACTCATAGCCAGACAGTTCCTCCTAAAGTCCAGCCCAAATTTTTCCTGGTGTTGCTTGAAAGCATTGCTCCTAATCCTGTCCCCTACAGCCACAGAGAAAATCCCTGTGGTTTGATCCTCTCTATCACTCCCCTTCAGGTATTTGAAGACTATAATAAAATCCCACTTCAGTCTTCACTTTTCCAGGCTAAATAACTCTAGTTCTTCTGGCCCTTTCTGATAAGTATCATCTCCCAGGACCCTGATCATTTTTGTTGCCCTGCACTGGAATCTTTTCAGACTGTCCACATCCTCCTTGAAGCGTAGGACCCAAAACTGGACATAGTACTCCAGGTGAGTCCTCACTAGGACTGAACAAAGAAAAAGAATGATTTCCCTTGATTTTTAAGCAACACTCCTGTTAATATAACCCAGGATGCTGTTGGATTTTTTTGTGATGAGCATACACTGTAACCCAAGGTCATATTTATTTGGTCATACATATTTGGCTTATGGTCCACTGTAACCCAAGGTCCTTCTCTGCAGTAGTGCAACCTAACCAGTTATTCTCCATGCTGTATTTGTACATGCATTTACTCTGTCCCCAGTGCAAGACTTTGCATTTGTCCAAGTTGAATCTTATCTGATTGACCGTGGACCAGTCTATCCAGGTCACTCTGGATCCTAGCCCTGCCCTCCAGAGTGTCTACAATTATACCCAATGTGGTGTCATCTGAAAATTTACTAAGCATGAGCTCAGTCCCATCATCCAAATCCTTGATAAAGATTTGCAACAATACTGGACCCAGGACAGACTGCTGCAATGTCCACTTGATGTTTCCTCCCCACGAGACATTGAGCTATTGAATAATACTGCCTGAGCATGGGTTCTGAATCCATCATACAGTACCTTCACCTAGTCTGTATTCTTTCAGTTTGTTAATGAGAAAGTCTTGGGACACAGTGTCAAAACCCTTGTTAAGGTCAAAATATACCATGTCTACTGCTCTCTACTCATCCATAGTGCTTGTCACTTCATTATAGAAGGAAGTCAGATTGGTCAGATGAACTTACACTTGGTGAATCCTTGCTTATTGTTTCTGATCAACTTTTTTTTCCTCTAGGTATTTCACAAGGATTCCTTGAAAACCTGCTCTATGATTTTTCCAAGTATAGAAGTCAGGCTGACGGCTCTGTAGGACTCCAGATCCTCCTCTTCCTTCTTAAAGATAGGTGCTATATTTGGTCTTTTTCATCAATCATCTGGGACCTCACCTAACCTCTGTGAATTCTCAAAACGGATAGTCAATAGCTTTGAAATCTGCCAATTCCTTCAATACCCTCAGATGCATCCCATCTGGCCCTACTGACTTGAAAGCATCTACCTTCTATAAGTAATCCCTAACTTGCCCTCCTACTTTAGTCTGTCTCTCTCCCTGTTTGTCGTGCCAATAGCACTTATCAACTGGGAGCTGACAGGCTCAGGCGCATTCTGTCAGAGCTTCAATTATTTTTAAAATGCAACACTCAGAGAATGATATTTGTTTCATTCTCTGAAAGAACATTTACCTAAGATTCCTGCCCCAGGCATTAACCTACATCCAACATGCTCCTCCTCCACCAAACTCTTTCAGCCTTTATAGGATTCACTGGAACCCTTCCTACTCTGTCTGATAATCCTCACAACCAGGGCTAAACCCTTAATCTTAAAGGGTCTTTGCCTCAGAACAGGGCTGGCTAGCTCTAAGGGGCCTAGCTCTTACAGACAGGCCATTTGCTTGCACTAAGGATCATTCCCCTCACTTTCTTGAGTATCTGAGTGTGTTCCTTCTAGGCTAACTATATTATAATGATACTATTAAGTTTTAAATATCTCCAATATCTTCTGATAATTCATATCTGGTGTTTCCTTTGTTGCAGGGGACACCAGAGCTGATATTATTCAGAATTTTCATTAGGATTTCCTAAGCACTTTTCCTACCTATGTTTTTTATGCATTGTTAAGACCACATCGAGAGCATTTTCAGTTTGCTTTTCTGATGTGTTAAAATTTCCAAAGCCTTTGATTCTACTGTATGCAACAAAATGGCTTCTGGTAAATACCTTTCTTTGTTATTAGCTCATATATAGATATAAAAATTTTGTTTTCATCCCCTCCACCTCTCAGTAGGATTGCCATGTCAAGAAAAGGGTGGGAATAGCCTGCAACTTGACATAAAATCTCCTTGTCTAGTTTAACTTTATTTTTCTTTTCACCTTTATGTAGTCATTGGGTGTGTCTACAGTTTAAATTTTCCAAACAGTAATTGGGAAAAGGCTTGTGTCTACATGTGCAGGTGACCTGGAACTAAATTTTGTCTCAGGTCAAAGCAGCGTGCCATGTGCTCCTGTGGCCACTGGGGAGAGCTCCAGCCTCTGGCCAAATGGCTCCCAGCCCTTGGGACTAACTTTAGTTCCAAAATGAAGCCAGCGCTGGCTGCCAGTACTTGGGACTAATTTAGTCCCAAGCTGATGCTAGAGCCAGCTGCCAGGATTTAGGATTAACTTTAGTACCTATTTGAAGCCAGGAGAAGTGGTCAGCCAGGAGCCCTGGGGCTGGCCAGACCCAGCAGGGAGGTCCCCTGGGTTACTGCACAGTAACGTGCCTACACATGTGTTACTGTGCAGTAACTAATTGGGCATAAATTTGACACCTGCATGATGCGGGTATCAAATTTACACTCACTTTGGTGTAAGTTGCCATTTTTACTGTGAAGGACAGGCATGCATGTGTAGAGATGCACCTGTACTGTACAGTTATTTTGGTTACTGTACAGTAAATGAGCACATGCAGATGTTCTCATATGTTTCAAACACACCAGAAAGTCCTTGTTTCATACAGACAGGATTCAGTTCTGATACCATGCATGTCATGCCTTTTATTTTCTATAATTCAGGAGGCCAGATGATATAAAGTTTGAACCTGAGCTCTCTTTATTGAAATCAGACAATTGCTTCTGCAAGTACCTCAACATTGTAAATTCTAAGCCAGTTCCTGAGTCATGTGAGAAACCCTTTGATATTTATACATAACTGATCTTAAAGAGACAAAGCATGATGCCCTACATTTTACAGCCATGGGCTTTGCTGAACTTTCAAATTCAGCAAATGGGATGTTGGTCCTTGTAGCTTCAGATGAGAGCGGGAATGATATATGTAGTTTCTTTAAGTGGATGCGAAATATGGTTAAAATAGCCATAGTTAGAACAGTCATAGTATTTGAATGACTTTTTATAGAGTTGTGTGATCTCTGTAGAGCAAATCTAAAGAATATTTAGAGCTCAGTAATTTTGCTATGCACAGCTTGTTATTACAAAAACATAATTTACAGGTGAGAAGCTTTTCCACAAAAATCCACCTATACATTAGTAGGTTTATTTTTTAGCTTATAGATATATAGATTTGTAATTCATTAAAATCCACTAAATGTGCAACACAAAAGTGTCTGTCATTTACACATTAGGGCAGCAACTCAGTGCCTTCAATTTGCTTTGCTTCTCTGTGTTTTTTCAGTAGCCGCATGTATGAGTAACAAATGAAAATATTGCAGTTTTTAAGGGCATTCTGTTGCAATGCTTTGTTTTCTTTTTTTAAGTGATGTCTCTATTATTGTTGATGCTCTACTATTGATTTATATCTACATTTTCTGCTATTTCCTTGTGACATTTACCTTTTGTCTTCAATGTACTTAGGAATACAAGAAGCTGAAGATATATTTAGCCCAGTACTAGAAAAAGGTACTAGTATATTTCTGCACACTGACCTCAGTCCTAGAAGAGTCTCTGTTCTGGACTGATAAATCATGATTCCTGGTGCTGTGATGCCATTTTTATTGGAAGTACTGCTTTTCTTGGGATTCCTTTAAGACTCAGTTACTAGATGATCCACAATTCTTTAAAACAGAGGATCATTAACATGGGACTTGTCTCTGTTTCTACTCCCTCTGCTGAAAATATTCGTACTTCCTTTTTGAACCTCGAGTGAACTTCTTTCTTTTAAATTAGCCTTTCTTGTCTGTCACTAGCAGTCATTTTCAAATATGGTATTCTTCCTTAAAGCTCTCACATATGCTACTGTGTGTTTAGAAACTAATGATAGAAACATGAAAAAAAGGCAGCCCCTTGTGTGAAGCACAGTAAATAGTGAACTGGGAAGAAGCTAACTGAATAAGTTTGGCTGGGGACTTCTGAGAGGAGAAGTAGTAAGGGCTCTGTGATAACACTGCATTACAGGGGGGTCTACTGCATGTTTACAGGGTGAATATCTGGGTGGCTATTTGCAATGACTGTGTTTGACTAGTGCCTGTTTGTATTGACTGCTAGACTACATGTGTGTAATCCTGTGTGAAGTGCTTTTTTTAAGTTAAGACTTGTATGGTTGAGTGGAGTGTGAACCAGGATGTAAGCCATGTCCAAGCAGTCTTAAAACAAGCAGTTCCTGTGAGCATAGTGAGCAATGAACAGACTGTATTTGCCTTCAAAGGGGGCCAAAACAGAGGGTGGGAGGTTCCCCTTTTTTAAAAGGTTTCAAAGGAAGCAGGCAAACAAAGATAGAGAGTGGTGAAACTGATTCTGTGACTATATGGGATGTTCAAGTCTATGTTCCTCCCTGAAGAGGAAGTCTATGTTCCTCCTTGAATTTATACCAAGTGTAAGATGGTGACCATATTGAAGGAAAAGGTTCAAGGACTGATAGTACAAATCAGCCCTGCACATTATCAGAGAGAATGAAGACTTCCTAAACAAGAGGCAATGGAAGATGATTTAGGATAGGCTGGAGGATAAAGAAGACAAATGGCAGTATGTGATTTCCAGAAGAAGGAGGATAATCAGAATTCAGGGCTTTGAGATAGAACTAAGCAAACAATTTGGGAGTGGGTCATGGGGCCCGAAAATCGGTGTGGATCAGGTGAAGTAACACCTTGAGAAATTGGACATTCACAAGTCCATAGGGCTCGATGGAATGCATCTGAGGGTCTTGAAAAAACTGGCAAAGATCATTGCACCCACCTTGTCAGGGATATTTGAAAAATTGTGGTGCTCAGGCAAAGTCCTGGTTGACAGGAAAAGAGCCAACATGGTCCCTATCTACAAGAAAGGGAGGAGGGGTGAACTGGGGAGCTATAGAGCAATCGGTCTGACATCTGTCCCTGGAAAAATCCTGGAGAAAATTGTAAAGGTATCCATCAACACCAGACTAACAGAAGACAAGCTTCTGAAAGCTATCTAACATGGCTTTGTGACTGGCAGGTCTTGCTTGATCAACCTCATCTCCTTCTATGACCAGGTAACATCTGCTCTGGACAAGGGAGAAGATGTGGATATTATTTATCTGGACTTCAAGAAGACCTTTGACCAGGTTCTCCACAATGTCCTCATGGTTAAGCTGGGGAACTGTGGCCTTGATCAACATATAGTCCAATGGCTAGGCAACTGGCAATGGGGTTAGACCCAAAGAGTACTAGTTGAAGGGAGCAAATCAACTTGTCGCAGGGTTACCAGTGGAGTCCTTCATGGCTTGGTACTCGGATCAGTACTTTAACATTTTT
Organism: Caiman crocodilus; assembly: GCA_030014935.1. Lineage (NCBI taxonomy): Eukaryota > Metazoa > Chordata > Crocodylia > Alligatoridae > Caiman > Caiman crocodilus. The sequence goes on from JAGPOW010001296.1 coordinate 112,809,818, forward strand.
ATCAACGATCTAGATTCAGGAGTCAGATGTGAACTGGCCAAGTTCGCGGATGATACCAAATTACTGGGAAGTGTCGTCATGCCTGCAGGACAGGCTGGGGATACAGGCTGACTTGGAAACACTCTCAAGGTGGGCCAACCAAAACCAGATGACCTTCAATGCATAGAAGTGCAAGGTGATGCACCTCAGTAGGAAAAAACCCTCAGCATACTTACAGGATCATCAGTGCTACAATTGCTAGCACCATGACTGAAAGGGACTTGGGGGTTTTGATTGAGCACAAGAATAATATGAGCCACACATAACGCAGTGGCAGGCAAAGCTAACCAAACTCTGGTGTGCATCCACCGATGCATCTCAAGCAAAACTAGGGAAGTCATCCTCCCACTTTACTCAGCCCTGGTGAGACCGCACCTGGAGTACTGCGTCCAGTATTGCCCCCCCCACCCCCACTTCAGGAAGGATGTGGAGAAGCTTGAGAGAGCCCAGGGGAGAGCCATTTGTATGATCCAAGGCCTAGAGGGAAAGCCATATGAGGAGAGGCTGAGGGACTTGGGACTTTTCAGTCTGGAAAAGAGAAGGCTGAGGGGGGACTTGGTGGCAGCCTACAACTTCATAAGAGGAGTACATCAGGACCTGGGAGAACATCTGTTCACCAGAGCTCCTCAAGGAATAACAAGGTCTAATGGCCATAAACTCCAGGAAGGCCAATTTAGACTGGATATAAGAAAAAAGTTCTTTATGGTGTGTGTGTCCAGAGTCTGAAACAAACTCCTCCCAGAGGTGGTGCAAGCACCTACTATGGACTCCTTCAAAAAACAACTGGATTTATTTCTTGCTGGGGTCACTTGATCCCAGCTGACTTTCTGCCTATGGTAGAGGGGAAGGGGTTTGACTCAATGATCTCATGAGGTCCCTTCCAGCCCCTAATGTCTATGAAATCTATGAAATGTATGAAATAAGCAACCACTTTCATACTGCATGGCAATTATTGGTAAAATTAACTTGCAGAAAACAAGGAATGGTAGGGAAAAGGTATAGCCCACTGTAACAGGTGCACAGCTAATGTACCTGCTTGCAGTGGTATGGACAGCCACGTGTCACCTGAGCAGGCTGGCACCATGTCAACCATGTACACTTCTGATAAGCCTGAAGCACCAGAGCAGTGCACCAAGAATGTGCTGGAGATTGGTGCAGGAGGGAATGGCAGCTGGGACACTGGAAGTGGGTCCAGACATTCTCACTCCTTCTAGGGCACGTGGGAAAGAGCCAGATGCTGTCCCCACTGCAGGAGAACTCAAAGTGTTAACAGATATGTTCCCTACAAAGGGGTAGGCAGCTGGCTGCCCCCTATGTGATAGCTGATGAATCAGCTGCATCTGATGAATCACTTGCAAAACTGGCCAAGTGCAGTCTTGGGTCCACTACGATCCACTGGCTGGGGAATTGGCTCTGTGGTTGGATCCAGAGGGTGGTGGTTGATGGAAGTCAACTGTCATGGTGCCGTGTGACCAGTGGGGTCCCTCAAGGCTCTGTCCTTGGACCTGTATTGTTTAATATCTTCATTAATGATGTGAATATTGGAGTCAGAAATGGACTAGCCAAGTTTGCCAATCTTTGGGGTAAAGCATCCACACCTGAGGACAGGAGGGCAATCCAGGCTGACCTCAACAGGTTCAGGAAATGGGCAGATGAGAATCTGATGCTGTTTAACAACAAAAAATGCAAGGTTCTCCACCTTGGGAGGAAAACCCTGCAGCATTCTTATAGGCTTGGCAGTGCTACACTGGCTAGCACTATGGATGAAAGGGACTTGGGGGTCATGATTGACCACAAGATGAAAATGAGCCTTCATTGTGATGCTGCAGCTAGTAAAGCAACCAAAATGCTGGCTTGCATCCATACATGCTTCTCAAGCAAATCCTGGGGATGTCATTCTCCCCTTGTACTCGGCCTTGGTGAGGCCGCAGCTAGAGAACTGTGTCCAGTTTTAGGCTCCACAATTCAAAAAGGATGTGTAGAATCTTGAGAGAGTCCAGAGAAGAGCCACGTGCATGATCAGAGGTCAAGAAAACAAACCTTTTGACGAGAGGCTGAGAGCCATAGGACTCTTCAGCCTGGAAAAGCACAGGCTCAGGGGCAATCTGATGGCCACCTATAAGTTTATAAGGAGTATCCACCGGATCTGAGGGAATGTTTGTTCACCAGAGTGCCTAAGGGACAAGAAGGTTGAATGGTTATAAACTCCTGCAAGACTGTTACAGGCTGGACATAAGGAAGAATTTCTTTACTCTCCGAGTCCCTGAGGTCTGGAATATCCTGCCATCAGATGCGGTTCAAGCACCTACATTGAATACTTTCAAGAGAAATTTGGATGCTTATCTTGCAGGGATCCTATGACCCCAGCTGACTTCCTGCCTATGGGGCAGTGGGCTGAACTCAGTAATCTTCTGAGGTCCTTTCCAGCCCTAATGTCTATGTCTATGACATCTATGTCTATGAAATCTCTCCCAGCTGAGACTCATGGAGAATATGTGGGTACTGTGCCTGCCAGTAACACTCAAGAGATGCTGCTGGAAGGCCTTCTGGCTGGCAGAAACATGCTGTGACCTACATATGTCACAGAAGGGCCTGGGCACTTGCCCAGAGCTAACATCAGAGGACTCTACTCTAGCAGAGCCAGGGGCGAGTATCCAGATAGAATCTGTGGGGAAACCAGGGGAAAGCCCCACAAAGAAGCATCCAGATTGCATGAGTCCATTGGAAGCATCTGTAGACTGGGAGCTCAACAGCAGGCAGCTGGGAGGGAGCGTTGTGGAAGCATGATAGTAGCCACCCTGAGAAAAAGCAAGACCTGGCCAAGCACCACAATCGAAGGGGCCTGCCCAGGGAAAGCATATCAAGAGGCCTGATAGTGGGGTGAGAAGGGCACACAAGATCCAAAGTAACTTGTACCCCATAAAGGGAGAAAAGCTCTGTGCAGTGAGGCACCAGTGTCCTGCCTGGATGCCAGGTCTGAGCAATTTGAGTTTGCTTTATCCATTTAGTTCTCCTTTTTCCTCCTGCAAAGCCATAAGCATGGGTAAGAACCACACAGATTCAAGCCTCAACATCTCCCTGCCGGGAAGATCAAGCAGCAATACGTGGAAGGGGATGAGGTATAGTGGAGGAGGAGCCCCACAGAAGACACACTACTACCACACCTGGCACATAGAGAACCATTGTTTCACCTCCAGATTAGTACAGGTTTACATATTGGAACATTAAATCATGGCAGATGAGTAGGTCATGATGTGGCCTCGGAGACTCAGGGCATATGTACCCAGCACTGGACATAGGTGTCATCCCCTGTTCTGCCCCTGTGATGCACTGCATCTGTACTGGTCCTTCCTCCTTCTGGAGTGGTACTGGGAATCTGGTTATACATGATGCCCTGGCATGCCTGCCTATCCATAGTGAACAAACACATCTAAAACATGGTGGCTGCTGTGGCTGCCACTGCTGCCACCTGGCCACTGGTGCTGTCCCTATGTGTGAGTAGGGAATACCTCCAGCCCTCAGTGGGCCATGCCACTGTTCCTCAGTGCTTGGGGATGATTCCCTAAGAGTTCCTCTATCTGGATTCCTCAGGTAACCAGGTCCCTGGGTCCCCTGAATGCCCACAGCATTTGGGTAGTGGTGCTAGACATGAGCCTGTCACACCCACAGACCAGAAAACAGGAATGGCATAGTCCCAGGATTGGGGTTTTGATGACCACCACACATAAAATTGGAGGAGGTAGATTGTGGTGGTCAGCAACTCTACTGACAGAGGCAGAGATATTCAGATCTTTCTTTTTCAGATCAGGAATCTTGTGTTATCTATTCTCTCCCTGGAATCCAAATTTCAAGATTGCCATAACTCATCTATCTTTCATATCACTACCCTTTTAGGCTCATCCATGTGCAAGGTTGGATTTGGAACATGGCTCCAGACTTGGCACACAGTGTCAGTGTTCAGGTTTGATTCAGTGCACTGGGTCAGTTCACAAACTAGATATGGTCTAAAGTTTTTGCTACTCACACCAGTTCTGCCCCATGGACTGGCTATGCCCCATTCATCCAGCCCACGTGCTATTAAGATTGAACACTGCTTGTGCTAAACAGATCAAAGATTACTATGATCTTCCTACTTTCAGCAGGAAGATAAAGTAGTTTGACAAGAAAACCAATCTCATGTCAATCTTCTTATTGAAATACAGGCCTAGGAAGGGATCATATTATCATAAAAGAAAATGTGTGTCATAGTGGGGAGTATCCTTACTGACCTCAGTGTGACAAGACACCAAGAGGCACCCCCATCGTTCTCTGAGGGTGGGGTGGAGAAGCAGTTGATCTCTCTAGGGGCTGGGACTTACCCACAAGGACATTGGTGGCATGGTCTGAAGAACTCCAGGCACTGCAGCTGCCCTGCTTCACAAGCTCATGCCAGATCTGGATTGGCTGATGTGCATGGGCTTACATCATAAAGATGCATCCTGCACTGGCTGGAGGGAGAGCTGAGACCTGGAACCACAGCTGCTAGAGCATGAAATCTGAGAGAAGCTTTCTCTGGCAGGGGTGAAAGAAGCAAGGAAGAACCTGCTCATCAGATTAGACCATGGAACCTGATCCACTCTGTGGAGAAGGTAACAATGTGATGAGAAGGAACTGAATGAGGTAATTTGTATCATTGGAATGGCAAGAGTGATGAACTGTGAGTCTATTACAGGAGGGGATCCAGAGTCCCATAGTTGCATTGAGGTTTAATGCTGCTGGTGGTGTGAAAACTGAAAGTTTGACAGACTAGCCCTGGTGGGCATAGACATAGAAGGCCCATGTACTGTGATTAAGGGGCCAACCTATTAAACATTAGGTTGCCTTGCCTCAAAAAGGGGGCTAAAAGAGACAAGACATGGAATACCTAAGTCTACAGAAGGGTATAGGCATTCGGAGTCAAACCCAGATCTGGGCAACTCAGACAGCCAGATCTATAGATTGCCATGACGGCAGAAATTTTTTGTAACCCATTGATACTACTTACCGGTCCTGAGCCGGATTAAGTGACCTATTTTGCAGATGGTGCCATCCTATCACCAGATGGCCCATGGCCTGGCTAGACCATAAAGTCCTGGTTGGCATTAGGACACAGGGTAAGGGGAGGTGGAGTCCTAAGAAACAGCAAGCTGAGATGCTCATGAAGGCAGATGTAAACAATCAAGGATCCTCACCTCTTACTTTAAAGAATGAAGATATAGTGGGTGAGATGGAGGATGTGCCCTGCTAATACAAGTAAATGAGGCCAAGCTGTCAGGCCCAAAGAACTGGCACTCAATGGACTGAAGTGCTAGACTTCAGTGGCAGAGCTGAATGGGGCATGTGACTCAAAAGATGTTGTTGATGAGAAGGCTTTTTATTCTTAGACAAATGGGCAGGCTTTCCAGGAAAGAGGGCAGATGCCCAGAGATAACATCCATTTGATGAATATTAAGAAAACCTAAATTGTAAACCTGATGTAGAAAACTTTAACCTTGGCTACTAACTTCAAAAGGAGTGTTGAAGATGGCTCTAGTTAATGCCTAACCTGTAGTATGGTGGTTAGAAAGCTGTTCTAGGAATCAGACAGACACAGATGCAAACCCCCTATCATGGAGGTTGGTCTAGAATCTGGGTTTCCTGCTTTTTGGACCACTCAGCTATTAGCGATAAAAGTAAGAAGGATCTTCCTTTCTCTCTGGTCTAATATCTGTGAGTCATAGGTTTCTAGTTAGCTTTATTTTCATGAGTTGGACACACTTATACATCCAGAATGTGCATGTATACATAGCTATGTGTGTGTCTAGCTCATTCTATGAGCACACACTATGCAACCATAATAATGTGGTAATAGAATCTAAATCTGTGTATAAGTGCCAAAAATGCCACTTATGCAGCCAGAAAACTGCCATTTAGGCACACAAAGAGAATAGAACTCAGCCCAATGTGGTTTTTGTGGGTTTTTATGTATATATTTTTTTTAATTTATATTTTTAAACAGGTTCTAAAACGAGTTCTGGGTCTTTTCACAAGGGCAGGAATGTCAATTTCTCTGACCTGGCCAGGCTGCAATTTCAGATGTTACAACCTGCCAATCTAATTAATTTTGCTTTTTCAGTTATATCTGATACGGTAGTAAGACCTGTGTGTTATTAAACCAAAATGTGATATGTGTTAAATGACTCCATATCAGCAGCAAATAAAATAGATCTGCAGTACCTAAGTGCTCAAAATCATGAGCCAAACTTAAAAATCATAAGATTAAAAAAAAAACCATTGTCACTGGCAATCCTTAGGGTCAAGGATGATCTCTACCACAGCTCACTGATAGATCTTGAGGGGACTTAAGATCCAACCCTAGAGCCACAGATCCACCTGTAACAGTTGCATGTCTTTTCAAGGAGAAGAGCAAGTTATAGTTCAGGGTTTCTTTTTTTATCTCTACTGTTCCCCTTCTGTTCTAAGACCAAGACACTTTACCTTAAAGTGGGCTGCTGCTTGGTTGAGGTTCCAGTGCCACTGGAGTTGGTTAGCAGCCAGCTCCTCCCAACTCTTGATGTTGGTATTTGGTTTCTTGAGGTATGCTTTTAACTTGTCCTTGTAGAATCTCCTCTGGTTGCCATGAGATATCAGGTCACAACTAAGTTAGGTGTAGAGCATTTGTTTTGGGAGCCAAGAGCTGGGCATCCACACACAATGACCAATGTCCAGTCCAGCAAAGTGGGTGCTTGAGAAACACCAAGTCAATGCTGGCATCAATGACTCAGTAAGAATGCTGGTATTTGTGTGGTAAACATATAATTTGTTGTAGAGGATATTCCAGAGGTATTATTGATGATACCTCTCCACGCTCCTGAGATGACAGCTGTAAGTCACCCATGTTTCATTTCTGTAGAGAAGAGTGGGGGTGATGATTGCATTGCAGACTTGTATCTTAGTGTCTTTCCAAATATAATGATCCATAAAAACATAGTGAAAGAATTTCCCACAGGAAGTGCCTGCACATTGGATCCTTTATTGGATCTCCTCATCAATGCTTGCTCTTGGAGAGAGGGGGCTACCAAAGTAAGGGAAATGCTCAATTACTTCCAGGGTCTTTCCTTGATGATAATTTGAAGAGAGGGGTCACATCCATGGCCTAGAGCAGGCAGATAGAGCACTTCAGTTTTTTCAATGTTGAGAGAGTGGCCCAGCTACTGGTAAGCTTCTGCAAAGAGATCCAGTGCAGCCTAGAGGTTTTTCTCAGTAGGAAAAGATGGCTTAGTCATCAATGTATTGAACATCAAAGATGGATCTTCTGAATACTTTGGTCAAGAGAATACTTTTCTTCAACAGAAAATGCACCAGACTGCAGAGCCTTCCATCTGTTTATTATTTAATGTTAATTTTGGAAGGAAGGCCTTCCTTACTGAGAACCAGGATGATGGTGATGGAGAATAGAATTGAGGCAATAACACATCCATTCTTCACCCCAGTTCAGATAACAATTGGATCTGTCTCCAACCTGCTACAAAGAATGGCTGCAACATGCAATCATCTGGCTGCAGTCAGATGGCTGCAGCCATCTGGTGAAGCCTCATCTGGAGAAGCCTGAGGGCCCTGATTTATCTTTCAAGGCATTGGCATTTGGCCGTTACTTTCCACAAGGCTTTGTGATTGACAAAGTCAAGGGCCTTGGAGCTCCTGATGTTGTCTGACACTTTTCTTGGACTTGGCAGACAAAAAAGGTCATGTCAGTTGCCCCACAGGATGGTCTGAAATGACTTTGAAATTCCAGCACTACTTTCTCAGCAAGAAGTAGAAGATGATTCAGGAGGAAGTGGGAGAAAATGTTTCCCTACCGTGAAAAGGAAAATGATAATCTGATAGTTTCTTCACATAGACTTACTACCTTTCCTGAAGATAGTCATGATGTTGGCATTCTTTAGGTCCCCTTGGATCTCTTCATTGTTTCAAATTCAAAGAATACATTTGTGGAATATCAGTACTAGGTCCTCGCTACCAGCCTTGAAGATTTCAGGAGGTATGCCATCCAGTCCAATATCCTTGCTTTTTGTTTCCTTGACACCATGCCAAAATTCTTCTAGAATAGGAATGCTGGCAAGGGATCTGCTTTAGTGGTGTTGGAGGATGGACTCGATGGTGGTATCTGTCACTATCAACTGATGGTTCAGGAGTACCTCAAAGTACTCTCTCCATCATGTTGGATAGATTCATTGCCTTTAAGGAATATCATGTCATCCTGCAATCCTAGTCCTGAAATTGGTTTAATAAAAGACATAACCCACAGAAATCCAAGACTCTCACTAAATGTTGTGAAATCTTCATAAATTCACAATAATTAGCAATAATGATAAAATTATTTCTTTTTCTATATAGACATAAATAATTTGTAAAGATTTTAATATGTTTAGATTCTTCAGGTCGGCAACTGGTCGGGGGGCAAGGGGTTTCTTAGACTGTCTTTAAAATTTGCGGATTAGTAGAAACTGAGTTATTGTAAAGTTCCTGAAGTCCGCTTTTCAAGAAAATATGTTCTAACAAAGAACCAAGATCACATCAATAATTATTATCGATAACAAAAAGGAGTCTTTTAACTATTTTTGTTGTGAGAAGTTTGTGCTGGAATGTTGTCACATTCCTGGGATTCATATTATTATAAGATTTTAATCCTTTATGTCTTGCTTATGTTAAATCAATATTATTTATGGACTAGGAGTAGTAATTTTTGTCTATTGTATTGTCTACTACCCAATTCTCTCCCTACATAGCAAGCCATGAACAGCATATTTATGAACACTTTCTCATCTCTCTAAGGAATCAGTCTCATTAAATACCTGCTCCACGCTTTTTTTTTTTGTCTTTGATTGATATGTTATTATTGAGCATTCTTATTCTGTAAAATAATGTTGATATCCATACAAAATATATGCAAATAATATATAGCAGGGGTTTTCACCCTTTTAGATCATTGCACCCCCAGCGGCCAGATGCAAAGCAGTGTACCCCTGGATGCTGAGTGGTGGGGAATAGGTGGGGAGTGGAGGTGGTACACAGCTGGATCCAAAGTGGCAGCAGCCATGTGGGCACATGGCAGCCATGCGGCAGCAGCCACATGCAAGCTTCCCCTGCCCCCTATGTCCAGCTGGGTGGGCAGTACCTGCATAGCAGCATGGGATGTTGGGTGGTAGCATGCTATCCCTGCCTGCCCACGTGTACCCCCTAGGGCCATCTCAAGTTCCCCCGGGGGTACGCGTGCCTCCGGTTGACAACCCCTAATATATAGCTTTATATTTCAATAAATTATTTTTTTTCTAGTGTCCATTTACATCTATAAAAGCTAGGCTAATTCATTCATGGTAGTTATAAAATCACCCATGCAGGTAGAAGTCCAAAGGACAACTGCCTAAGCATTGAACATAGTCTGTAGTCTTGAATATCCTTTGAAAGAGATTTATTTTTGTATTCGATCTCATTTGGAATTCAGGAGGGGTTCTATTCCTGGCTAGGAGTATATTACTTTTATTTTGGCCAAGAGCCACTGACTCACAGCTTCCAGTGTCAGTGTCATTATTCTCCCTCCCTATAAGGACATCAGGAGTGTGCAGCAGAATTTGGGGGAACATCTGTTCACCAGATGGACCCATGGAATGACAAGATCCAGTGGTCACAAATTCCTGCAAGGCCATTTTAGTCTGGACATAAGGAAAAACATCTTTACTGTCCGAGCCCCCAAGGCCTGGAATAAACTTCCTCCAGAGGTGGTGCAAGCACCTACTCTGGACTCCTTTAAGAAGCATTTGGATGCTTATCTTGCTGGGAACCTTTGACTCTAGCTGACTTCCTGCCCTTGGGGCAGGGGACTGGACTCAATGATCTCCTGAGTTCCCTAGAACCCTAATGTCTATGAAATTTGTTCTAAACTCCATCTCACTTAAAATTTGTATTTTTGGGAAAGGCCTTATTTTAATTTTATACTATATTTTTCTCCAGTAGCAGATGAAATAAGCCATCGCCATCTTAAGTCTAAAGCATAACCCTTCTCCTCAAACTATCCTCACATCTTTTTCCTGCTCTTACTTCTCATCATCACACTTCCATTCTCTACTCTTTTTCATCAAATTCTCTTTCAAATCCTGGACCTTGTTTTGGATGCGGTTTCCTGAAAGTGCTGATTCAGGATGGAGAAGAAGCCAGGTACCATTTCAAGTTAAACTGAAACCATATGCTTGCCTCCTAAAGCTGGCGCCATAATTTTATTGCCAAAGTGTTTTCCAAATGTCCATGATAATATATTTTTTTCAAAAACTGACCCATGTTTGTTTTAAAATATGACTCAAGGAAAAATTGTGATTGACCAATCTCTGACTGTTTTAAGAGAATGAAGAAAACAAAGGGACAGATATTTTTTAAATGATGTTAACAAAAACAGCGTATACAGATTCACTGAGTTATGTTAAACAGTGAAGGCCTGACCCACAGCTGACAGACAATGATATAGCTAAAGAAGCTTCTATGGCATGCCATTGAATTACATCTGTTGTGTTTCATTTCCTAAAATTTTGCAAAAATGTGAAACATAAATGTTTAGTGCATCCCAAGCATGCAGTTTAGTTTGACGTTATATAAGAGGGGGGGAAAATCCACCTGAATAAACGTGATATTTTGTCATATTATTGTGACAAGGTACAATACAGATACTATTCTTAGAAGATAAAACCAATCAAGTTTCTAAGAAAGATGTGTATTATAAAATACCTGCGGGCATTTTTAAAGCCACATGTGTTTATTGTGAGTATTTGTTCTGAGTCAAGCCATGGCTCAGCAATAAAGACTGGCCATCAGATCTATTCAATAACCAAGCCCTTAACATTTCTTCCTGTTTACTTGTACTTGTGCATGAATAAAAAGGCCATCTTTTGAAATGATGCAGGGATTATTAGGGACCTTTGCCTTATACCTGTTAGAGTATATGTAGAATTATCTTCTAACTGACAGCATTCCAGTTACCTAAATGCAATTTGTGCACATGCATACATCAGAGAAAATTAAATACCATATGGTGCTGAGCCAGTCACAATTTGTACTGCTTGAAAATAGCACTCTTCTATAGCCTGCTGACAAATTTTATGGGTTTTCTCTCTTGCTAATTTATGGAAAAATAGTTCTTAACCATTTATCCATGGAAGCTGTGGCTGTAAAAATTCACTGCAAAAACTATTTCTAAGTAAATGACTGTCCATAAAATCCAAGAGACCTATGAAAAGAGATTTTTACTATTAAAATACATTTGAGATTTTTCATTCCCTTGACTCTTTGTGACTTGGTATTGCTGTTGACAAAAAGCTTGACCAGTGGAGTACCCCTACACGAATGCTACATTAGGGTTTAATCCTGCAAAGGAATCTACATCATATGAAGAAGTCATCTCCAGGGTTATCCCTGAAGAATGAGCATTGTATGCTTTTCACCAGCTAGCAAATTCTGCTGGATAGTGTTTGCCACAGCTTTTCAGAATGGTTTGTTAACTACAAGGCTCTAGCAGGTAGAATTATGGTTGGCGTGTGTATTAGAGATAACAGAGGAAAGTGTCTTCGCCTGAAGAGGGGTGCTCCACAACGTAGTCTTTAATGTTTAAATTGAATAATTAATATTTGCTTGTTTCTTATGGAAGTTGTATACTATACTAGCACTGCATTTACTATTATCTGTGTTACAGTAGTGCCTAGATTTTGGACTCCCATATGGCTAGGTGCTGATATCTAGCAAAAGCAGAGCTTCAGTGATCTAAAATTTTGTTTCAGCATGGATTTATTCAGGGACAGTTATTTCTAAATAATGCCATACGTATACACTGTTAAGCTGACAAGAAAAACAAAGGCAGGAAGGAAGAAAATATTATTATGCCTATTATGAATGGAGAAACAATGTACAGATTAACATGCCCAGGGGAATATAGGCAATCTGAAAGATCTGGAATTTAAATCTAATCTCCAGAATCACAAATCCTTGTCAAGAAACCACCTTTCTTTTCATAGCATAAAACTTATGTCTAAAAGACAAAGGAGCGGTAGGCAGTGGTAAGAATTTGTGGTGACATTTTAAAGTTTTTTTTCTCTTTCTATAATTTTGCTTAGAACTGGTCCTGTTGCATATATGTGCTATGTATTCTGGTCATTTTTAACCAATGAAATGAGGTTGATTCACATTTTGTGTAAGAAAAAATAGTAAAACCGTGGCATTCAGTTTTTAATGCATACACACACACCCACACACCCTGTGTCTATGCATTTGGATAATCTGGGTCACATATACACAAGATGCTGACTGCATGGTAGCATGAGACTACTGTGCAGCTGAGTCATATTGCAGAAACCATGACCTGACACAACTGTGCAGTAGTCTTAAACAAAGAAGCTGTTCATTGGTGCTACTGTACAGTAACACAGGCGACTATAAACTGACTGTATAGTTGTTACTGAGTAGGCATTTAGTACTTGTTTATACACTCAGTAACAACTATACAGTCAATGTCTCACATAGACATGGCCCTGGTAAAGAAAATTACCCAGAACTGCAAGTACAGGCATTCTCATGCTCAGGCCTTGACGAGTGGAAAGCTTGTTGTGCTGACATGGTACAATCACAGGGTGGGGACCCCTGTGCACACGTTTCAGCATGCTCTGTGTGCTCTCTTATTCTGCCTCATGACAGATGGTAGCAATGCATAGGGAAGCCCTGATTGGCTGACCCATAGTCAGACTGTTTCCCTGCAGCACCATGTATGGGTTGTGAGGGGGTGTTTTCTGAACCCTTCTAGAACATCAGAGTCCATCAACTGACATATTGTGTTCTGGGGTGGGGGACAGAGGTGGGGGAACTGATATAGCCCTAGTTGTTCCCAGGTTACTTTTTTCCTGGAACAGACATCTTTACTCTGGGAGAAAAGAAAAAAAACAACTATACACTTGCGGTTTCTCTTGGGAGAGCACTGACTATATGAAGCCACGCACACAGAATGAGAAAGCACTTAAAAGAAATCACTGGACATTTTAATTCACTTCAATATTCCCAAGCCTCCAAAACACATATGCTTTAATCCAGGGGTGGCCAACCTGTGGCACAAGTGCCAAAGTGTACAGAGAGCCGGTGTGTGTGGCACATGACAAATCAGGGAGAGGACAGGCAGCATGGTGTCAAAAAGAGAGGATGCAGAAAGCAAATCTGTGAACTGGGTAGGAAGCATAGGGAAGGAAGCAGAAAGTAGAGAGCAACAGATTAAGCAGGGAGCACAGGGCTGGGAGCAGAAAACAACAATGGATCAAGCAGGTGAAGGGGATCAGAGTGGCACTTGGGGAGAGTGTGGGACTAATTTGTGACGAGCCTGTGGCAAAAAGGCTTTGGCTGATTTGTGGCAAAAGGATGGGTTACCATTGCTTTCGTCTGTATGATTGGAAGCAACTTTTCTGCTCTGAGAAACTTTGTGGAGCATTGCCTGTATTTTAGGCATAGAAAGGATTTTTATTTTTAAATTCAGCGACTGTTATAAGGACTGAACTTTTAATCCTTATTTGAACAAGGGTTTTATTTTTCTTACTGGGAATTCTGCCGCTACAGATTGATGCAATTATCTATACAGGTTATGCCTTAAGATTGCTCTAAGGAGGCTATGATAAATACAATTTAACCTGTTTGGGCCAAAATATATTCATAGGCATTAAGCACTTAACCAGTACCCCTCTTCTATCTGAAACTTGTTACCCTTTGGGCTCAGGAGAATCCCCTTCACTAAATATTTTTAAGAGTAAGATTAAAAGCTCTATTTTTTTCACATTTCTTTTAACTGATACCCCCCTTATCCTTTTAAAATATGTGTTGCTTTGGGATGTTTGCATGAATAAGGTGCTTTCTAAATGAGGTTGTGTAGGATTCACATTGGAACTGTGCCAGCGCAGAGTTCAAAAAGAAGCCTCAGTACCTTTTAGGACACAAGACCAGAAAAAAAGAAAGAACCTCATTGTTTTCAGAAAGGGCCTGACAGGAGGGCAGATTGTGTATAAATGTTCTCCTCCTTTTCTTGATTCTAAAGCTTTATGACAGGGACAAAGCGGTTGATTTATTAAAGGACTAAAGTGTCTAAGTGTCATCTAACTGCTACTTTAGGCCCAGAATTTAGATCCTCAAAGCCCTGACTCAGCTACTGCCTAATGCTGGAAGAAGCCAGAGTCCCTAGGCACTTCTGTTCCCACTGGTAAAGATCCCCAGATACTTAAGCTCTGCTTCTGGACATGCTTTTGTACATGCCACAGACTACCTAAAGCTTACTGGTGCAAAGTAGCTTGGCACACTTCAGACCTAGTGAAATTTGCAAATGAGTTGTTCAGGTTGCTATCCCTCAAAAAGTCTCAGACCAGGGCTAGATACAGAAATTACACATAAACCAGTATAAATTATCAACAATCAGTCTAAACCTGTAACAGAACAGAAGTTCAGTGCACAAAAAACAATTTAAAAGTGGCAGAACCTGGTCTGAGATACACTTAGATGGACATAATATCAGACTTAACTGATTTAGGTTATACCAGTCTATTGAACTTCCGTAACAGATCCCCTACTGACTCCAGTTAGCCCACAGTCCCCTGGCATTGCATTGGGGTTCACCTGCTAATCCCCCTCACAGGGCGGGTGGGCTAGCCTCAGCCTGTGCTCACCTGCTCTAGTTCAGTTCTGGTCCAGCCCCATCCCTGGGCTGGCACAGAGCTGAGGTACCAAAGCCTTTGCTCCCCAGCCCTGAATCCTGCCTGTGAAGCATGGGAAAAGGAGGCATGGGTGAGAGTCAAGGCCCCGTGCCCCTTCCCTGGCTCCCTCCACCCGGAACTGCTGGGGATGACACATGGTAGGGACTTTCTCCTCTTCCCCATTGACTGGCCCAGCATGGCTTTTTTGACCAGCCCTGCCCCCCTGTCAGCTGTTAAGTAAGGAGGAGAAAAGATGGAAGGTGGGAAAGAGGAGGCTCCTGTCCCCTGCCCAGCACCACTGGTAGCTGTGAGGAGTGGGGCTAGAGAGAAATTATGTGCTAGCGCCCCTCCTCTCTATGGATGACAGCACAGGATCTGGGGGGCGGTGTCAAGCAGCTAATCAGCCATGGCTGATCAGCTGCATTTGGATGCTTTCAGCAGTGTCTGGCACTGTGGAGAGTTTGTGGGAGTGCCCCCAGCCTGCTGGCCTTTGCCAGTGCAGGCACCTTTGTGCCCAGCCCCACCAACAGGACAACGTGTTCTATTTGTTTCCAGTCTATTCCTTGTAGATTAGAGAAACCTGCAAAGGTTTGATCAATTCCACTTTAGGCTTTTTGAATGTATGTACCTAGCTCAAATGAGTCTCAGTTCAGAAGAATGAGTATGGCTAGGAGTACCATGAAAATGTTGGGGGTAGGAGAAGGGCATAGGAATTCTTTTCTTCTCATCCTATCTTTTTATAAATCATCTGTTCCTTATTGTCAAGAGAAATGAGATACAGACTAGCTTTGTCATATCAAGTAATGTGTTGAAAGTAACTGATAAAGTAGCTTTCACTATTATATATTGCTTTTTCTCACTTCATAAAGGAGTAATTGTAGTTCCAGATGTTTCATCATAATGATAGTAAAAACAAGTTTAGACAACACCTGTGTCACTTTATTAATGTAATACAGGAGTGAGAGTTGGAAAGTCCACAGTGGAAGCTGGCATGAAGTTTTCTGGGGATAAAGCTGGCAGTGGGAAGGTTAAAGTTGTACAAATAGGAGTGCTGGGCTTGAAAAGCAAGCATTTGAGGTACCTAGGATGAAAATGGTCCACAAGTGGTAGCAAGTTATTGGGCATAAATACGGACAAATGGCAATATACACTGGTTGTCATATGTACCTGTAGAAGATAAGAAGAGCACAAGAGGGAGAAAAGCTAGAGCTAGCTAAGGCTTACAGGAAGTGCTGCAATCTTCTGATGTGGACAGCTATTTCTGCTGTGCTAGCTAGGGGGTGGGTCATGCAGGTTTAAAGGGTTAATAATCAATCATACATTCGACATTGATTTGGCTAACTGTGAACATAGTTGGCAGTCTGTTTGGACAAAAAAAGACAAAAAAAATCAGTTTTCCATTGAAGGGGGTAGGGGAGAAGTAATTTTTATTCCCTGTGTGTCTTTTAGGATTGGGCTGAACTTATTTCATTTTCCTAATAAGCTATTTATAGCTATTTCAGAATATCAGGACAGTTCCTCAGTCTTCCTGCAAGACTCTAGTGTTCAGGAGTTAGAGGAGTATTGTCAAAGAAAGTATATTTGCAATAGATTACACTACACCAGAGGTGGATAAAGTATGACCCATGAGCCAGACATGGCATGCCAAAGGATTTTATCCAGCCCACCTGGCCTAAGTGCAGGAAGCAGCTCAGGACTGTGGCACTTGCAACCAGTCCCATTGCCCCTGGGCACATAGTGGAGTGGAGGCAGCACAGCAGCAGGACTGTGGATGTGGCTCACTCTGCCCAGCTGCCTGTGCCACGGGTGCTGCCAGGTGGAATTTTGGTGAGCAGGTTGGGGGGGGGAAGGAAGGGGGAGCGACTCAGCCTGGCAAAAACACTGATCCTATCTGGTTCCAAGCCATCCACCCTGCACCAGCCACTGGGGATACTGGATATGGAGTGGATAGAAAGAGTTTCCATGGAGATCTGCCCAGAACCCTGCAGGCAGGGTGCACTCAGTTGGGCAGATGAGATGGAGCCATGGGTGGGCAGGGAGTGACATCTGGGAGAACAAGAGGTGTGTGGGGGCTGGAACTAGGATCACAGGGCAGTGACAGCATGGGGCCAGCGCCTGGGGAAAAGTTGTGATCTGCTCCTTGCAGGCTTCTGCTCACAGAACAGGCACCCATCACAGGGACATGCAGTAGAACCCAATCATGGCTCTGCCCTGGGCTCTGGCCCCGTGCTGTCACCTCCCCATAATTCCAGCCCTGTCCCTGGCCTCTGCCCAACTGTTCCACTCATGGACACCACTCCCCCGTGCCTGTGGCCGCATCCCTTCCACCAGGCTAAGCATGTCCTAACTGTGGGCAGGCAGGTCTCCATGCAATGCCCTCAGTGGTGAGTGCAGATCAGATGACCTAGGAGCAGATAGAACCAATTGCCCTCTTCCCCTCGCCCCTGCCATCATACCAGACCTGGTTACCACTCCCCTCCCTGCAGCCTGCAACAGCTCACCAAAATTCCTTAAGTGAACCTCCAGCCCAAATAATTTCCCACCCCTTCACTACACTGATCCAGATCTTGTGATCATTACTGGTGTTCATCATCAGTCTCCCTCATTCAAGGACTGTATGAGGTTTCCCATGCATTCAAGAACTGCTCTAACTATTGTTTTCCTGGTAAATGGCATATTATTTCTATTAACAGTAGATTGAGCAAACATGCATGGCTTTGTGAGAACAGTTTGTATCACCTCTATGAAATACAGTTTGCTATTGGTGTTCAAGTTCAGCATAGTCCTTTTAAAAGGCTCTTCAATGGGAACAAGTGTCACCTGACAGAAAATCCAAGCAGGTCATTTTCTAGAACATACATTTTTAGAAGCTCGAGTATGAAACTCTTAACCTTGTTTCATAAATCATAGTGCAGAATGTCCTCTGTGTTAAAAATTACATTTTTTAAAAACAATTTTAGGTCAATAATTCTATAGGGCTTTGTGCTGAAATGACTCCATAACACAGAACGTTTTTGCCATTCTTCACATGAAGGGATAAGCATATTTAGCAGTTAGCCTAACACTGTTATATATGTAAACGTTGCCAGTCTGGACAGTAAATATGCTGCACATTTTAAAATCCTAATAAGATAATAGTTTGCACTCCACCTGGTAGACTCATAATAATAACAAAGAGTAGTGAGTGCAATAATGCCTATGGAAAGGCAATCTTTTCAGTCTTAAGCAGAGACAGTCACTACACTGTCATTATGAAGCTAGTCACAGAGCCTAGTGTCTGAGTGTTATAAAAAAGTATTATAAAAATTGTGTTAGCAGTAGTTGTGGTAGTCATGTCTGAAACCAGCAGTAAAAGAGAAGGTTAAGAAGTGATGGAAGATCAGATTTATTCTAAATGAAGTTTTTCTATGAAGTTCTCCCAGCTAGGGAGAGAGAATTTATTTTAGTTTGAATGAAAATGAAGGTTGATGAAGTTTGCTGAAGTTTGAATATACGTGATCAGATAATTATAGAAAATTAGGGTTCAAAGGGACTTCAGAAGGTCACCTAGTCCAACCCCCTGCTCAAAGGGGGTCCTCAACTAGAGCAGGACCCTTCCCAGCTACATCCAGCATTATTTCAGATATCAGCTATTTTTCACCTTTTTAGTTCTAATTCTGTCGTCACTTGTTGCTCTGTGACAGACAGCAGGTGGTTTTACATAGCAGTTGCATATGAAAACTTGAGTTTTCGTATTAGTGCAAACTCCTTAAGATTCCATTTGGAAAATTATGGGATGCACTACAAAACAAAATTCCTGCCCAGGAATGATTTGGCAAATATTCATCCACCCATTGTGACATTTTTCCAGTTAGTTCACAGGCAGCCTAAGTGGAAATATCTATCTTCACATCTTCATACAAGACAGGGTTTGAATTAGTGGGGAGTGCAGGGGGGCTGAGCCTCCCCATAAGAGACAAGAACCCCCCAACCTGCCCTGTGTAGAACAGTGAAAGTCCATACACGCGCCATATGACTAAGGGTGAGAAGTTTCTAGTAGGTTTGAACTTGCAACCTTAATGAAATCATGACATACTTTTAAAGTCTGGGCATGTGCAGTATATAATAGTAATGCAACTGTTTATCAGTGTTGATGTGTTCATTATGACAATGTTGCTTGTATTGGTTTGAAATAGTTTGACTTGATTGGTCCTTGTAAGTATTGCCCAGGTTTGAATTTGATCTGGGTATTGTGAAAAGGGCAATGATTGGACCATTGGGTGAGTGACAGATGACATGATTAGAAGACCATGAAATCCTCTCCAGAGCAGCCAGCAAGGGCTCTGGGTGCTCTGAGGGCTCAGGCACAGCCTTGGGCTTGCTCTCACTGTGGCTGGACAGTCCTGACTCTGGGTTTTCGGGGTGCGTGAATTCATCGAGGGCAGGTTCCTTGCTGTGCCCTGGTCATTGAGATTGAGCTTGTTGAGGCTTACCTGTCCCACTCTATCCTTTGGGCTCTAGCTGTGGAAGCTGCAGCTGGGTAAAGTATCATCCTTTCCATATTTGAGGTGCTGAGTACCTAAGCAGGGAAAAGCTAGAAATCCTCAATGACTGTCAGAGGGTTTCTCCTGCTGACTAGACTCAGGGTGTTCTTGCTGACATCTGTGGTTTCTGGGTTGTCTGTGAAGTTGCATGGCAGTTAACTGTGTAGTGACCAAAGCTCATTGTAATATATAGTTGATTGGTTGCATGACCAAGGACATTGGGTTTAGTATTTGTGTCAGGTTATTGTCTCGGCAGGTGTATGTTATTGTGTTGTGGCTTGGCTATTACAGGAGTATTGCATTGGGCAGGTGTTGCATGGGTTTTGTTGTGTAATACAGATTATATTGCTTAATCTACCTGTACTGTAGTGCATCGCTACTTCTTCTAACTCTGAGTGGGGTCTGGCAGTAGGTCAATGCTCAGGGAAGTTAACTTACTTTAATGTCCCCGAACCTGACTATCTGTGGATCATAAAAGATTAATGACCCTCTGAATGAATGAGTTAATTGGCATCCCCATGGGTGGTCCTTTACCCTGCATCTCGGGTGGTAGCAACGATGGCAGCAGTAGCTCCTTCCAGTTTTTGGCTGCCCTTGCTGTGGACTCCCCCCCCCCAAGTCAGAATGTAATTTGAGCCCTGATACAGGACATGAATCCAGAATCAAAAAGCTGGCTGCTGTGGGAGACTTTTTTTTTTAATTAATTGAGCTCACTGATATATTAGCAAAGGCATAACCTGCCTTACCCATAAGCAGATAAAACTCAGGACAGACAGCTGTTTTGACATTCCTAGCTGGGAATCCTGCCCTCTACAAATACATTTGATGCTCAAACATGGTCTCTTGGCTGCCTACATTCAACTCCATCTGTTAGGATGGCATTGTGCCCACACACAAGGTGGTATGTGAGTTTCACTAGGGCATAGGTGCCAAGTAAGTATAGGCAGTTTGCAGAATTCTTCATGTGCCGTCTCTTCAGCAGGAAGTCTTTACTCTGTCACAGCAATGTTTTCTCACAACACGACTCCCTTCACTTGATTACACCTGTTGACACTTATGTCTAAAGAGGAATACTTAATACAAGCAAGGAAGACTCTGGGTTCTCATAAGCACTTATGATTGTAAGAGCTTGTACTGCAGCAGACACAGAAAACCCATTATTACCACCTGGGTTTTTATGAAATAAATGCACAGCCTGCAGGCAAAGTATATGAAGGCAAGTGCATGGCAAGTGAAAAAAAAAAGGGCTTTGAAGCCATTATTTATTCATGGGAAGCATATTCTTCAGTATGGGACATAAATAAATAAGAACATTGAAGACTGATCACCCCCTAGCTTATCATCCCAGTCTGGCTATGGAGAGAAGGACATTGACACATGGCCTCAGAGCCATTTTAACCCAGAAACCGGAAATACCTTTCATCAGCACAAAGGCAATCGAAGTAACCTTTGATGCCTGATTACCTCATCTTGTTGGCAAATATAGCTGTACTGCTATAAAGCCACAATAGAGTTGTCCTGGATTTATACTATACACCTGGGTAGAGTGAGACCATTTTTACTGCAAAGGTGTTGAACTTCATTACTGTCTTTTCTTTGTCTGGGGATAGGTGTAATGATATGCATACTACTTCTTTAAAGCCAAAACAAGAAGTTAGGAGTTCCCTAGTAAAGCCCTGCACACAAGCTTTACACTGAAGCAGAGACAGTGGCTTTAGAGATAAGAATTTTCTTTCTTATAGTCAAGAAAAAAAATCCAATATCAGCATTACTGGAAATCCACACTTCTCTTGATTCCTTAGCATTTTCACATGATTTGCTGTCAGAAATTGATGCACTTTTTTTAAAAATCAAAAATGAGAAAAGGCCAAAGTAGTCCAAAATAGCCTGATAAACCCACACACTGCTTCATGTGGAAGTTATGCTTCAACAGATTCTGAACTTCAAAAAAGCTTAAACACAGAGTTCAGCAAACAGCAGGTCAACCTACTCAGTTTTCCAGTGACTAGTACAGGTGGAAATTACCACCATTCCCTTCCCATGCTGAAGAAGGTGGTAGAATAAGCAGAACATTTTTTTTGAAACATTAGATAAGTAGTTCCATTCCAACGATATGTCCACCCCTGCGACAGCTGTGATGTCCCTAGGGCACCATTACCATGAAAGCTCCATCCTATGGGCATCTACTAATCTCACCTGCCATGTCTTACTGTCATAGATGATGGATTGGGAGGCTGCTCTTGAGTAGCTGCTCAGTCACAGTAACGACAGTTTCCCTGAAACCCTGAAGGTTGCTGGACCCCGTTATTGGGTCCTACACTCAGGAAGCGTCTTACGACACTCACATGCCTTATGGGCTAGATATGTGGCTCCAAAACCACCCCTTTACCATGCTCCATGCCTCACAGATAGCATTTACACATGGTCTCTCTGAAGCCCTAGACTAGCTAGGCCTTCGGTCATCGCTAGATCCTCCACAGTCCTGTCTCTGTGCCCATACTGGCGCTGAGGTCTGCTCACCCCCTTTGGCAGTGCACCCCCTGGTGCTGGAGTCCCTGCACAAACAGAAATCAAACTATGAACCCCTGAGCTATAACATAATATGAGCAGTTCAGGGCATGTTCTGTCCCTTTGAAAGAATGAAGCTCCCCCCCCCGACTGCTAAATGCCTTGTAGGCCAGGGTCCCTGTTGAGCTCCTGGAGCCCCTTAATCCCACACAAAGCAAAACAGACAATCAAACATCTCCAGTTAGCATCTGCTATGAGAGCTCCTTCCCCCTTGCCTGCTGACAGAGAACTGACCCTCTAGTCCTGGCACTGGGGTTTATGTGCGCCCAGGGTCCTACCTCTTCCAGTCAGCTGACTGGCTGCAGGTGCAGGCTAGCTCCCTCATTAGCCTGCTGCCACAGTAACCTGCACCTGTGGGTTCCTGCCTGACTGCTAGGGCTCTCTCCCTAGGCTGTTTCTGCCCTTAAAGTGTCAGGCACCTTAGTGCCCTGCAACACCCATGATGGGTTATTTGGTTCAGGCAAGCGTAAGACTTGATTTGTGAAGTAAGCTATATGCAAACATAGGTGAGGGGGCTAGATAGGTTCTTGCATTAATATACTGAAATACATAATTTAGCAATTGAGTAATTTTGTAATGCTTCTTTTTGTTTAATTCATTCTCCAATCCATCTCTGGTTTCATAAGAGTGATATATATGTCAGTTTTGACAGCCAGATAGTTTATTTATATCCTCCTATTATCCACAAGGCATTCAAACCCACATCCTGGAGAATACAACTCATTTACCTAATCCTATTCAGAAAACCCATAGTGGCTTTTTATAGCATGGGGAAGAAAAATAAAAGGATTCTATTTCTCAGAACATCTTTCTTTGTTTTGCTTCTAGGGATTATGAAACAGCCTTAAAAATTTACAAAGTGTTTCAGGTACTGATCTGGTACAAGTCAATAACCTTTATGAACTAGAAAAATCTAAGGCTATCCATAACAAAGAGAATATGAATCCTTCTATACTAATAACCTGTATCCAATACATCTAAACTTTTTTTCAAGACCTTTAGATTCCTATCCTCATAGGTTTCTAGTGTACCAGTTAGTCACAGCATGCCTGGTCCTTTCCCAGCAGCTGTGCAGGGATGTAAGCAATCTATATGTTTGAGGAACATGTGACTTTGAAGACTAGGGCTACAAAATGATTAACTCATAGGTGAGAGAAATGAAACTGAAAAATTCATGACTCTGATTTCCCCCAAACAAATGGCTTGGTGGACTAATGTAGCTAAAGAGACAGCTGAGTATGAACAGTTTTCTTTTTACTGGAGGAGCATACTAGTCCATAAACAGCACAGTCAGCTTCACATGTCACCCAGTATATTTCCTGTACTCTTATCTAACTAAATAGCATCTAAATGAGAATCCTCCCCCTCCAAAAGCAGTCTTTCTTTTTGCATTATGTGTATTCTCCATCACAGTCGGGAACCAGGGCTTCTCACGACTCCTCTTATATCTTGTAGATTTTAAGTTACAGTAGGATATTTCCTGTAATAATGAGTCTTTCTAGTGCCCTTAGCAGTTGCACAAAATTCCACCTTTTCTTTTTGTCTCTGGTACTGCAGTCTAACTACATCTATTTTATTCATGACTCATACCTCTGTACTTCAGTCATTTTACCCTCTTGATATGCTACATTGAAAAATCTTGAATACTCTTATGTTCACAGCTATATTTACTTCTTTGGTGAAGTAACTTTCTAATTCACCAATATGCATCAACTCCTCCAATTTCCTGATTAGTCATAAGTTTCTCAAAAGAATTCTTAAAAATGTAAAAGATATCCACAAATAATTTGAACTCTTTCAAAACACACCTTTCCCCTTTCATCTATTTATATAGTCTCTCTACTGACTGTAGTCAGATGTGTGCATACAGTAACTCAGAATGAGTTAGCCTAGCCAAAAGTTATACAAAATCATCTGTTTCTGGATCTGATTTCCTCTTCTGCCAGTCAATGTATTTCTTCCTTTCCTTTCCTTATATGCATCTTTCTTGGTAAATGTCTCATATTTTTACTCGATTTCCAAAATTATTATTGCATTTTTCCTTATTATTCTATGATCTGTATAGCAATGGAAGTATGGTAGGCACTTATTTCCTTCTAAATTTCCCCAGAGTTCTAGTGCATTGTTCTGTTCCACCTCTGTCTTTCTTTTGCCCTACTGTGTTATTCTCCCTCCCTTCAGCACTATATCATATTATTCTAACTACATAGTGTATCATTTTACCTCACCTACTGTACCACTCTATCTCTTATTTTCTTTGACAAATTATCACCATTATTTCCCTTCTACCTCTTCTCGTGCCATACATCACCCATGACATTAACTAACTGCACTTCTATCAAAATAATGTACCTGTATCATCTAGCCAAGCAAATGCTCACCCATTTTCAGTAAGAGATGGGCTGACACTGACACATCCGTCCCACCTGGCTATTCATAGATAAGTGGATAACTCAGCTGTTACAAGTGGAAGTGTGTGAAGGGTTTCTTGTTTCTGTTTTGACATCCCCCACAACCCGCCCCTTATTTTCCAGTAAATGATTGAAAGAAAATGTGTCATGAAAAAAAATCTATAGTTGATAGAAAATATTTAAGAAACACGTGAATTCAATGTTTCCTGGTTTTCAATTAATTTCTGGTAGGGAAAGATGACTCTAGACATATATGTCTCTTCAGAATTTTCTGTTGGTTAGTACAGGATAAGTGAGGTAGAATTATATACTCTGTGGTTACAGTGATATGATATGCTAATAGGAGGGATGTCCCATACTGACCATGTTGAGTATTGTGAATCTGAATTCTATACATGTAGTTCCTCTGATTAAAAATGTAGAGAACTTAATTGCTGAATTCAGAGTTGTGAATTCCATCTCTGAAATTAGGCACCTAACCTCGTCACCATGTTTATATCTCTTTGTGCATCTCATTCTTAGTGCTTATTTCAGTTTTCTTGATGGAAAGTCAAAGTTTCAAAGTACTTGTGAACAAACAAGAGACACTTCCTATGACATTAAGATAAGGCATTTTGACCTGTGCTGTTTTTTTTAATAAACTAAAATAAAGAACATTTGTTGATTACAGATTCACAGATCCATAAATGTAGGGTCAGAAGGGACCTCAGTAGATCATCAAGTCCAACCCCCTGCCCTGGGCAGGAAAGAATACTGGGCTCATATGACCCCAGCTAGGTAATTATCAAGCCTTCTCTTAAAGACCCCCAGGGTAGGAGTGAGCACCACTTCCCTTGGAACTTGGTTCCAGATCCTAGCCACCCTGACTGTGAAGTAGTGCCTTCTAATGTCCAGCCTGAACCTACCCTCAAACAACTTATGGCCGTTATTCCTTGTTACTCTGGGAGGTGCTTGGGGGAACAGGGTCCCTCCCATTCTGGTAAGTTTATAGTTGGCCACCATGCCATCTTCTCTTGTGAAGGCTGAACAGGTTCAGTCCCGTAGCCTCTCCTTGTAGGATCTGCCCTCTTGTCCCCGGATCATGTGAGCTCCTTTGGGCCCTCTTGATGCTAGCCACATCCCTCCTAAAGGGTGGCACCCAGAACTGGACGCAGTACTCCAAGTACGGCCTGACCAGTGGGACATAGAGGGGGAGGATCAAGTCCTTGGCCCTGCTTGTGATGCATCTGTGGATACATGACAAGGTGTGGTTAGCCTTACTGACCGTGTCCTCACATTGGTGGCCCATGTTCATTTTGGAATCAATAATGACTCCAAGATCTCTTTCAGCCACTGTGCTTTTGAGGAGGGAGTTCCCCAGCCTACAGGTATGCTGCTGGTTTTTACTGCCCAAGTGTAGTACCCTGTACTTGTCAGTATTGAATCCCATCCTATTCTCATTCGCCCACCTCTGTAACCTGTCCAGGTCCAGTTGTATCCTGTCCCTCCCTTCTAGCGTCCCTACCTTTCCTCAAATCTTGGTGTTGTCACAGTGAATTTGAACAAGGAGCTTTTCACCCCCTTGTCCAAGTCGCTAATAAAGAAATTGAACAATGTAGGCCCGAGGATCGAGCCCTGGGGGACTCCACTGCCCATATCCCTCCAGGTTATTATTTCTGCTTTTATATAAAATGCAATAGTATGCCACATTATGATGTGAATTGACATAATATTGCCCTGTCACATTGTGCACAACTATTGATATCACAGTGAGCAGGCACAGGACAAATATAGAGAATATCCTTGGAATTGAAAACAAGGATTCTTTTACCGGAGAGAGTCCAACAGGGCAACAGAAGTGGTTAGAGGGCTGGGACATGTGACTCATGAGGAGAGACTGAGGGAACTGGACTGCAGAAGAGAAGATTGAGGGGGGATTTGATAGCAGACTTTAACTACCTGAAGGAAGGTTCGAAAGGGGATGGAGCTAGACTGTTCTCAGTGGTGACAGATGACAAAACAAGGAGCAATGGTCTAAAGTTGCAGCAGGGAAGTTTAGGTTGGATATTAGGAAAAACTTTCTCACTAGGAGAGTGGTGAAGCACTGGAACAGGTTACCTAGAGAAGTGGTGGACTCTCCATCTTTGAAGGTTTTTAAGGTCCCTCCCAACCCTAATCTTCTATGATTCTGTGACTCTCTTCATATAATGAAGTGCCCTACTAGGCTAGAGCAGGGGTTGGCAAACTTTTAGGAGTTTTGAGCTAAATTAAAAGAGCAAAATACAAAGGCAAGCTACTGCTTCCAATTTAGTAGCTGCTGCCACCAGTTCTTTCACCTGCATTGCCACTGAGGTGTCATCAAATCACTGTCATTGCCACTTACTCACCACCACATGGCTGCTAACCTGCTGAATTGCCAACCTGCCGTGCCACCTATTTCCTGCTGATGTCCCTTGCCACAGACATCTCAGCTTCTTGGTCCAAATGCAATCGCTTGGTGGATTTAGATCACCAGCAGTACATTGCCAACCTCTGGGCTAAAGAGTCAGCCATGTACTAGCACTTTCTGTCTGGCCAAATGATTTCTTTTTACCACAGTAGCACATGTTAGCAGGAAACAGGGAGAGCTTGTCTTGCCATGAAGATTTTATCATCTGATGCTCAGTCTCCCTGTCAGTCTGAGAGGGACTAATCCCACATTTCCACAAGAATGCCCTAATCATCAGATGAGTGCTTACCTGAAACAGTACTTTATTATCTCTGCTTTTATATAAAATTCAAGCACTATCACCTCCTCCTGCCATGGTCTAAAAAAATGAACTCTGTTCAGAAAGGGTTTAACCTTTTGTCCCTAAGACAGGTTTCTGGGATGTGGATCCCAAGTAGAAAACTTTAAATAAGAGGCCAAACCTCAGAAAAGGACTGTCAGATGCATGAATCTCCTCAGCGTTCCTTATCGATTGAGACTACCTGGCTGCAAGCCGAACGAACATGGTGACTGTAGGAGATCTGTTCGGAACACTCTTTGTTTTGGACCCAATTCTGTGTCTGACTTTTCTTCTCTGCTTCATAGGACTGTAAAAGACAGTGTTCTGGATTTCAGTCCAAAAGCCAGGATCCTAGAAGTGAAGTGATACAGCATACTCTTTTGGGGTACCTGATTCATTTTTGGGATCTATCTGTAAATACCTATTTTCTGCAAAATCCTGATGAGCATGTACCAAGTTTTGATAATCTTCTTCCAAGAATAACACAGGATGTATATCCCTATGTCTTAATGACAACTGCATAGTTTGACATAGAACTAATTTCCTTTCCTTTCTCTGGTTTAATTTTAGCCAATGTTTAATTCTTACTACATCTTTAGGATATTCATGTAATTCAAACAGAAGCTTATGCACTGTTGTTTGGGTATTATTATACAGATGGCCTATAGTAAACAATCATTCCATATTCATAACGCCACATACTCAGCTTAATAAAAATAGAATCTCTTATAAATTGTATTTTTAACAGTCTTAGAAGACTTTCCATCACTTTGACCAACACAAGAGATCTTGTTTCCCCCTCCCCTTCATTTTCATGACTCTATTGTTGCTTTAAAAAAGGAAGATCCTTTAAGAAAACAAAATGTGGGCAATGATTTTATTTCTGATAATCACTACTTCCAGAGGCACCCAGGTAACACATAGGAGTTGGCATGTTTTTCTGAGGACTCTTTTACCTGATCAAAAATCAGGTCAAAAATATGATCAAAAACTGTTTCTCTACTAGTGGATTTGATCTGTAATTAAGAAAAGTTCCCCTCCTAACAGATTTAAATGGAAGTGAATTGTTTTAAAGATGATACTGAATGTCTCCTTTTCTATTTGAAAGAAATTCTTCTTGGTCTTTAGTGACGTTCTACAAGGAAAAAATATGGCTTGTGTCTGCA
>JAGPOW010001296.1:112851881-112864352 GCA_030014935.1 Caiman crocodilus
TCTCCCTCCTCCCCTAGAGCAGTGGGGTTTGCAACTGCCTTCCTGCCTGAGGTGGCATTGGCAATGGTGGTGGTGGTGGTGGCAGCTCTTCCCTCCCCCACTCTCCTTTGCCTCTCCCACCTCCCCCAGAGCAAACACAACCACCTCCCTGTCTTCACCTCCCTGACTGAGGTGGCGGTGGTGCCTGCAGCAGAAGAGGCTCTCTCCCCTCCACCTATTTCCATCTCCTCCTCCTCACTTGAAGCAGTGGGGCTTGCAACCACCCCCCTGCCTGAGGTGGTGGCAGTGACGGCAGAGGTGGATACTACCTTGACCTCCCTCCTCTCCACCCACCTCCACCTCCACCTCTGCCTCCTTCCCCAGAGCAGTGGGGCTTCCAACTGCCTCCCTGCCTGAGGCAGCAGCAGCAGCTCTCTCCCTGCCTGAGTAGCCAGAGCCCTCACAGGCAATCACCACCAACCCTCTCGGCAGTGAATGCACAGTTGCCCAAAAGAATTATGGACAGACAGACAGACTAAGCCCTTTATTATATTAGAATATTGCTTGCAAGTGGGAAATTTATTCATGTTGGAACATCCTGGCAGAATTCACTGCCAAGCTTCTGTATGGTGGCTCATGCCATGATAATACATTTGTGGAAATTCCTGACTCCTGCCATGCCATGCCATGCCCAGCAGAAGGGTTACATATGCTTTGCTCAATGGCTTGTGAACTCTATTCCTTGTTTGACATTGGTATAGAATGGGAAGGTAATTATTTAATCATTTGGTTTTCCTTGATATCAAACTTTGAATGGACTATTACTTTATCTTTTTGTTGGATAGGAGAAATTAACTTGTAATTCTTAAATAGAAAGTCACTAAATCTATTTTGTTTTCCTTTGGAAGAATTTCCACAGAAATCCTAGGAATCCTAGCCACTTTTTCTCCTCTCTCATTATTTTCTTCAGTTTATAAGAGCTATAGGTTTGCATCGTGCATCTGGTTTCCCTTTTATACTGTTTTCTGCTTGTCTGTACCATTCAACAAACAAACAGGGATGCATTCCTTCTTCAGAGCCACAACAGCTTTGGCAACCAAGGCTCCTCTCAGCTCGTGGTCTCAAAACAGCTTTCAACCACTCCCCATCTTTCTCTTGGCTGGAAAACAGTCACAGCATGAAGGCATTATAATGGTTTCTGCCTGTGGAGGCAGAACAACTTGTTCACTGCAAGCCAATTGCCTACAAATCTCTCGTTTCACCTGGGTCACATCTTTAAAGGAAATTTCCACAGACTGAATTTGTAAGACATGGTTTCTGACTTTTATTACAAAGTGGCCATAATGAAATCCAAATTATTAACCTGTCTAGTATCCCACCTACTCAGACTTCTTTCTCTAATTCTAGAGATCTAATTTTCAAACCCATTTTTCCCAGATTTGGATGAATACTGTTCAAACTGTTGGTCTCATTTTTCAATAATCAAATTGAAAACTTTAGAGAGATTTTGATGCCCAATTAGTACAAAATGTAATCACGTAAAATGCTTCTATAGCAGCATTTGGCAAAAAAGCAAAAAAAAAAAAAATGAAGACTGGGTTGAAGAGCAGTTTGAAACCTTCCTACCACTGGTTGAGAACAGAAATCTCTCAGTACTATTGTCATAAATGTTTTTACTTAAGATGGTGACCCCTCCCAGATCGTCCATCATTAGGAGACAATTTGTTCTGTTCTATGATGTTTAATGATATACTTGTTCTGATTGTTGACAAGATTTGTTATTCCTTAATGTAATGTCATGTTATGTTAAGTGACAGAACCATAGCGCAGAGAACGCAGTGGCGGAGAATGAGAAGGTATACGAGGAAGATAGGGTTAATAGATTGACCTAAATATGTTTGATTGGCAGACTTGCTAGCTGGTTCTAGGACCATCTAGAACCATCCACCAAGGCAGCTTTGATTGACAAGAGTAGAAGATATAAGGAGCTGCTTGGGGAGAGACAGTGTGGGTGGGTGGGAGTTAGAGATAGGAGAGAGAGAGAGAGTTGGGAGCGTTGGTGTGTGAATTTACCTCATGAGTGAGAGGTACAATTTGGGCTACTAGTCTTCTTAGCAGTCGGAGGCTAGTGTGCTTACGCCTCTGTGCAAGGTCAGGGGGTTCTCCTTGCTTGTGAAGATACCTCAGTATTGAGACTAGTCGGTGCGTCTCAGTGCTGAAGGGCCCCTAAGGGAGTTAGGGGGATTTAGTCAAGAGCTGCAGTACACCAGCACCTGGCTGCAGCCATAACGAGAAAGGTCAATTCAAACCGCCTGCAGCTTTCTTTGCAATTGGTCGTCACTCCACCTGCCTTGGACCCCGTCATACCCGTGGACCTCCACTTTGTAAATAAGTTGAATCATCAGCTTGTGAGTAAAGTTCCTTTATTTTCTTTACCACACCTTGGGAGTCTCCATTTTCTCTCGCGCAACCCTCCTAGGATCCACAGTGCACCTGGGTTGGCCCAGCTACCCAGCGCAAGGGCCTCACTCGGTGCGCCAATTCGACTCAAGGCCCGCAGCCACCTGGAGCCTGCCGTTAGACACGAGTCACAACTATAACCTTAGAAAATCAAAGGGAAATGCAGGAGGAGCCTAAAAAGTATGCAGAAGATTTTTGACTGAAACTCTTTGGTGATATTCAGAAAGCAGCTGATACAGGTGATTGCCATGGGATGCACAAAGGCATTAACAAGCAAGTGGTCCAGTCAAGAAGAAAACAGCTCCACTGAAAGATTTAAATGGAAATGTCATTACTGATAAACAAAAATAACCTGAGCACTGGATTGAACACTATGGAATTATATATTCCAATGAGACTGAAATCAAATGTAAAGAACTCAAAGGATTACCCCAGTTCGAAGTTATGATGGATTTAGACAGTGAGCCCACATTAGAAAATTTGTAGAAATCCATTAAATCAATTTGTCGGAACAAGGCATCCAGCAATAACTTCTTGCCTGCTGAAATCTACAAATGTGCCAATGATGAATTATTCTGAAAGCTTCATGACATTATACTGCTCTGTTGGAAAGAGGAAGTGGTACTGCAAATTTTCAAAGATGCTTAGTTTGTACAATTATAAAAAGCAAAGGGGACAGAAGGGATTGTGAGAATTATAGAGGTATCTCCCTGTTGAACGTAGTCAGAAAAAAACCCTGCCATTCACATCATACTCCCTACATTTTTCTCTCTTGGTGAAAGAATCTATCCTGAAAGTCAATATGGTTTTCCCTCAGGATCCTCCACCATTGATATGTTATTTTTGGTAAAGCAACTGCAAGAGAGGCGAAGAGAGAAAAATGAATACCACTGGACATGGACATAGCTTTCATCAATCTGATAATGGTTACTGTCAGTAGATACAGCCTTTTTACTGTTCTGAAGAAACTGGATTGTCCCCCTAAATTGTTAAACATCATTTGGTGATTACATCAAGATATGAAGGCAACCATAGTATGTGAAAGCAAAGAATCAAATGCTTCTGACATCCAGAGCAGGGTGAAACAAGGGTGGGTCTTAGTTCCTGTGCTTTTTAATATCAACTTTTTTCATTACTGCTTCTTTATGAGTAATATGATGCAGATGCATACCACAATGTAAAGATGGGAATTATCTTCAAACTAGACTAGATGGAGGTTTGTTC
Source organism: Caiman crocodilus (assembly GCA_030014935.1). Classification (NCBI taxonomy): domain Eukaryota; kingdom Metazoa; phylum Chordata; order Crocodylia; family Alligatoridae; genus Caiman; species Caiman crocodilus. The sequence continues at coordinate 112,855,545 of JAGPOW010001296.1, forward strand.
ACCATCACCAGGTTTAGACTGAAAACCAAGGTGCAAGAACTGGTTCTGAGAGATTTCCTGTTTGCAGATGATGCAGCCTTGGTTGCCCACAGTGTTTTCCCTGAAAAATCTCCTGGATAGATTTTGCGAATCATGAGAGCTTCAGAATGGCAATTAGTGCCAAGAACACTGGATCATGTATCAAAGGGTGAAAGAACAAATACCTGACACCACTCTGGAGGATAAATCTCCTGGTGGTGTTGATAGTTTTTGCTACTGGGTTCTACAATCAGCAGGAATATTGACCTATAGACTAAACTAACAGAATCAGAAAATTGGCATGGAATAACAGCAAACTATCAGTTAAAGTGAAGATACAAATATATGAGACCTATGTACTGTCATCCCTGCTTTATGGTTCAGAAATGTGTACTAAATATACTGGTTATATCAAGATATTGAACAACTTCCACATGACATGTCAATTTAAGATCCTAAAAATAATGTTGGAAGACAGAATACAAAATACAGAAGTACTTGAGCATTCATGACTGACACACATAGAAACCACTGTTAAGAAGAAAAAGGTGCAATAGATTTGGTCATGTCAGAAGAATGGGAGAAATCTGTATCCCCAAGAATATTTTGTATAGTGAGATTTGGGATGGCTCTCGAAAGCAGGGTTGCCCTCTATGCTGGTACCACGATATGTGCAAAAAAGATATGAAGTCATTCAACTTCAATGTTGAAAGCTGGGAGGAGCACACAGAATCCCATCTGATCTGGAGGGAACGACCTAACGGTTTTTGCTCAGAGTTCAGCCTTGATGATAAAAACTGGATCCAACCTCCTGGCACACCCAACACATTCCAGGAAAGCACGTCTCAAGAAAACACATTCAGAAAAAACTTAAAAATGTCGGGCTTAGTAATGTTAATTTCAAATCTAAAGATGCTGCATTGTAATGTGCTTATTGGATAAACCCGAGTCTGGGTTGTAAACTTTTATAATAATTTTTAACACCTTTCAATCCCATAGGGTAACAGCTATAGGGCAAGATTGTGAGTGGCTCTACAGCCAACAGATTAGCATAAAACTAGGTATAAAAAGTGCTTGCATCAGGTGACCAGCAGGAAGGAGGGTACAGAATGGTCATTGCTATTCCAAGCCTGGACTCCAGACTCCCTGTGTGAGTGAGGATTGGATCCTGATTGAGGGATCTTCCTTGGTAATCCCTCCGACAGCATTGATCAGGGATGCCGGACTTCACTGGAATCACTTAGCATGCACCTGGCATCGAGGGACTATCAATAAGTTGCCAACCCATGTCTGTCTATCTGTTGTTTTGAACAGCCCAGTGGCTAATACCCTCACAGTGTCCAGTTGGCCTGTGACAGGATTGATCCATCTATCTGTCATTATTATTTACTATTTAGCTCTTTAATACTGCATTATCTGCTTATTGCATTTATCTTTCTGTTAACTGTTGTGTATGTAAGCTATACTAAATTTGCCTTTGCTTCACTCCCAACTCTGCCTCCTTGATCCTGAACCAAACAGCCCAGTGGCTGATACAGTTGCAGAACCCAGTCAGCCTGCAACTAAATTGATACACTCAGAGTGCCCAGCTGGCCTGTGACAAATACCTGGCACTAGGTAGAGCTCAAGATGAAGCAGCTTTGATCCAGAGGATGGAAGCAAAGTGAGAAAGAAGAAAGCAGCATGCTGTAAATTTGGACACCAACTTAGACACCATATGGATCTGGGAAACTTGTAACTAGCTGTGTCATTCTTGAATTGGGCTTGTCAACCATAAACAGATTCACCAGGCATCTGACTAGACCCTCTTATGTGTACAGCATATTCCAGAGGAGCAAAAATTGCCTACTAGTAGGTCAGATGTTTTTAAGCCTTCCTCAAAGGTATTGGGTGTTGGCTACAGCTAAGGCTGGAGATTTCAACTGGGATGTGCTAATTCTCCTGCTAGGAGCAAAACGAGAAGTTCCTGGCTAGGTGTTGCCGCTCTGCTAAGGGTCAGACCAATCACTGTATTTGAGGTCAGGATGAATTTTTACTCCATGGTCAGGTTGGTATGAACTGTGGCAATTTTTGCCTTCCTCTGGAGGGGGGCGGGGGGACGGACAAGGGGGCATGGCCCTATACACTGCTCCTCTTGAGTGTATATAGACAACATTTTATAGAAACAGAACAGTGGCTGTTGTGGTTCCCCTGCTTTACCTGGGGCAGGTTATATAGTGTTAGGTCTATGTTGTATCAGGCTTGAGGGTAGTCATGTTAAGTTTAGATTATGGTTTCAAGGGATTAATTTGGATAGGGATGTTTCTGCCTCAAGAAGGGGGTTGGACTAGATGACCTCTGGAGAGCCCCTTCCAGCCCTACTTCTCTATGACTGTATGAAAGATATATACAAATAAATCAAGTAATACTGACATAGAACCACTATACACTTCTCAGGTATTTAGTGAAGGTGTCTCTTCCCAATGTACCTGAAACAAAATCAGGCAGGAAGTAAATAAAGTCCAAAGAGGTTGGGACAAAAATAAAAATTTTGGTTGATAATATAAAAACATTCTGTCAAAGACACTATGAAAATATGCAGACATTTAAGATCGTGGCAATTGTAATGTATCAAATTATTTTGTTTATGAAACAGGACTAATTTTCATCTCAGCCACATATATATTACAACCCAAAACAAATATATGTGGGACAACCAAAGAATTTGAACAATATGCTTATTTCATTTAGTAAAGGTGTGTGGGCATGTGAGAACAGCAGAAGAAATTTCACAGGAAATAGAAGCAGAGAAGCAGCAGGGAGAGATTGTGCTGAAAGTTCATTGAAAGCTTGTAGTTGTAAGCTAGGGAACTGTACTCTATCCTCCTTAATTCAGGAGAACAGGACATTTTTGACATTTTTTGTAATTAGGATTGTATAAATAATCATCAACTTCTCTAAATAAAGCTTGTCAGAGGGGTAACAGTTTCTGTAGCCAGATATGCAAAGAAAGGCAACATTTTTTTCAGCGTCACCTTTATTAAGAACTGAGAACCCATGATTATCAGCCGAAAGTTGAAGTTTTTCTATCAACTGCATAAGCACCTTTCCATGATTCTAGGAAGAACTCATAATATTGGACATGCTCAAAGGCTAAATACAGGAGCTGAACTATTCTCATACAAGCATTAATTTCTCTTGCATTGCCCCTTCTAAATAGCACCTTGGTATCTATATTTAAAGAGCCCTCCCAAACATCTGAGTTAGGTTCTGGGAAATCTCCATCTGCGTGACAAGGAACTTAGGTGGCAGAGTTCTCTCACCAGTCCACTTTGCAGGGTTAATGACAAGTGGATTTGTTCACTCTGGAAATCACTACCTCCATCACACCTCTGATTTGTCCTTCACTTTCTTCACCATAGTGTTGCTAAATGGATTTCCCTGAAGCCAGCTCCTAAATTCCTGGCCTTGCTACACACCAGAATTAGAATATTTTCCCCCTGTAGATGGATACTTCATTTCCATAGAGGTGGGAGCAAGATTTAGGTCAAAGAGATTTTTTTGTTCATTATTCTGATGTAATTTATTATAGAAAAATGTCAAGAATAATTAGGGAAACGTTATGGTTATGCAACACCAACAGTGCATTTCTTTTATCTAGATCACTTCTTTGTTTTGTTTAATAGCTGGAAGGTGAACGTGTTCTACAATGGGCTGAAGAAAGATTGCATTTTCTCAAACATTTAAGTTGAAAGTTGGAACTTTTAGAGGACAAAAAAAAGGAGAAAATAGTATCCTAATGCCTCAGTAAGCCTGAAAACACAGGGCAGGGACCTGAACCTTCAACAAGTGTATGAAATATGTGACAGCTCTGCAGCAATGATGCATTAGATAGGGTACACACACCTCAATATCACTGTATAAATTATTACCTGGGCGATTAGGTACTACAAAGAAGTGGCACAGAGAACTGATGATCTGTAATATGGCTGCAGCTGAAAACTTAAGGAATAAGAGAATAAGTAAACACTTTAATTTATTATCACTTTACTAAAGTACATATATTTCCACTTTTTTACAAAAAATCAAAGACATTCTTACATTGTGTGCTAAACAAAGTAAAATGTTTCTTTCTATCCATTAAAAACTAAAATGTATAAAAGATAGTCAAATATTTCTAATATTTCCCCACACCGTGAATTCAGCAGCAAGGTAAGGAAGGGAAAAAGCAGCCAGCTCAGTTTAGGCCCTGCTTTTATGTAGCTCTGGAAGCTCCACTCCACCAGTGTTCAATCTCTTTTTTCTTTTTCCCTGTTGCCAAATTTGAGAGCAGAGGAAAGGGAAGACTCCCTGTTGCCATGATGCTGGATCCACCCATGTTGAACACTCCTTTCTCTTACATTTCGTATTGTGTTTCTTTTCTTTATTCTTTTCTTTTCATTGAAATTTTGAATTTCTTTTGGAAATGTTGTCACCTAAAGCTCCCAGTTTGACCTCTACCTCCTGCTGGAAAATTATGACCACTGCAAAACAGTTTTGAGGGATAAGCCTGTCCTGGCTTACAAGGTAAGCTCCCAACCTCAAACAAGTCTTCCCACCAATCAACCATCTCCTATTCTCACCAAGCCACAAGGCCTTGCAACAGACCTAAATGCCAGCTATGCCCTCTCAACACAGATCACATCATCATTGGACCAAATCACATGGAATCCAGGGTTCATTCACCTGCTTCTTCACTGATATCATATATGCCATCAGAAGGAGGAGGAGAAGCCACTGGAGGCAGGGGAAACTGAGCAGCACCCACATAGATGCAGTGTATTTTCCTTCAATTCTAAATGTCTCACCAATAAGAAGTTTCAGCTAATAAAATGTTGCCCAGCTCCATTTTTAATCATGCTGAGATGTGTCAGAAAGGAATGAGATTGGTTTGTTTCCTTTCACTTAAACTCCAACTTTTTCAAGCTTTTGTCATGCTTTTTGTATTTGCTAAATTGAGTCTGTTAGGAATTGCTTAGCATATATATCCCCTATGTCTGAAACTAGAGATGTCTGAGTGCCATTGTTTTACTCAGATTATGGAAGCGGAGCAGCTGATGGTGTCTGTAGAAGCCTCTTCAATGAACAAAGTGTATAAGTACATACTAATTAAGAGGAATTGATTTTTTTCTCCTTTGAGGGTAGTTCTCTTAGTGCTACAGTTCAGATGATTATGTCTCTAGCAAAGCAACAGGAGTAAAATGAGAGAGATTCAGCCCCATAATTCTATTGCAAATTTTCCCTATTCTGATTGTCAAGTTCCTAGGAAATAATTAATTTCCTCTCAAGTATAATTCTATTTTTAGTGAACATAGTTGTTTTGGAGCAATTGTGATGCCAGCATTAGTTCTCAAAGCAAACTTTTCCTTAATATTTGGTGCTTTGCCTATTGATACATCTCTTCTTGTTCTTCTGGGTTTCAATATCTCATGTTACATGTTTGGAACTTGAAAGCTCTTTGATGTATCAAGGAAGGGAGCAGAGAAGACAGGGCAGAAAAGGCCATGGAGTCAGTATTTTTTTCAGGTTCTTTTTCTTTTTCCTTTTTGATAGCTCCCTGGCTATAGAATGGACTAGGAGAAGCAGCACTCTTGCTCATTTTGTGGATTTTGGCTATAGTTACACAGTGGTAGTTTTCCTGTCCAGTGGATGTTCTCTCTTGTGTTGTCTCCAGTTATCAATTAGTGGCCCCCTTATTAAGAGAGGCTTATAGCTCTGTTGGAAGTCCTAAGGCCACCATTCTTTTGCATAAATAGAATGTCCAGTTGGGCTGGTAGAAACTCATTTCAAAGCTGGGCTGAGAAATTGCCTGAGGCTGAAGGAAGATGTAGGTTTCAGTTTCTCTAGCATGATCATGAGTAAGTTAAGCACTAATGCGTGACTTTTATGCCCTTTGAGAATAGAGAAAGATCAGGTGAATTTTGACTTGGTTTCTATGCAGGCTGTATTTCTCAATATGTGGATGGATAGACACTTTGCTGACCAGAGGTCCTACTCAATCTGCTTCTGCATTTTCACAAAGCCATACTGATTTCCTCTGTGCCCACTGAAGATAGTTATACTGACCTCCCTTTGTGCCCAATGGCACATCACACCATATTGTGGTCATGCTCTGGACAGAGTGAAATTTTGGTCCAAGAGCCAACTCCTGGTGGCCATTTATGAAGCATTCTGTGTTGGGGAAAGGGTTCCATGAACTGGGAGAGGAAGGCAGAAGTTTTTTTCTTAAGGAAAGTTTAATTTAATTTAATCAGAATCTACACAGGAATTTACTGCCTACAGGGAGCTGCTGTGAGTACTGTAGCATGCTGGGTAGGACAATGTCAGAGCTCCAAGCACTAGATTATATAGGTTCTAGCTTTGGTTGGGTTCTCAAGAATGTTTTCATATCTCAGAGAGGATTTCTTTACAAGGGTTGCCAGAGAACAGACATTACAAGTACACTCAGAACAATGGCAAATAGCTATAAACTGAGCTAAACCAAACAGAAAAAAAAAAATGATGCTAGAACAGTTGCAAAGATAGGCAACTAGAATGAACAGTGAGATAAAGAGCCTACTCAATGCAGGGACATTTAGCTTTGCAAAATGAAGGCTGAGAGCATATATGTAAGTGGGTTATCTAGAATGCTATCTTTTGAGGATATTTTTTTGCTTCCTGAGGAGCTCCTCAGCCAGTCTTTCCAAATAACACAGTCCTTAAGTAACATGCAAGCAAATTAGTTAATCAAACTAAACTGTCCTACCTCATCCTAGATATGTGAAGAAGCATTCCTAGGCTTAGGCTTCCAGAACAGCAGCCTGGACCCTTCTAGCACCAAGATCAGCTAACTACTTGCTTCCTACTCCCTTTCTTACTCTCCTTAGATATTTTTACATGGAAAATAATCATCTCAAGGCAACCTTGTGGGTTAAGTTGTTCTGGCTTAGAGGCAAATGGCATCTCTTCAGCAACTAGCTATTTAACTCTTATTTTTACTAAACCACCAGACCCATGTGCCAGCTATGCTCCCTTTTCAGCGCACACCACATCATCACTAGACCAAACAATGCAAACTAACATTCACCTTCTCTTCTACCAACATAATATATGCCATCACCTGCTGACAGTGACCTTCTGCTTTCTACCATGGTCATACAGAATGAGCCCTATGGCAAAGAATGAAAAGACACTGATTTAATATCAGTTCCAGAAAGACATAAAAACCCTTGGCAGAATATTTTAACCTCAATGGATAGTCCATCATTGTACTTAACACAGCCCAGTTTGTGGATTTCTTGTTTTGCAGTTTTGTGTTCAAGTTGTTTTTTAAAGATTTTTGTTTGTTTGAGAACAGGTCTCAACAGAGACTCTGGATTCTTACTCTATTACCTGGCTTTTCTAACCCATGTGCCCCTCACTAGGTTAAGTGCTTATCCCTTTTGCCTCTCTCAGCAGTGCATGCTACTTTCCTCTCCCTTTCACTTCCTTTGTATTTAAATTACTTATTTCTTTCCACTTATTAGCCCTGTTCTCTGCAATACCAGTCACAGTGTCTGATGAAGTAGGCTGTAGCCTATGAAACCTCATGCCCTCTTATTGAATTATTCTATAAAGTGCCACTCTGCTCTGCATTCATTTCAGAATAATATGATTAATGATCTCTTTCTGAATGAAAAGTTACATACAACATATATGTGTTCCAACATGAGAATAAAATTACAGGTATAAAATACAACAAATGTAGTACAATCCATTAGACAGAAAAAAGGTAGGTTCTTTTTGCCATAAAATATTTCTGTTAAATAAAATGTAGCTCAAGGCACCCATCAGAGCCATTCTTCTACTTTTGAGTTGGTAATATTTAAAAATAATGTCCAAAGACAAGTGATTATTTTCACAAGTGCATGAGATGGAGTCTTCAAGGGTATCAAAATGCAAGAACCTTTATTATGGCTATACTCTGTGTACATAACAAATAAGTAAAGCCCAATCATAAGTACAAAGTATTAATTATCTCATTTGCTGAGATTCAGATAGGGCCTTACACACACAACAATCCCTTCCCACCCAAACTCAATTTAAAGGTCTGATGAGAGTCAATATTAGTCAAGAATATTTCTGTCTGTTTGCTCTAGCCCACATCACTGGGTTGTGTTCCAGTGAACATCAATCCCATTTATTCTGTGACATCACTCCACAGTAGATTCATAATTCCCAGATAGGTAACCCAGGATCCTTAGAACCAGTCCCTGCTCCCCAATTCATAAATTATAACTGTAAAACAATCTGCTGCCCATCTGGCTCAGCTTGAATGTTGTACCAGATCACTATCTGTACTGTCAAGGGTATGAACTTATTCCAGAGAACATCCTGAACAACTCCTGCATCCCTCCATAAGCACAGTCACCATAAGAATCTATCATCATGTATCTAATCAGACAAATTCCTACTCTTCAAGCAAATCAGCAAAACATGGAAGTATAGGTAAGTGTCCAAATCAAGTGAGTGTTCCTGACACAATAGACCACCCCCTCTGAGTGACTGGCATTACCCTAAATTTAGTCACATTCCACCTCATTAGGTATTCCTACTTGATGGTTTATCATTGGCTACTCTCAAAATATGAAAGTCTGCTCAGCTTCCGCCAAAATCAGAGCAGAGCGAACTCTGACCACATTGTGGGAAAGACCTTGGAGAGCTCTGAGCACGTGGCAGGGTAAATTTGGCAGACTGATCACCCACCAAAAGCCTCCCAGTTGCCGAAATCCCCGATGTACCGCTCCCCCCCCC
>JAGPOW010001296.1:112872945-112913783 GCA_030014935.1 Caiman crocodilus
TTTTTTTTTTTCCCCTCTTTGAAGGCCAGGAATGGAAGGGAACCTAAGGAAGAAGGAGCTCTTCTCTGCAATACTTGTAGAACTTCCAGGAGCAATTATCTCCCTCTTTTCAAAACGCCATAGCTCATGTATGTGGAAGCCCATTACATTTCTTCTTATATCTCCTCCCTGTAGAAGGAACTGAAAAGCAGCTGGGATTCCAGGTAAGCAGGAGTTTCTCTTTTTTTCCGCCCCCCTCTTTTCCTGCGCAGTTATCATATATATGGTGCCTCTGTTAGTGCTCACACTGGGGCACACAAGAAGTGGGAGGAGAGGAGATCAGGACTTCATAGAATCATACAAAATTAGAGTTGGAAGGGACCTCAGAAGGTCATCTAGTCCAACCCCCTGACCAAAGGAGGACCACCCCCAACCAGATCATTCCAGCCAGGGCTTTATTGAGCCAGACCTTAAAAACCTCCAGGGCTGGACATTCTACCATCTGTCTCGGTAACTCGCTCCAGCGCTTCACCACCCTTCTAGCAAGAAAAATCTAGTTCCATTCTTTTTTGGAACCCTCCTTGAGGTAGCTGCAGGCTGCTATCAAATCATACCTCAGCCTTCTCTTCTCCAGACTTAATAAGCCCAGTTCCCTCAGGTTCTCCTCATAAATCTTGTGCCCCCGCCCCCTAGCCACTTCCTTCCACTTGTTCTGCCATTTCCCAAGCAAATGTCTGCTCTGGACCTTGCATTGCCTTAAGAGCAGGGAGAAGAGCAACAAGTTTTCCAGTGTTCATGTTCATTTTCACTGGGAGACAAAGTGTTAAAGGGAGTTGGGGGGGTGTTATACATGTAGTAGAAAGTGTTCAGGCATTTCCTACTAATTGCAAAACTTTTTTTTATAGCCTCATATTAATCACTCCTGATAAGAACAGTAGTTTCATTCTTTCAGAAATAAATTAAGAAGTGATTTACACTCATTTCAACTACCAGCACAACTCCACCCCTGCCAACACTTCTGCTTGAATGTCGGTTACATCCCTCCTTGGTCTCCATTCCTGTTTTCTCTCCCTGGATTGCTCTTCTTGACTATTCCTTCTTCTCTTGACTTTCAACATTATTACTTTTAGCTTCAGAGACTTCTCTCCCACTCCAATATGCCAGCTTTGTCCTCTTCAAAGCCTTGCCCTGGCAAGCTGATATTTCAAAACAAAGTCATAGCCAAGATAACAGGCAGTGAGAAACCTATTAGATGGTGATAACTGCAATTCCAAGGTGGTTTTTTTGAGGAGGGGAGAAAAATCAATTCTAAATTTCTTATGTTTTGTCTCAATAAAGTGATCAGTCGTATGGATTAGAGGCCATCTTTAAAAGTTACCAGGTGGGTTATAATTCAGAAAAGCATCCCCCTTATGCGTGTTGTCTCATGAAGGAAATGAAAACAAAATATAGGTCTTATTCATTACAGCTTACTGATTTCGTGCCCATGGCACTCTTAATTTCAGTTGACAGTGGCAGAAGTAGCAGTATGAGGTTGACAGTTTAAGTAAAAAGGGAAGTCATCAGTGAGCCCACAGGTCAATCGGAGTTTTGCATGTTTAACTACAGACATGGCATATAGTGTGGGAGGAATGAGTAGATCTTTGATCAGGTCACAGCTCCCTCCTTTTGTTTGTCTTTGTAACAGGGCAGGCTCCCCAGAGCTGTGCTCCACACTCTACAGCCTGCCCACCTGTTCTCACCCACCACGACTTGATCTTAAGGTTCACTGATAGATATTAAATAAGCGGGAGGCTGCCCACTCGTGCCCCAATGCCAAGGGGTGTTCTCTGCAGCTCCTTCCATCCCCATACCACAGCCCAAGCCTCGCTGATGTATTAGACGTTGGTATGTCAAGTGCTGCCCGCTCTCTCAGGCTTCTCCCTGTGCTGCCTGCCTCTCCTGGGCTTGCTGCACCGCCACTAGGGCTTCCCAAGCGCTGCCCACCTCTCCCAGGCTTGTTGCACCCCTGCTGGGGCTCTTCCTATGCCCCTCTCCAGGGCTGGGGTCCACACACCCCATTAGCTGCACCCTCACTAGCACCAGGATCCCCACACTACAGTAGGTCTCCTCTGAGGCCTTCTGCATCCCCTCACAGCCTTACCCAAACCACCGGTGTAGTACAAACACAAGCTCAAGCCTCTGGCTGTAACTGCTGCAGCCTCTGCATCTGGTTCCTTCTCTCTCCCTGGGCAGGAAGCTCTTTTCTCTTTAGTAGCTGGCAGAGAACTACCAGCCTGACCTCAGCTTTTGGGCTTTCTAAGAGCCAGGCCCTGCCCCTCCTGGCCAGCTGGCTCTCATTAGTTGCCCCAGCAACCAGCAGCTGTACTGCTTAATCACTGCTAGGGCTTCTGCCCTAGAAGTTTTTTTCCTCTCCAGGCACAGGGCACTGAGTCTTCATAGTGGAATGAATTTGTTTGAAATGAGAAATGCCTAGGAGACACTGTAGTGCCATTGAGGATGATTCAACACTTGAGTCTCCTTGGCAATGATATTAATATTGTATTTCTTCAGCCTGACCTTCAAGGTGTCCTTGAATCTCTTCTTTTGCTCATGTCTAGAGTGGTAACCATTGGTGAGTTGGGAGTATAGGACCAGAATTGGGAGCCTGTTGTCAGGTATCCTTAATGCATATCCTGTCCAACAGAGCTGGTGCTATATAAACATGGCTTAAATGCTGGTGGTGTGTGCTTGAGCCAGAATGCTGACATTCGTTCTTCTGTCTTGCCAATGAAAGAAGGATTTTCCAAAAAGATTGTTGATGGTAACATTCCGAAGCTTTTCAGGTGCTCTTTACATGACATCCAAGTTTCACACCCATACAACAAAATAGGCAGGATAACAGCTGGGTAGACAAGATTGGTTTGGGTCTTGATGTCCTGATCATCAAAGACATTATTTTGGAGATGTCAAAAGCACACATCCCACCACAGCTGATTCACTTCATTTGGCAATGTCTGTGTATATCTAATGTTTAGGGCTTTTCTAGCCTCCTCCCAAAAAAGACGTAGACTTAGATTGTGGACATGCACTGAATTTACAACATGTTTTTACATGACTTTACATGAATATATAACTCAAACTGACTTTAGAGTAAAAAATGGAGATAGTGCAACAATAAATCACTCTGCTGTGGAATAAACCTACTCTAAACAAGAGAGGAGTAACTAGGCACCAGTGCATGCATCTGCACATGTGCTTTACTGCAGTCGACTAATTAGCCCTGCAGTAAAATGTCATAGTCTGCACATGCACTGGTATTAGCATGCAGTAAATTAATTAACTCCACCATAAGATAGCACTGTTGGGGCCAGTACTATCTTACATTGGAGTAATTAAGTGTGACAAAATGCACATGTAGATGGTTAAGGGCTAGCTGGGGCATGCAGGTGCTAAAGTGCTGGGGCTGCCTTCTACCTAACCACACAGTTCTGCAGGATCTGCACTACTATGCCCCAGCCAGCCCCTTTGCCACCCAACACCACCACCAGAATCCCAAGGCTGATCCCCAAGGCCTGCTGCCAGCCTGGGGCTGCACTGCCCTAATTCAAACTGCTGCTGGCTTGGGTGCACAACGTAGATTCTAGGATCCCCCTGGATGCTAGCCCAGGGACTGGCAGAAAGCACAGGGCGAAGAGACAGCTGTCTCCTGGCAGGGGCTAGGACATCGGTCCCTGTCTCCAAGAGCTGCCAGCTGCTAAGATGGGCTCCACTGACTGAAGCCCAGGTGGGGACAATGTCTCCCTGCCCTGGCACCAGGGAGCTCCCAGCCCCTGCCCTGTGATCATGGAGTCCAAGCTGGGAGATTCTTCTCTCCCAACCCAAGCCCTGTGGTCCTGGGGCTGGTGCTGGGAGAGCCTTATTTTTCAGCACCAGCTTCACAGTCATAGGTCCAGTGCTGGAAGAGAAAAATCACCTAACCCAGAACACACGATCATGGAGGGAGGGCTGGAATCTCCCTGCTGTAAGGGTAGAGGGATATTTTTCCTTACTGGGCTCCAGTGACAGACCCTACCCCAGCAGCAGACAGCTCCTGCGGGCAGAGAGTAATCTCCTGTCCCATGCTGCCCAGATGACTGAGAGCAAATGTGCTCTTGGTCAGGCATCTATAGGTGCACTACTGCACAGTACCTAATTGAGAGTTAATGGGATACTTGCATTTGCACATGTAAACAGTGATGCTTACTGTGCAGTATTTAGCTCTACTCTTGAGTAAAGCTTCTCGTGTCAACGTGCCCAGATAATCCTCCAACCTGCCACAGTTGCTATTTATATTTTGTAGTAGGACTCAGGCAAAATAAGCATTGAACTCAAAGATATTCAGACTATAGAACCTGTAAGACTAAAGAATCAGAGCCTCAATTTGTATATATTCAATTACTACTATTAAGGAACTTGTCAGAAAATAGAAAATGAGAGATGTAACTAATGAGTCACACTAATGTAGTAGATGTGCTATTTATTTTTCTGTTACAAAGAAGGAATATAATACTGCCTTTGAATTTGAAAATAACATTTAAAAACTGAATTTTAGGACACTATGGTCAAGGAAATTTTGCAGGAAGAGACACTTTCAAAAATGTCAATCTTAGTGAAGGGTATTATCATAACTTTAATAGTACTCTCCATGCAAGGATCTGCAAGTGTTTTACAGGCATTAATTAGTTAAGACCCTTTCGAAAACCTATGAGTTAAGTAAGTATTATCCCCATTTTACACATGAGTAAACAAAATAATTGTGCATTGAAAATAACTGTTCCACTTAGTGATTTTATTTTCAACACAAATATGAAATGGAAATTTCTATTTGTAGTTCACAAGAATCTGATTCCTCAGTGAATGGATTGAAACCTGGGAGATGCTGAGTCCATTCCACACCTGTGGTACCTAAAGGTCCTCAGGCCTTTGCAGGTAGGAACCTGTATCACTGGTATATGTAACTACACTCCGAGAAACTGTTCAGACAGAACAGTGTCCTTCCCTACAAAAAAAAATGAAAAGAAAAAGTTAACATCAACAATTTAAATCCCCATTAAAGAATCCATAGCTCAAAGCTAGAGAGCTTACCAATATTTAATACAAGGAGATAAAAAAAAAACACATGAAAGGGAGAACACAACACTATAAAACAGATGGCAGAATGAACAACTAAAGGAATCCTGTATAACAAAAGAAGTGAAAAGGAGGAAATGAAGAGTGAGAGAGAAAGTGAATAAGTGCTGCTATTCACTATACAGGTACATGTGTATGATGACAGAGTTAACATCTAGGAAAGCAAAATCACCTTGAAAATGATAAATGAGTTGTAATGCTTCCTGTTTATCATTCTGTCATATCTTTTTCTTTCTAAAATGCCTTTAAATGATGGAAGCAGATCCATGTCAAAGCATCTTCATGATTCACTATTAAATAGGTTGTCTCTACTGCACTCAGACACCTTGGGATGAAGGGAGTATAAATAGTTAGGAGGTAGACAAGACTCTGGAAATACTCTTGGCATTTATCCACATTAACTGGGTTCATGTACTGGTTATGATGTGTCAGAAGATGATTGTACACTGTTCCAAAGTTTATACTGTCAGTATGGGTGAGCTGGCTTTAATTTAAGCATGAAATTAATTAGCCCAAACCTTCACCTAAAACTAGAATCAAATCTAAACTGAATTTTTTTTTATTTCAACAATGTATTTGATCTTTAAAAGTCTATATTTAATTTCAGCATTAGAACATTAAGAACTACACATGCATATGCTTTCCTATCCATGCTTTGCTACTTGCAAATTCAAGTAGTGAATTTACTTGCACATAGTTACTGCAAAGTAACATATGTAGATGCCAACCAGGAGCAGATTTGCTCCCTGTCAGCCCTGACACTTGAAAGCCAGCATGATCTCAGTCCCAGGGACCTAGGGCTCCAGGGCTGGGATGCTCTCTTGCCCAGGGCTTCACCGGCTCTATGGCAGCCCCAGCCCCAGGCCCTTTAAAATTCTGCAGGCATTTTGAGCCCTGGGGAACAACACCAGGGAACTTGTGGGGGGACTCTTGGCTTCCACTACCCCTGCACAGGCCACAGGCTACTTGTGCTAGCCTATCTGTACCCTGGTGCTGCTGCCTGGACCTGCAGGCTGTCACAGGCTGCTGGCAGGCCTGCCAGCACCTGGGCTCAGCTGTAGCCAGCTCCTGGTCACTGAAGGCCACCAGTTACCTACAGCCAACCCTCAGCAGCCTGCCCAGACCCTGCAGGTGCTATGGAACATTGCCTTGCCACATGGCTGCTAGCCCCATGCTGCACCCCTGTGCTGAGTGATGCAGGCAGCTGTCCAAGCCTGGCAGCAAAGGGACAGCTGTGTGGAGGACCTCAGATTGTGTTATCACCAATGCCATATACTGCCACCTGAGACCCCAACTTGTCACAGGAGGAGACTAGAGACCTAATGGTGCTATGGAGTGAGGCAGAGGTGTAGCAACAGTTCCCACTGGGTGGGCGCTCCAATGCCCACATCTATGAGGGGCTGTCAGGCCAGGTGAAGGGTTGTGGGTACGACCGCTTGGCATGGCAGTGCCATATAAAGGTCAAGGCCTTGCAGGCACAGTGGATCACCATTGCCTAACATAATTGTCAATCAGGTAGTGTCCACAAGTCAATGATCTTTATGCAGCAACTGGATGTCATCCTTGCACCCTGGGACTCATGCCACAGCCATGCTGTGTACAGCAGCATGAGTGACCCACCTGAGTCCCTGCCCTGGCCTGTTGTGCTGCTGGGGGAAGGCCCTTTGGGGTGCCATCAGCTCATATCACAGAGCTCACCACTCCCAACCTCCACCAGCAGCTTGTGGAGCCTGGGCCAGTGCTTGCCCCGACAGCTCCACAACCTCCATCCCAGCCATGAGACACTGCCATGGCACTACCAGCCACCAGCAGTGTCAGCTCCTTCCCACGAGATGGGGTCTGGACAGGCATTCATTCTTCATGCCCCTCAACTGCTGAGTCTGCTGGGAGCTGCATGCTGTTGCTCCTAGCTGGGACCAACCAGAGCCACTGACCACACCAGCCCTGCCCACATGGTAAGCCCTACACCCCTTCCCCAGCCTCTGCCCCTGACCATACCCTGAGCCCTGGCTTCAGCCCTCCCTTCCTGCCCAGCCTGGCTGAGCTCCCCTTTAGGTTTTACCCCCAGAGAATGTAGGGAGGCTAGAGAGAATGCAAAACTTAATTAAGCATCCCTTGCCCCTGAAGCAAGGTGGGCACCATCCTCTCACATGCCAAGGGAAGTGTTGATGCTGGCAGTTATGTCTTACTCAGCTGCAGGGAGCAGGGATCTGTAGTGCAGCCAGAGGTAGCCCTCCAGGCAGCGGTGAGGGTTGCAAGGCAGGCTGGGCTTGCCCCCTGCAAAGTTGAAGCTCAGGGTCCCATGCCAGATATGCAGGTGTACCTGGAGCACCATGGCAATCAGCAGCAGTAGAGCATAGTGGGGCAGGCACCCTTCAGTCTGCACAAACTGCTCCTCACAGAGAGCTTGGGACACATACAATAGGGGCAGGCTAAGGGTGCAGCACTGGCATGAGAGGGGCTGGCCCCAGGGTACGTCACTGGACAGGACCCCTGCAGGGAGGGTGGGGGCATGGTCAGCTATGCAAACCAGTCATTTGGGAGCCCCACACTCCTTGAGTTCAGGTCCTGTGGGCTTAGCAGCAGAATAGAAGGGCCAGCTGGCCTGTAGGAGGAGAAGATGGGGCAGCGGGGTCTTGAGACATGGCAGCAGGTGCTGCCAGGAGTCTGGCCAGATCTGGCCTAGGAAGGGGCTGAGGGAGGCAGACTGCTTGCAGCCAGCACCCAGATACCTGCTGGCCCCTGGGGAGTGAGTAGGGCTAGGGGACTCAGATGGTGGCCATCTTGGCCCAGGACTGCTGGCTGACTTATCGTGGTTTGTGAGCACCCATGCATGCCTGACACCTGATCTGAGGCTAGGCAGTGTGTGGGCCCCTGGTACAAAGCATTTTATCTCAGAAATGTTGCAATCTCTCACAAGTAGCTTCTTTCTCATGTTTCTGTAGGCCTTACATGTTGGGGACAGGCCACAGTTGGCAGCTAGGATTTAGCCTCAGGGTCACTGCTGCCCAAAGCTGGGCAGCAGATGCACCAGATCTGCAAAAGGAGGACCCAGGCTTGGCACAAGGAGGCATGGGACTGGGCAGAAACAGATCAGAGCTCAGCTCCTGGCCCTGGAACAGGAGCACATGGAGGCCCTGCAGGAGCAGTTTGTGGTCATGGTCAGGGCAGTGTAGGCCATGGAGGATGACTGGGTGCTGGACACCATCCTGACTTTGATGGTTGCCTTCATGCCACCCACTGCCCTGCCCCCAACCCTAGCTCCACTTGGCCTGTGGCAGTTGCCTGCCTCCAAGCAGCAGGCCCATGGACCTGAGCAAAGGTACAGCACTACCTCCACCAGCCAGATGCCCCTGCCTCAGCCCCCACCCTGGGTCCCTTGCCTGGGCCCAGACTTCCAGAGGAACAACCAGAGGCTAGGGTGCTGGCTGCCTGTCCCCAGGCTCTTCCTCCTAGGTGCCCCTGCCCAACAGTCCCCCATTCTTGGAAGGCACACACACAAGCCACATCACAAGTAGTTTGCAAGGGTAAGCAGGTGTTTTATTATTGGTGGGTGGGATGGGTGGTAGAGGAGCTCTGTTGTTGTTGAGGGGAGAAGTGACTGTTTGTTGTGAGGACAAACAAGTGTTTTTCTGAGAACTGTCTGCAGTGAGCATGGTGCTGGGGGTGGGTGGGGGAGTGGAAATCCATGGATGACAGTGTAAATGAGCTACAGTGACGGATGCAGGAGGGAGTGCTTGTTCTCTTGCACCTGGTGCCCTGGCCACCACTAGCTGGCATGCAGCTCACCTGGGGCCTCAGCCTGGGGGGCCTGCCACTATAATTGCTGCCATAGATGGTGCTTCTGCTTCCAGGTGTCCTCCTCCTGCTCTGCCTCCTCTGCTTAAGCCTCATGAAACAGTTCTCCTTGGGCCTTGCAGATGTCATGCAGCATACAGGCTCTGATGATAATCTGGGGTATGCTGCTTTTGGTGACCACAAGGTGGGTGGTGAGGGTGCACCAGCGTTCCTTGAGGTGCCCAAAGATGCACTTCAACAGGGTGTAGGTCTGGCCCAGGCACAGTTTAAAGTGGACCTAGTGGGGGTCCAGCTGACCCCTGTAGGCCTGCATGAGCCAAGGGAGGAGTGGATAGGTGGGGTCCCTGATTAGGAGGGGTAGAACCACCATCGTGCTCAGCTGGAGGTCCAGCAGTCCTAGCACATAGCACCCACTCTGCACCAGGGCTAGCAGGGCAAAGTTCCAGAAAGTGCAGGCATCATGGGCACTGCCCACCCAGCTGGTGCTCTCATTGGTGAAGGTGCCACAGTGGTCGATGATAGCTTGTAGCACAATAGAAAGCCCCTCTGGCTGTAGTAAGGGCGGTCACCATGGGGTGAGCAGATGACAGGGTTGTGGGTTCCATCCAGAGCCCTGATGCACTGGGGGATCCCGGGGTATGGAACCCTGCTATCACCTCCAGGGAATCATGCACCTGGAGTAAGGTGTGCCAGGCCAGCTAGTGGTCAAAGCAGCAGGCCAGAAGGGCCAGTGCAGGGGCCAGCAGGAGCCCAGGGCACTGGGCATCGTTGCCAGGGATAGAGGCTGGAGCAGCCATGGTGAGGGGAGGCAGAGGCAGCAGCAAGACAGCTGCCACATGCTGTCCCCATGCTCTGCATACTACTCCTAGCCAGAAATGCAGCTGGCCAGAGAGTGGGGCTGGGTTTTTAAGATGGCTTCTGGCCACAGGAAGCTGTTGCTAGAGCCTGCAGCTGCAGGGGCCCATTGCAGGGCCCCAGGAAGTAGGAACAGTTTGCTGCCATTAGCAGGAAATTTGCTCCACTTCTCTGCACATGTAGATGTCTGCCCAGGAGCATTTACTCATGAGTAGTTTATTTGCAAGTAAACTGGTTCCGCAACAAATGCACATGTAGATGCACCCTATGATCCTAAACAAAGTAAGGTGGAACTTCACAGAAGCAAAAGTCCCTTTCATCATCCTCACCTCTACCATCATCATCACCATTCTTCTCAAAAGGTAATATACCTTTTCAAGGAAAAATATGTTGTACAGGAACAACATAAATTAAAGGCAAAATTGACAAAGCTGAGTATATAATATTAGGTTCCTATATCTATGTTCAGGCAAATAAATACACACCGGGTTCAGAGATGATGAGATCATTTAGCTCTCACAGACATTAATGGAATCTATATGTTTTCAGCACATCTAAATATAAAGCCATTTTTATTTCATTTTTATTTTATCAATATTGCACGTCTAAACATAAGGCCATTTTAATTTTATTAATATTGCTTTAAGAGCTTCATTTTAAGCAGTCAACTGGGACAATGATAATGTCAATTTTTAATTTTGCTTACACTCTGCAAAATATAAGGGAGGAGTAGAGGCACGTACAACTATTTGTAGCTGAAAAATTTGTACATTTGTGCACAGAATAATCTTTCACAAGTAGAATGGATGCTGGATAGAGTCCCACACATTTGGTTTTTGGGATCTTTTCCCTTTTTTGTGAATTCTTAATAGTTTGCATCAAGTTCTTCTCTATGTCTGAAAAGACAGCAGTGTTTCATAATTAATAATAAGACTAAAAGAAAAGGAAGAAATGTTTGATTCTCTGAAATGTTTAACCCTACAGACATTTAATTTCCTTTCAATATCAGCAAACATCCAGAGTGCAAATCTTCTGAAGAACAGAAAGCATAGGGTGAGTTTTGTTTCTGGGAAGTTCAGACTGCTCCTTAAGCTTCAAACTTGCCACAATTCAGTGTTTCATTTAAATTGTGTTTGCATGTTAATATAAAGCCTGTCAAACATCTCTCCCAACTATGCAGTTGGGTCCATATGTCCTGTCATATGTAAACAGTTATCACCTATGTAGAGTACTTTGCAGATAACCAGTTACAAAGGTAGTAAGAGCCTTGTTATACATTCATTTTAGGCAGTTCCTGGAGCTCTTAACCCCTGGATTGTCCACACATTAACATATGAAGCTAGATTTAAGCACCCTTTAGGTGGTTTAAATTTATGCCACTCAAAGGCAGGTGAATCTCTGATTCATGTTATGCAGTATGTGTTCCGTGAATATGTGGCCACTCCCCACAGGCAAGCCACCCAAGTGGCAGTCCTCCAGGATGTAATGTCTCCTCCCCCACTCTGCTGTTCTGTAAGGGCAAACTTTCACCCCGTGAACTCTACTGCCCAGAGTGGGCTTTCTGGCACTGAGCCAACTCCCCCTCCTGCCCTCATGGTGTGACCTTCCTACTCCTACAGGTACAATCCCATGTAAACAGCCTGCTGAGCACCTTCCAGTTATCCAGGTCATGGGGAATGGATGGGTCCAGGAGTGGGGTCTAGGGGGTTGTGAGGGAATAAGGTAGGTGGTGGGATTGGGTTTCCATAAGCTCTGGCTTCCGTCCTGAAGCAGTGGCAGAAGATGCCCCAAAAGTTTTTTCCATCATCCCTCCCACCTCTCAGCCACTGTGGGAAGCACAACCAGCACTCCCCATGCCCCACTCCTAAATCCCAATTTATTAAAATCAGACCTTCTTTAATTTACTTACTCTTTATTTCTTTTAAAATTCTTTTTTACTTCTTTAAATTTTATCCTTCAGTGGCTAAGTTCCTTCATTTTACCACCTTTTCTTCACTCTGATTACCCACCCCCATCCCATTAACTTTGCCATCCCTAACTTCATGTCCCCACCCCCTCTACACATCTCTTACACACTCCCACCTAGAGCAGGCATAGTAGCCTGTCCTGGTTCACCAGCCCTGTAGTGGCAACTCTCAGCTGTAGCTCCTAGTCAGGCTTCTGCTCACCAGCCCTCTAGTTGCAAGTCACAGTTGTGCAAGTGTGGGACAGTCAGAGAGGGCTTTTAGCCTTAAGGTATGACTGCTCCAAACTCAAGCTAGCACCATCAATATTTGAGCAGCTCAAAGTACAACATGTAACCAGGCCCTAGATTAGCTTAAAAGACTGTATCGCAAAATCCAGAGTCAATTTTATTTTCTGGTTAATATCACATCTTGCCCCATTAAAATTCATGGAGGGTAATATTGATTACAAGGAGAAGAAAATAAAACTATTAGAACGAAATTTACTCCTATGTGCTGACCATGACTATGTAGCACTTGCTTCTCACTTAAGCTTTCAAAATAGGGCTTAAGTGGCATATAGAACTTGAGTTTCCTCTCTGCATAAGGGTCAATTTTATTCTTAGGCCCCCCCCCCTACACATTTCATGTATCGTGCAATTACCAGGTTAATTGCACAATTAATTTAGAGAAGCTACACATGCAAATTAACTATTGCACCTTGAAAAATGCAGCCTGCTATACATTTATAGCTGGAAAATTGTGCAATAACTTTATGTCTGGTTTCTATTCAGTTTCAATTTAAACATATAGCAGGCTCTCAGCTGTAGGGGTGCACCATGCATAGCTGGGGCTGGAAGTCTCCTAGCTGAAGGGACTCTCAGCATCAGCAGTGACCCATGGCTGCTGGGAGGGAGATTCCCACAGCTAAGGGAACTGTCCCTCTTGACAGCACCCTGCAGCTGCAGGACTCTCCTACTAGCAGCTGTGGGGCACTGCCAAGGCTGCAAGTCCCATCAGCTATAGGACTCACAGCTGCAGAAGCTTGCTACTTGCCAGTTCAGCAGGAGCCCAGGATAGTGATCCTGGGCTTCCCCTGTATGGGTAGTAAGGCATGATAGGATGTGGCAATGGATCCCACAATCAAGCCTTCTGGCATGTATGTGTGCCATGGAAAGAGGTGCGATTGTGTGGATCATACATCAGAGCCTATCCTACCAAGCCTTTACTTGAATGTCTAGAGGACTCTTAGACATAAAAATATATTGTTGTGATCCAGTGTTTTTTTCTGCATTCATTCTAAAAAGAACTCCAGCATTGGGCAAATTCACCTTCCATTAATAAGACTCAAATATTTTAAAGGATAATAGAAGCCAAAGATAGAAAAGACCTAACAGATCAGTTTTTCTTCTGACAAATTTTGGATTGTTTTTCACAGTATAGCGTGGTAGAACAGCATGGGCTGTGCTCTGCAATTTCCTACAAATTTCTGCCTGGCAATTTGCATATAATTGTAGAAAAAGTGATTAGAAAAAAGCCATTTGGGATAGTTTTGACCATCCCTTCCTTTTCTTTTTAGCTCCTACATGCCAATTTGAAAACCAGAATGATTGGTTGTGGTAAGGGAAGTCACGTGTCATGTTTCTGCATCGCTAAGGGAATGTAGAATTCTATGCCCCCTGTTTTCTAACCAACACATCAGAGGAAATAATTTCAAGTATCATATCACTGCAGTTTCAAGAGTATAATTCTCCACAAACCTTAGAACAGTCTCCATAGCATTGCATAGTCAATAAAGATTGAATTCCTGAAAAGCAGTTAGTAGAAAAGGAGTCTTTACCTTTAGATTACAATTGTTCTTCCTGATCTGCATATTCTGTAGATTTTATCTCATTACCAGATTGTATGAAGTGTTACTAGAATTATTAATGTACAAAAACAACTCGGTTTTTGTTTCGTTTAATTTCCTTTCCTCAGGTGTATAGCCCATTCACCAAAAATGCATAAAGGTGCATTGATAGTATTTATAAATTCTAATCAAATTTGTAAATAAATTTGGCCAATAAAGCAGAAAAAGTAAAAAAAAAAGTTTAAAATATGAAATATTTAGCATCAAAATTGCCTCACGTGACTTTCTAGTGTTAAGAATTGTCAAAAATATAATTAAAAAACTTAAATTTGAATGGTCACAAAAAAACCCAAAGCTAAATTCCTCCTTTTAGGTCAAAAACATTTTTTTTGACCTAATTTTCGGGGGGTTTTTAGGTTTTTGGTTCACTAAGAGAATTGGGAAAAAATGTATTTATAGTTGACCTGAATTAATTTTTTTCTCAGTCTTTCAATTCAGCCTGTGAATTAAAAATCAACTTTTTACACACCTTTATTCAACCAGTCTAAGTCGGGGGAGCATGGCATGTGATGGCATTTTACTTGGTGAGGGTGCCTCAGGGCAGATGGCAGGGAAGGGGCCTGGGCTGAGCTGCCACAACAAGGATCATGGTCCCCATGTATCTTCCACTGTTTGTCCCTGGCATGCCAGCAGCTTACAAAACAAGGTTGCAGATGTTTCTGACACCCTATCTCTAAGCGATATTTATATTTGGTTCCCTTCCATTCCATACAGGAGAAAAAAAGGTATTTTTCATATTATTTGTTTAGGTACTTAAACGTGTTTGGGAATCCTGACAATATTCCTGGTCCCCCTGCTGTCAATCTTCAGGCCTTGGTCTTTGGCATGCCTAGAAGTGGCTGCTAGTGATGACCTTGGATTATGGCACTCGCGTACTTCTGCATGGGAATGCATTCACAGGACATGCTTAGGACTATCTCAGCCTGCCAGTGCAAGAAACATGCGCTGTATGAGAGTTATAGACTGTGGCCTAAATACTAATCTTTTTTTTTTTTTTTTTTAATCTTTCCCAAGAAAAATTACACATTCATGAAAATTACACATTCTGAGTCACATTACAACCTTTATAAAACCACAGAAACATATAGTTCACTTATTCTTTCACAGGAGGCTTCGTGTGCCCCCCAAGCCAGTTATAATTCATTTTGCAGGACATGTACTGTACTGACAAAAGATAGTCTTTTCCAGTCATAATCTGTAGTTCTCTTCTAGTCTTTCAATACGGCTCCTTCATAAAGGTCCCTAACTCACTTTGAGGGAAATTTTTAAGTAAACTTTGAGGGAGAGAACAAGAAAGGAACAAGGAAAAGGCACACTAGCCCAGTAGCCTAGCTGTTAGGACACTTGCTCAGGAAGTGGGAGACCTCTATTCTAGGCCCTTCTCTACAAAAATGGGTTTGAACCTACATCTCTTGCTGCCCTGCTAAGTGCCCTAACCATTATGCTATGGATAGGAATACATTCTGTCACCCTTGATGAAACTGGGCTACTTAGAAACCAAGAGGAAAGAGTTGCTGGACCCAAAGAAGAGCATGAAAGAGGAAGTTGCACTTTCTGTCTCAATGAGGTAAAGGCTGAGGAGGGAGATCTGTTTTCTGGAAACTGACAAGGAGCTGGCCTGGATTTTACCTTACAGGTCTAACTTTAGGTACTCACGTTTGCATGTTTGGATGTAAGAGATGAGTCCTTACATGGATTCACCAGTACACGTTGTTTAAAATCATCCTGAAAAGTTCAAACACTGTACAGGAAATATGTGAGGTCTTTTACAGGGAACATTACAGTTCTGTCTAGTCATAGTTTGCAAAAGTATGAGACACTAGCTAGGCTTTTAATAGAGAAATGTAATGAGTTCCTTCAACACCTGGGTGAGAAGGAGTGTGGTTACAGGGTATGCTGACCACTGGAGAGTGAGGGAGGGGGAGAGAAGGGGAGGGAGTATGAAGCCTTACCTGCTACTGCTCTGCAGAGTGAAGGCTGCTTCTGTTGCTTCTGTAGTTGCTAGTGTTGCTGTGGCATTGCTGCTATAACAGCATTGGCCCAAGTGGCAGCAGTCACATTTCCAGGCTCCCTGAGAGCCATGCCTGGTGCCCCATTGTTCCCTGCCCCCCACCAGCCCCCCGCTCCAACCAGATACGTTACTTAGAGGACAGGATCAATATTTTTTTCCATTCCCTGCTTTCCAGATACTCTGCTGGCATTACGCTGCCCAACTCCTGTGGCTTGGTAGGAAAAATGCAGGGCTGCATGTGCCATGGCAAAGATTGCCTGGGTCAGGGGGTGTCTGGCATTCAATCAGTAGTCAGCACCCAGGGTTGGTGCCCACTCACCACACCCTCATTACTGTACTGATTTAATCTATGTGTCGTTTGTGTTCAACACAAGTAAATTGTTTCTTGTTCAGTTGTTGTCTCTAGAAACGCGCTTTTATCGAAAGTATTCATAGCACATTAAAACACATTTGCATGTTAAGACCTCTAAGAAGAAGTTTGATAATTTTCTTGTATTTTAAAAGGACTCTAGTAGGCAATGGTTTGGGAATTTACAGCTATGAATAAGGCAGGATTAATTATTTCAAAGAAGGGAAAAATTAAATTCCCATTCCCCTAGAAGTATAGAAGAATGTAAAAATTATCAATAATTTACTATTGATACAGAAACTTTGATCATATGAAAGCCTTTACAATCTTTAATTAGGCCTTACAAAAACCATGTGCAGCAGTTATATTCATATCATGGGGAAAATCAAGGTTAAATGACTGAAATCTAAGGTTGCATAGCTAGTCATGAACAAAACTGATTTTAGATCATAGTCCCTACTTTGCTATTCCAACCACTATACCATTTCTTTTACTGCTGCAATTGTACACTGAAGGGGGCATGTTTTCAGCAGTTAAGTAACTATGGCAGGACAAGTGCCTGAGGCACTGACTTAGAAGAGATGCTAAAATCACTCCTACTCCACCCCAGAAGATTTTTCTCTGCAGGCACAGCCCTGTACACCCAGCCATACTAGCCAGTGTATTGGGCATGTAACAGGGATCCTTCTAGGGGCTGATTTGCCTTTGGCCCACCCACCTATTTCTGGGCCAACCAGAAACTGTTTCTTTCTTGCCATGCCTTGTTGTTAATTAATGATCTAAATTAGATGGGAGGCTGCCCATTTTCTTGCCCTGATGCCAGGGGGTGCTAGCTGCAGCTCTATTCCTTGCCTACACCGCAGCTCATGCCTCACAGATGGCATCCACTGGCCCCCCACTCTGGCCCCCAGAGTCCTTCAATCAGGACCCTTCTTAGGTTCCTCTATTCAGGTGGCCTATCACACCCTTGTTCAGGGCTGCCTAGCTCCCTGAACAATTTCCCTTGTCCCCCCGGGACCTTTGACCACACAGGCCCTGGTCTCACCTCCAAGGCCAGTCAGAACCCCAAGCCCACAGCTCTGAGCATCTCTCATGGTAGGCCCCTGGCTCTTTTGACTGGTCTGGTCCTGGCCCCAGCATTGACCAGTCAAGGGTACTCTACATCAGGCCTATGAGCCTCTAGCCCCACTCTCTGGGGTCTGCCCTCTGGATCCTACTAGTGGGTGACCTACCTAGTTGTGGGAGCTGGGGTTAAGATGCCCCAACCTGCCTTTCCTTGGGGTAGTAACTGGCCTAGCATTTCCTGAGGGCTCCCAGGCCACTGAGAGCCCCACCAGGCCACCCACTCCCAGTTTTAGGTCATGCCCAGGACCAGAAGCCTCCTAGCCATCCTCTACAGCTCCTCCTTTACCTCCAAGATGATACTAGGAGCCTTACAGCCAGGCAATGTTGATGCCTTCCCTCCCAGCAGGAAACTGATCTGATTATATAAGCAGCCAAGGATCTAAAATGGCTGCCGCAATCAAGCACCTGCTGGCTGCTTGGCTCAGATCTTAAAGTGGCAGGCACCAACAGCGCCCTGCCACAGGGCTGCAGCATGGGTGTCACAGCTAAAGGACAGACTCACTACATATTGGGTAGTGTAGCCCCTTGTTGAGTCTGTTCTTCAGCTGCAGCAATGTGAGCATATGCTACTACAGCAAGAATGCAGAGAGAGTTGCATCACTACCCATGCTTCCCAGTGACTGACACTTTGTCCAGGGCAATGCAGGAGCTGGTTACACTGCTGATTTTGACCACCATATTCTTGGGTATCCAGTTTAAAGTGTCCAATGTTTGATTTTAAGATGTGCTTCAAACACTTCATTTGACCTTTGAAGGACTCAGAACCTACATCTTCATAGTCAGGATCCCCAAAACTTTAATAAGCATCCTCTGAACTGAGGCAACCTCATTCACAGCATGCCTACTGATTGTAGGAGAAACCAAACAACTGCACACCAGAATAAATGCACACCATAAATCTATCAAAGACATGAATACCCAATTACCTGTGGGGGTACATTACTCACAAGAAAACCACTCTCTCACCAATCTCAGTGCTAATCCTCAAAGAGAATTTATAGAACACCTGTGCCCAGGGAAGGACTACTGGACTCTTAGATACTCAGTGCCTGAAGTGGATTTCCCTCTGACTCACCTGCTACAACTTAATGGTTTTAAGAAAGTAATGGAGGGTTCCTCTAGAGACAGAACGTCTTTCCACCCTTGGGCTGGCTATGTGTGATACTGAGTGACTTGGGACTCTGCCTCCGCTATACCCCATCCACTGACCAACTGAGATACAGTTGCAGCATTGACCAAAGATTGGATGCTGCATGATTTCAATTTCAATTTAGTTTCTCACGTCTCTTCTGGGCTTGGAATAACTCTCCTTCCTGGGTCAATGTTCAGTGTAACCAGCTAAAGCCACTCTGCTTTGATTGTCCCCTTTTAAAGGGGAAAGTCTGTTACTACTGGTTATTTCTGCCAGGTTTCCTTAGATTGTGCCAGGCTACTCTCCTCCAGGTTGACCCTGTCTCTGTGTACAATGAAATTTCCAAAATAAAAGAGGACTGAAACTCAAAATTACCCTGGCATCCAGTGAAGTAATACTCAAGGTCTAGGACTCACATATCTGATGTCCAGCTTTAGGGCTCACTTCTGTGGTGGGCCCCATGAATCTCACCCAGGGGCTCTGCTGCCAGTGCTTAAGGGTAGTGTTGCTCCTGGCTCTACCCCATGCCGGCTCACAAAGGCTCCCCCAGCTCCTTCTGTGAGCTCTGCCAGGTCTTCAGGAATGCTCCCTGCAGCCTGTGCTGCCTTTTCTCTCCTGCTGGTATTTGGGGCTTGCCAGTGCCCTGGGCTTTTTAAGACATGACAGGCAGCATTCCCCGCCTCCCCATGCAAGGAAAGTGTGCTTGTAAAGTGTGCTAGAGATGCTGCATGTGTCCCAGCATATCCAGCTGACATTGCTGTGGGTAGCCCTCCAGCCCATTCTGGGCTTTGCTTCCCCTTCAGTTGGGGTTCTTTGGGAGGAAAGCCCCCCTACTCCTAGGATCCCTCGGAGTCTTGTCACCTAGCATGGTGACAACCTACACAATTTATTTAATCAACTTACTGGATACAAAAACTCATGGACTAAATATAGACATTGGATTTCTGGAACATTATAACCTGCCTAACATCTGACTCTCCAGGTACCTCTCCACTATCTACCAGCTACATTCATTCCCTTCCTCCCCACACCCATTCCCAACCTGTTTCTCACTTACTGACTTCTCAGTTGATACCTTCACTGACTGGCTTTATTGCATGCATACCAGCCTCTGACTTCTTTACTATTCATCCCATCCAGGAAGAGCACATACCAACTACAAATGCTTCCTTAGTCTGACAAAGCATATCTGTACCTGAAAGTTTAAAAGAAGATTATTCCAATTGTATGAGCTGGTCTAATAAAAGATACCAGATTTACCCAAAGAACCTTGTCTGCCCGTGTCCTTAGACCAACACAACTACAACCTATACTACTGAAGGGAGAGATGATCTTTCTTTTCCAAGACCCTAAGTGCTTTGAAAGAACTGAGTGGACACATCCATTCATGCATGGATGTTTGGTTCCCCAGTTACAACTAGGGGCCACTGCTAGTTGTCCCTGGGGAATACCTGTGTCACTTGCAGTCTGATGCACAGCAAGTTTCCAAGGTGGGGTAGAGAAGGCTGGGGCCAGCACTGAGATAGCCCCAGAATCCTTAGCTAGGGTTCTGGGGCCTCCCTGGGACCTCAGCAGAAGTGATCCTGCTGCATGGAGCCTGGCTGGTAGTGGAGTGTGGCTCCAGCTGGCCAGGCTCTGGCTTTGGGCATCACTCTGTTTTTTTTTTCCTGGGGGTGTTTTTTGACCCCTGGATATTCCTTACTGCCACCCAGAGCCTGGGGCTGACCCCTAGGGTCCCCTGCCAGCCTGGGGTTGCTCTGCCAAGGAACAATTTTCTCCAGCATGAACTGCACCAGAGTTTATCGCATCCTGCCGAAGCCTCTCTAAACCAGTTAGTTTCTAAGATGCCTTAGTAGCATGTGGAGATGCACCCAGTAGAGTCCACAAGAGGATGGAGTCTTTCCAAGTGATTTTATTGGAGCAGAATAGCTCCTATTAAAACGTTCTCACAGCCAGTCTGCTGGTAAGGAGGTGCTGCATCTCCAGTTTAGTATTGGAGATGTATTTGGATTCTCTCTATTGAAGTGGTCATCAAGGGGGTAGTACTCACTCTAGTCCCTTCCTTCTTTAAAGAGAACAGGTGCACCAAGATCCTTGGAACTAAGTATAACATTAGAAAGATGATTTATGCTGTAATGATAGAGGAAGGCAACCCAGCTGAGTAATAATTAGTGCTAACTGTTTTGCCACTTCATAATAATATCTAAGCCCTGTGCAAACAAATGGGAATCAGGAGTGTGTAAGAGTTAAAAGTATGGCAAATGATTTGAAAGATAGTGATACTCTAAATGTGTCTATCTGTTTCAACATGCTAAAGAGTTCAATTGCCAGTTCTGAAGTATGAAATTAACTGATAAATGATACAAAAGATTAACTTGAAATATTTATTATCTATAGTGTTAACAGTCATTTTATCTACATTAATTGGCAGGGCTTCTCCGGTGCCAGATGGTCTATTGCAGGGATTGAACATTACCCTGGTGAATTTTTCCAAATTAAGCATTTGGGGTTTTCATAAAAGCAATTTACTCATTTTACTAGTTCGGCACAGAGAATAATATTTATCCTTTTTAATGTTCTTATTGCACACAGGTAACAATGCATCATCAATAAATATACATACATAGGACCTACTGGACTATGGGCAGGAGAGATATCACATATACTTTAAAGAATATTCACAATAGACAGGGATGGCCTACAGGGTTTTTGAATCTTGTGGCTGACAGTCATCTACAATGAAGGGTCTTATTAAGATTAATGCTAACTTCACATTTTAGTTTTAAAAAGGAAATTTGCAGCACTTTTTTTTTTAAAAAAGGAACTTTTCAAAATATACAGCCAATCAATGGAAATGGCAGTCTCTCCTAAATCTGATTTTTTTTTTTAATTTACACTCCAAGGGAGGGCTATTTGGCCCAAATCTGTGGATTATCCAGATATTTTTGGGGAAATCCTGACTAAATCATTGCTATGAATCTATTGTTAGATGGCATTATTACTATTGCAAACTGTCCTCCAGCTACATATTGACTGCCTGAAGCAAAACTAGATCCTGGGGTGAGTTGCTGATGTGGCCTCCAGACACAATGATGGGACAGCTCAGTGAAGAATCAGACACAGCTGCAAACCATTAGCAGACCCTAAGCTTCCTTGCATTCTGCCAAACTTACAAATAGAAGAACTCTTGGAAGGAGAAATAATAAAGTGTGTGTGTGTGTGTGTGTGTTGTGTGTTGGCGGGGGGGTGGGGGAGATGGAGGGTAACATCCATCAGACGTTCAAAAAGCCCAAGGCAGAATTGGGCTAATCTATGCAGGTTTCTATAAGCAACGCAGGTTAGTTTGGGAGTGAACAGAATACATGTTCACCATCTGGTAGCAGAGAGGGCGGTGCAGGCTATCTACAGTGGCTGACACCAGCAGGTTGGGAGCACTCCTGCATGCCTCCTACCATGCACCATGGGCTCCCCTGGCTGCTGGAGAATGTAAAGCAGAACTGAGTGGCTGGGCCATCAATGACTGGCTGATAGACAGGGGCAAGCACATCCCCAACACACCACTGTGGACTCTTCCCTACACCCAGCCCTAGACTTCCAGGAGAGCCCCAGATCAGGTCATTGTGGTACACCTGGCAGCCTGGCTGGTGATGGTGTGGGAGAGGTGCTCCACAGAAGGAAAAACTGGGCCCCTCAGAACTCCAGTAAATGACAGGTGGCAACAGCAGGTAGCTGGTGCAGTTCCTACAATTGTGCTGGGTGCTTCATAGTGCCATGTACCATTTACTAGAGCTCTAAGGGGCCCTGGTCCTTGTATCTGTGCAGTGTCCCCCTGCTTGTCCAGGGACATTGTATAAAGATAGAAAAATACTGATACAGATTCTCCCTTGCACCACCTCTCTGCCTGCAGCAGAGAGCAGATGGGACTGGGCAGAAAGGCTGCTCTGGCTTGGCTTTATGAGAGCATGGCTGCTAGCATGCCTCCCTATGAGGAGGGGGAGGTGGGGGGTTAGTGGGGAGGTGGGGGGTTAGTGGGGATCTGCAAAGCAACCTGGGATGCCAGTGGACCTTGATCTAACTTGAGTCAGTAGGGGATCTGGTACAGAAATTTGCTATACAAATCTAATCTAAATCTATTAACTCTGAGACCTCATTAATCCAGGTCTATCTAAGACCAAGTTCCACCATTTTAAAATCAGTCTATGTGCAATTAACTTCTTTTTGGTTATGGAGATAGATTGGTTTCTGTTTACTTATACTGGTTTCTGTGTAATGTCTGTACCTGGCCAGAAAATGGAAACCTGGTTTAAAGGAAAAAGAGCTACATGGCATATGCGTTGGGATCATATGGTAGGGACAGGATAGTGTGAAAGGAGGATAGAAAAGACAGAATCCCCAAGAAAATGGAGAAGATTGTGGTTAGATTTCTTACTTCTATACCATGTAGAGTTAAAGGAGATCAAAGGGAGAGAAGACCATACTGGAAGAAAATGAAACACAAAGACTTGAAAAGCGGGAGGAAGGTTGAAGGTGAAACATGAAAGGGAGCATAAGGTGATCTAGTAGGAATTTTGGCAGAAATGAAATAGAATGAAATCTGAGTACAAACTAAATGGTGATTTTCTTTATGGTCCTTTTACATGTTACCTACATTATGCAACTAACTGGTTAATCATACAATAAATTCAGACCAGTCACATGTGCAAAGTAGGACTGACCACAAGTGCAAAGTAATTTTCATATGATTAACTGGTTGATTATACAATAAGTTGAGACTAACCACACATGTAAATAATTATCACACAATAAACATGACCACCCAGCTATAAAAATAGCCAACCCGCTATATAAAGGGCCAACTACCTATAAACTCAGTGCTTGAAAATGTGTAACAACTCTATAGCTGGGTTCTATCCAACTTTAAATTGAGTGTGTATCAGTGTCTGTAAATGTATTAAAAAGGATAAGGAAAAAAAGAACATGAGGAAGAAGTAGAGTTGGTGAAAGGGGCACAGAATGGGTCAGCAGGAGATGGAGAGAAAAAGATTAGAGTTTTGCAAAATTTCGCTGTCTGTTTTGTTTTGACACTGTTTCAACTCATTTCAAGCTCAAAGCAGTGAAACTGAAACAAAACAAAGTGCTTCAAAACAGCCTCAAAACGAAATGAGGGCAAAATGTTTTGAAAGTTTCAAAATCTTCCAAGTTTTGAAGCTTACTCTGGGTTTGCCTGGTTGGAAACAAAACAGTAAGGAGAGGGAGGGGAAATAGGGGGGAAGAGGGGAAGGACTGCCCAGCTGGCCAGTGACTGAGATCCTTCCCTGAGGTCCCTTCCAATCCCAGTTCTCTGGGGGAGGGATCGAATACACATACACAAGTCACAAGTTTTGCTTCTCAGCAGCCTGAGATGCAGTTTCCCAGAAACCCCTGCACCTATCTCCTTGAAACCTGGCAGACTTCATCACCTCATAAGAGGCTACCATCTCTGCAAGTTCCATCTGAATCAGATAAGAAATGACAAAGTTATAGGCAGTTTCATGTTTCCCCATTAAAGTGCATGGGCAAAACATCAAAACAGCGTCACAACAGGGAAACAGTTTTGACAAAACCAAATGGGACAGTGGTTTCAAAATGAAATGAAAGTCAAAACAAAACACTGTCCTGTCAAAATGGAAGTCGAAACAAAACGGTGTTGTTTCGCACAGCCTTTGAAAAGATTAGGATAAAGTGAGAAAGGAAAAATAATGTGTACTTATTGTATTTTAATTTGATTAAAAAATGAATATAAGAAAAAAAATAACCTAAAATTTAAGAGAGTATGTTCCTCCCTACCCCATCACCCATCATCAAAAGAAGTGTCAGTGGTCATATCTTGTTTAAAAAATTGTCCTTAATGAATGTCTTTTGCTGGCAACTGGACCTTGACCTTTATTATTGCTCTATGTTTTTGCTTGTAGCAGAGCAGTCATAGTTTTTTCTATATTCATAAAAATCTAATTGTTTCAGAGCACCAGTAAACATGTAGGAGAAGACTCTTGCTGGCGCCCCCACTCTCTTAAAGACAGTGCTGAGATCAAAATCCCAGCTTCTCTGTAGATCACTGTAAATGCTCTAAGTATAAAATCCCTTCCAATAGCTACAGCTTGTTCCTTCCAACCTAGTTTACACTTAACACAGCACTCAGCCACTGAACGAGGTGACGTATGCTGAAATGAGGTCAAGCAAGGAAAGAAATGTGAATGAGCATTAATTGCCTGCTAAACAAAATGATGATTCATGAATAAAAAACAGACATGATTTTAAAGGTCACTAGACCCAGTTATACTACATATCTAACTTCTATGTATTTGGTACACACTATATGCAGAAGAGCCATCAGGCAATTACTTGGATATTCATAAACATGAATTATTCTGGTCTTGTTCTGCCCAAACTCATACTTTTATAAAGAAAATTGAGGAATAGTCTGAACTCTGTACTCAGGGGCATTAGCCATGTAATTCCTATCACTTACAGAGGTTTTGGTACCCTTTCCAGCATCTACCTCTCTTAAGAGATGCAGACCAGATTGTTTTGATGACAATTCCCTCTCCTGGTATTGGTTTGTCATTTTTCTATACTCACTCTAACGTGTTTTCAGATGGCACGTTACAATGATTTTAGTATTTTAATCAGTAAAATTAAAATAAACTGCTAAAATTAAAATAAACTGCTGATTATTTTAAAATTAAAATAATCAGTAAAACTAAAATAACTGCTTTGTTATTTTAATTGGTATCTTTTATTGCTGATCTATTGCCAGGCACTTACAAAGCCAAGACAAATAGATTGAAAAAAAAGACATGATTATATTTTGTCTCTTCCAAACATATGCCTTTTCAACACAATACAATGTTCAAATATATTGTATGTCATTTACACTGAGGGGATAAAGACCCACTGCCACAGCTTCCTTCAATATTATGGAGCTAAACAATCTGATGTTTTCATTAATGGAACAACTGACAAAATTAACTTAAGTCCAGTAATATGGTGATATCCAGGCTCTTCTTCTGGCGATGAAAACTTCCACCTGCCTGATCTTTCCCAAGCTAACCTTGCTGCCATAATAATATAATATGAATCATCATGGCATTTCATGGCCAAAGCTCTGTCCTTGAGCCTGTTCTCTTTAACGTCTGGTTAAATACTGGTGTCAGAATTGGACTGGCCAAGTTTGCCTATGAGACCAAACTTTGGGGTAGAGCATCCACACCTGAGGATAGGCTGGTGATCTAGGCTGACTTGGATAGGCTTAAAAAGTGGGCAGATACAAACCTGATGACATTCAATACTAACATATGTAAGGTACTCCACCTTGGGAAAAAAACCTTGCATGCTTATAGGTTCTGCAGTGCTACGCTTGCTAGCACCAAGGCCAAAAGAGACTTGGGGGTCATGATTGACCACAAGATGTACATGAGCCAACGATGCAATGTTGCAGCTGCCAAAGCAAACCAAACTCTGGCTTGCATCTATAGATGCTTCTCAAGTAATTCTCTGGATGTCATCCTCCCACTGTATTCAGCTTTAGTAAGGCCACAGCTGGAGTACTACATCCAATTGTGGGCTCCACAATTCAAGAAGGATGTGGAGAAGCTTCAGAGAGTCCAGAGGAGAGCCACACAATTGATGAGAGGACAGGATAATAGGTCTTCTGAAGAGAGGCTGAGAGCCATGGGACTCTACAGCCTGGAAAAGCTCAGGCTCAGGGGAGACCCGGTGGCAGCTTATAAGTACATCAGGGGTATGCATCAGGATCTGGGGGAACTTCTGTTCACCAGAGCACCCCAAGGGATGACAAGGACCAACGGTCACAAACTCCTCCAAGACTGTTTTAGGATGGATATAAGGAAAAACTTCTTTACTGTCTGAGCCCCCAAGGCCTGGACTAGGTTCCTTCCAGAAGCACCTACTCTGGACTCTTTTAAGAAATATTTAGATGCTTAGCTTACCTTACTGGGATCCTTTGACCCTAGCTGAATTCCTGCCCTTGGGGCAGGGGCTTGGACGCAATGATCTCCCAAGGTCCCATCCAGCCCTAATGTCTATGAAATAATGTCTATGAAATCTATAAGAATTGCCCATATATACAGGCACATTGTTACCAGATTTGTCCATCACTTTGGTGTGTGATCATTTATTAGGGGCACATTTCTAGGGTCTTTGTAATTCTATCAATGTGCTGCTTGTGTTACTTGTGTTTCTACATGGATCTGTATTTCTCCCTTCTGCAAGTCCTCACTCCCAATGGAGCTATGTTGCAGGACTCAGGTTCACTGGGGCTGGGTTCCTCCAACCACTGAATCATTCAAATACATACACGTGCACACACACACACACACACACACACACACACACACACACACACACACAGATTAACGTGACATGCCTGACCCAGCCAGGTTGATCAGCATGTGCAGGTTGACACCTGTACATGCACAGCATGTACATGTGCATGTACAGGTTGCCAGGAATCAGTTCATTAAAGTAACAATAAAATGCAGTCAGATACAACAACAGAGGTAAACAGAATACCTCTGAATCCAGTTGGGTGTCCAGCTGGCAATCCTATGGACCAGCATTCAGTTCATTAGGGCACGTCTGAGCCAAACTGGGTCAATCAACCTATACAAGCTGATCCCATTAAGTGTCTCAAACTCAGCAAGTCCCAATCTTTTGCCCTAACTGTACTAATATTTGTAGCCTCTTGATGGGTGGACCCCACAGTATTTATGGGCTTCATAGGGATCTTTGGCTTAGGTAAAAGTAGCGTTGCTGCAGAGCAAGTGGGGAAGGCAAGTAGAGAAGGAAAAAGACACCTGGTTACTACCAGTCTGACTATAAAAAGTTATTTATTGCTAAGTATATGGAATTTAAAATGGTACTAGTAGTAATAGGCATGCAAGGAAAAACAAACAAAACAATTATAATATTACCCTGGTTTAATTGAGTATTTGGGGAAACCTAGCTCAAGCTTAACGAATATAATTTAGGTTCAGAAAGCTATGCCTAGAGAGAAAAATAAAAAAGAAGAGAGAAAGAGGGAGAAATATAGAGAGAGCAAGGGCTGAAATCTCACCTTTCGAAGGTATTCAGGTGATTTGTTGCCATGTAAAGTTTCCGACACGATCATTGAAGGAAGACGATCTGTTTCTCCCAGCTTCTTGAGAACTACAGCGAATGGTGTCAAGAGTGATTTTTTCTCTCTTGAAGCACACTGTTTGCTGCTTTACAGCTTTCTTATACCCTTAGTCCAGCCTCTTCAAAGCATTCTTTTAAATGTGTAAATCAAGTGGCTCCCAAGGCATAATTGACAGGGAAAATCTTGTTATATAAACAGTTTGAATTTAGATGAATTACATTTTTGAGTGACAAGGGGTAATCTGGTTTTGAACAGCTCAAGAAACTGGTTAACAATCAGGAAATACATCACGTTTTAAGGAGTAACCAGACACCTAGGAGCCAGCTTGAAATTATTATGACTATAGAAGATATACTGGAAGGGATACCACATTGTTTCTTCTCAGATGGTCTAGTTATGCTTGCACTATGAAGTCAGCATCAGTGTTTTGTATGTTATCTGTTGTGAATAAGCCTCAGTTTAGCATGACTTTCAGATTTTACTGTAGTCTTTTAACAGACTTAAGGGGATTACTTGGAGTGTTCATAAACTTTGTAGAGAGGACTTCCACCAGTCATCCCAGGAAAAGTATGACAGCATTTATAGTTGGGCCTCTAATGGGCTGGATGATGTGATGAACCCTTAACCATTGTTCAAATGTCACTCATACCCACTGTGACTCAGTCTCTTGCCTCAGCATTCCTTAACCCAGCAACTGAATTGTAGTCAATCAAGTTTAAATAGGCCTCCCATACTGGGACTGGGGAATGTACAGCCTGAGATGCCTATTAAAATTTTCTTCTCCTTAATTCTGGTTAGATGAGGTGTGTGTGTTTGGGGGTGGGGAGGGGAGGAGAATAGAAAAAGTCCTTTGTAAGTCCAGCAAGCTGGGTGCCAGGGCTCTCTCAGAAATGCAGAGCTGACAGGTAATAATGTATAACTAGAGGTCCAGCCACAAAATGGCAAGGCACATTTGAAGATGAAGATCCCTGGTACAGCAGCTTGTATTCCACCTTAGGCTTATGCGTAACTGAGGAACTAGGTCGGTGGGCCCTGAATTGTGCCTTCTGCACAGATGTGTTCCTGGCATGCTTCAAGGATTTTCCCCTGACACATGTCCCTTTAACACCTTTAGTGAACCAGGCTGCAGGTTCTCATTTCTTCCTCAAGAATTTCTTATTGATGTCTGGCTGCACTTTCCCCGTACATAGCCCCTTCTTGTTCTGGTCAAGCTTTCCATTTACCAGACCAGGAAGGGGGAAAAGGAGAACTGGGGCAACCTCATGGCTGTCTTCCAATCTGTCTCTGCTTGTCTCTGGGAAGTGTTCCACTGGGTGGTATCCACTGACTTATTAGATACGTTCAAGAGGCAGTTGGGCTCTAGGTGGAGATCATTTCTCAGTGTCGTCCATTGACACCCTAGTTATCAACCTTTGATCTTCCCTCCCATTCCTGTTTTCTCATTATCTGCCCCACATAATTTTTTGTTATACACTTAGTGGTTTCCAACCATGAAGGAGGTTTTATAGTTCGTAGTAGGCCCACATATAACAAGTAGGTTTACACTTTGCAGCATCAGCAAGTGCATTCTAAGACAAGAGCTGCTCATAAATACTCCTTTTTAGCAATTCTCAATGAGGGTGCCTTGGATGCCACCAGATCCTCTGAATGGTGCCATAATGAGTAAGGAGATAAGCAAGATGCAAGGAGTAAGAAGATAATGGCATGGTCAGGCTTATGGCTGATTCCTGGCCCCCCACTGCCTGGTCACTTTGCACAAAGGTAAGCACTTGATTAATCAAATCTGCTCTGATGCATTGTAATATATACATCAATTTCTGAAATTGGGTTCCTCCAAGCTCACAAAAGTTACTGAGAGGTACCTTGAGTACAAAAAAGGGTGTCCTGAGTCCAGTGAAGGGTGCCTGGATTTCAAAAAAGGTTGAGAATCACTTCTCTGTCTGGACTCATTTCTCCCCTGTCCACCTTCCTTACAAGTCATAGCATTTACAAATGTAGAAAGTCCCAATGTGGAGAGCGCAGTTTAATACTCATTGATGAATCTGTCTGGCATGAATCTGTCCAGTCGTCTTTAGAACTTGGGTTAAACTGTCCTCCTGTGCAACACCACATCACAATGAACTCCACAAGGTAATCACACACTGTCCATCCTAAAACTTTCAGTGTGTGGCTTTAAGCTTTAGTACTGTGAGAAAGTAAAACAGTAAATCATTATTTATTTCTCTAAACCATTCATGATTATATAGACCTCTGTTACATCCCCCCTCAGGTGTCTTATCTTTAAGATGAAAACTTCTAAACTATTTAGTCTCTCTTCATAAAAAAGTCTCTGATATTCCTTGTTGCTATTCTTTCTACCTTTTTCACCTTGACTAAGTCCTTTTGGGACCAAAATTGCATGCAGTATTCAAGGTATGGGCATATCATTGATTTATACAGTGATATCTTTACACAGTGGATGGCATTTGCTACCGATGCACTGTTAATTCAAATAATTTATAAATACGTTGAGCAGTACAAGCCCCAGAACAGATTCTTTGGAAACAATGCTACTTACCTCCCTTCATTGTAAGAGCTGGCAATTTATAATTTTTTTGCTTCCTGGCCTTTAGCCATTTACCCATCTATGAGTAGAATTTTCTTCTAATGCCATGACAGTTTGGGAGGCACGGTTTGAATTACACTTCAGCTCTTAGTTGGAGGGGAAGTGGGGAGGTCGGTGGTGGTGGCAACTAGAAGAAACCAGTGCTGCTGCTGCCTGGGCTGCTTAGAAAGGCACAGGTTGGGCTGGGGACTGAACGGCCTACAGGGAGATTCTTGTCTCTTGGCGGGGGGCGCTCTTGTCTCATATGAAGGGGTCAGACCCCCCCAAGATCCCCTATAATTCAACACCTATTTGGAGGTAGATTTAATAAAGATTCTATAGTGAGGGAGCTTTTTGAAAGTCCAAATGTACTATATCAGCCTGATGATTGCCCTTATCTGCATGTTTTTTCCATGCTTAAAGAACTGTAGTAACTAGATATGTGAGGTATGACTTTCTTCTGGACTTGCCAGAGCTCTTGAGGACATGGTGCATCTTTACGCATGCTTCTGGGGTGGTGGGGGGAGTGTGCGCTTCAATTACAATGGCTCTCAGGAGCCACTTCAAAATGCCTGCAGCATCCTGTGTATTCAGTGTCCCACTCTTCAACATGGCAGCAGGGGCACTTTAACTAAAGTTTGTTTGACGAGTTTTAAAGTGGCCCCACTGCCATTTTGAAGTGCTGGGATGCTGAATACATGAGATGTTGTGGTTGCTGAAGTGTGCTAACTAGCACACTCAAGCATACTTGATTAATCAAATCTGCTCTGATGCATTGTAATTAAAGTGTGTTGGAGCAGGTGTCATGTGTGTCTACAGGCACCCATAGTTTTTTATCCCCAGTCCCTCTGCCAAATATCTTCATGAAGAGCTTGCATATTCCTTCCAGTCCATCTACCATTTCCTCCTAGAAAAAAAAATTCCTGGCAGATACCTGACTTGCTTTTTAATATAAGGAGGGGGAAAAAGAGCATAAATTGCCCATAGCTACCTGTTCTGTACCCCATCTCCTTATGTGTGGACCCAGCCAGCTCTTTTGGAAATATGTAATGGAAAATAATATGCTGCCCTTAAATGGAGAGAAGATAACAATTTTTGCAGACAAATCAGAAAAAATGAATGCCATTTAAGGATAAAGGATCATTACTGTTTACCTTAATTTGATTAATTTGACTGGCCTTCTGAGTGAGTCATTTCATCCTTCCATCTCTTCATTTAGCCATTTGGAAAATGGGGCTAGTGATAAGTAGGCATTCAGAGGTCTCCAAGTGGTTTTCCAATGAAAACTACTGTATAAAAAAGATGTCTATTATTAAGTTATGCAACTAATACTAAAAATATATCCATGCAGTATCATGATCAAAGATAACTTTCAGTTCACTTTACAAATGATGTGAAATGGCAACTGTTCTTTTTCTTTGCTTTAATACCTTCATATCTCAAATATTTTATCCCATACATTAACATTTTCAAAAATTAAATGTTTTAATATTTGTACAATTTTAGATTATTTATGTATATTTCTTAGAAGCCTATCCTTTTGGATAACTCAAGGTGGTTAGTCTGAAGTCAGGTAGAAGGTAGGGAAAGATGGCACCAGAGATTAACTGGTTCAGAAAAGCATGAGCCTTCATAGGCAACAACCAACTTCATTAGATGTTCAAGCCTCTCTGAATCATATAGTCTCTAATATGCCACCCTGACCTACCTTCTGCCATTTGAGTTACTAATAAAACTGCTTTTATTACTCCTGCTTCCTTATATCAACTGTTCTTTATTGTCCCATCTCTTTCCTTAGGAAAAATATGTTTATTCATCTTACATTGTGCTGTAATTTGCATTATTTGGGGGGGCAGGGAGGTTTAATTCATGCACATGATTTTACTGTATCAAAATCAGTAAAATTGCAAAATAGATTTATGAGTCCTGTAACAGCAACAGGTGTATTATTTTTAAGAAGTTCAAGAACCCAAAACACTTCTGCCAAAACAAAACATGGTACTGGACTGAAAAAGACACCCTACTGCACACACTTGTCTCCATGGTGAGAAGACAAGATTAAAAAAGGACATGTGACAGATGTTTGTCAGATTGCTTAATTTACTACTGGAAGGCAACCA
The DNA here is from genome assembly GCA_030014935.1 of Caiman crocodilus. Classification (NCBI taxonomy): domain Eukaryota; kingdom Metazoa; phylum Chordata; order Crocodylia; family Alligatoridae; genus Caiman; species Caiman crocodilus. The sequence continues at coordinate 112,905,080 of JAGPOW010001296.1, forward strand.
GATACTATGGCAATGAGTGGTATAAAAAAAATCTGTATAAAAATCAAAAGCCTACACCTTTGATCTGGGAAAACTTCCATTGATTCCAACAAGATTTTGCCTGAATAAATAAAAATGCAAACATGGGCTGATCCTGGACTCCTAGCTTTTGGCCTTTACAGACGTTTAATTAATAGCATATTGGCCCTATCAAGTAAGTTCTAAATGGTTTGTCCTTATGGCTTCCTAAATCTTCTTATTTATTCCTCTGTGCTATGTGGGCATATGCACACTATATATATATAGTGGGCATGTGTACACTATATATATATCTATATATATATGTGTGTGTGTGTGTGTGTACACTATATAGACACACACACACACACACATACATATATATATGGAGAGAGAAAGAGAGCTATGTATATAGATACAGATATATAGACTATATATATCCAACAGGTATGTAAGCAGTATTAATCCCCTTAGCCAACACTGGTCATTTGATATGTTGTAAACTCTTTGAGGAATTACCTGTTTTTATTATATATTAATAAAGTGTTTAGTACAATAGTATCTCAGTGTTCCTTGGGGCCTAATAGAAACACAAGGACATGCAACTTGTTGCTACTATAATAGAAATACCTGTTCTTATAATAACCATTTCTAATGAAGCATAGTTTGCCACACTGCTTTGCTTTAGTTCGGTCACATTCCTGGTGAAAAATTTCAGAAAATGTATTTGTTTAAAGAAACAACAATTGATTAGGTGGGTTTTCTAATCCCGTCTACCTGCAAGTTCATGAACCCCTGTTACACACACGGTAAAGAAGGGACATATAATGTAGGAACACTTCTATCTTAAATAATTGTACAATTCCTCCCCCTGTGTCTTAGCACTTCAGAATCACCAATGGACCATCCTTTTTCTGTTGTCAAAATATTGACATCATATTTCTACTCGGCTGCCTAGTCATAACCTTAATGTAAGCTTGTGAAAATCTCACTTTTTCTGTTTTGTCTGTTTTTTCTGTTTTGACATTTTTAAAAGAGATATTTGATGAATAAACAAAATTGATACAGATTTTTCTCTCTGAGAGAGTTGAAGTAATTTGTATATTTCACATTGAGAGCACTGACATCTTGTGACAAAATATTGTAAATACACTTACTCTTCAGGTGAGGTAACCATTGAAGGGCATGCTGGGTATAGTTTCTTAGTTTTGAAGAACACTTGAAATTTGGCTACAAACAGTTGTCTTTCCTGTTTCATTACTGGGTTTTTGTTACTACCTTTTTTCAGCTCATGTTACCCTGTTTCAACTTTCTGATGTCAGTTTCAACTTTACAACACTTGATCCGACGCCACACCACAAGTTCACTGTGTTGCCCATCTTCCTGGAGAACACCTGTCCAAACTTCCTTGGACATTTTCTTTAAGAAAGCAGACAAGACTCCAGAAAAACCTGCAGCCAAGACTCCTGAGAAAACTCCAGCCAAGGACCCTTCAAAGAGTCCAACCAAGAGTCCTTCAAAAAGTCCAGCAAAGTCTCCTCAAAGAAGTCCTTCCAAATCAATATGATTGCTATTTACAATATAAATATATTAATGTAGCTATATTACTCATCTATAATTGATTGAGTACAAAATTCTGGTTTATTTTTGGTGAAAATAGGGTATTGGGTCTTGGTTCAGGAACCAACCCCCCATTTATAATATTGTTTCCTAAGAGAAAATCGGTCCTGAGTTACAACATTTTGACTTAAGACGCAGTTTTCAGGAGCCAATTATGTCATAAGTCCAAGAACTGCCTGTACAAATAGAGTGGAGAACTGTACTTAGAGTCACTCTTTGTCTCTCAGAAAACAAATCTTTTACTCCTCGCTCTTCTTTTCCTTTTGCAGGCTGGAGCAGGCTCTCTTCCTTGATATCTGCAGACTTTTCCTCATTCTTCACATTTTTTCTATGCTTGGTATGCCTCTTCCTTTTCAACTTTATATCCATGTTGCTTTTCATGTTTCTCCTCTTTTTCCCCTCTTCTGACTTGCTTCCTCCCTACCACAGAGCTGCTGCAGCAAAGATCCTGTTGTGCTTGGTTTGACGCACAGTAACTAATTTCACAGTGAAATTCCCCAGCTTTGATAACCTTCACTGTGCTGTAAGTGAAAAGACACAGAGTAGAGCTGTGTGCACAGCTAGTGGAAGCTTAACACAACTGTTTGGTTTTACAGTGAAGGCCATTTCTGTGCTGGAGTCTAGTTTAGAGGAGGTCTCTGCTGGATTATGTATGGAACAGGGAGACTACAGGAGGTAGTACATAATTAGGTGTTTTGTGAGAGTAATGAGATGCTGGTGCAAGCCAAGAAAAGAGGTTTCTACAGGTCACTCCTGCTTCAGGCAGAAGGACAGACAGCCATAGGCTCAGTATGAGAGAGAAGCACAGTAAGAAATGCTATATTTATGCAATCTGTCTCTCTCCGTTTATGTACATGATTCATCTGTGCCTACATACTCTTACAGTCAGCATGCTACATGATGTTATTAAACAAGGTACTGTGTACTTTGCTTTGGGGATTTGTACATATGCTTAATACAAAGAAAAAGGAATATTTCAATTAAAGCATGCTTGTATAGAAGGTTGGCATGCATTATCCTCTATTTTTCTGATGCTTCTCATCTTATGAACCATTAACAACTTTACCCAGCCAGCAAGACAGGAAATTTTCAAGGGGCAGAGGATATAGCTCCATACATTTCCATTGAAGAAGTGGCTTCTGGCAAAGTTTTTAATTTTTTTAAGGATGAAATGTCACCAGCTAAAAAACAGCAAAATCAGTGTGCTATAGATTCAGCATACTTCCAGTGTTAGAAAAGTTCCCCTGATTAATGAACGGTATCAAATGCTGAGTTGTAGAGGGGGCTTAAGGAATACAATATAATTCAGTACCTTCAAGAAAAATAAGAAATTACATTGTCAATGATTATGACATGAATACAAAAAGGGACATTAGACATTGAGGTAAGTACATACCTCTTAGTTTAAGTGTCATGGCCTTTGGATCTAATAAATTTGGGAGCAGTAGTACCATGACACACAACTAGGGGTAAGTACGCCATGTATAGGAAGGTTGAGGCAAAGTGCCGGGAGATGAAAACCAGCTGGGAAAGCCACAGTGAAGGAAGGCAGGAAGGATTCTGTGGAAAACCTGAGAGAGGAATGTATCTGCTCTTGTTTCAAAATAAATCAAGCCCAAAAACTGGTTATGCAAAGTTCAGTGCAAATCCCACAGACTCATCTACTTCACTACCTTATCAACTCTTCATAAACTTTATTAACAACTAAAAATGTCTGCTTTATTTATAACACACCATTCATAAGATGAGTAGAATGCATATTTCACTTTCTTTGCCAATATTGCACACAGGTTAGATGATGATATGTTTCATTTAATTTCTAAATCTCTTTAAGCATTGTGCAATCCCTTTAAAATAACTTTTATATTTTATTAATATTCAGTTTGAGGTTTTGGGCATGTTCCTGAAGTCGGCCCTATTAAAGGTAGAATGTTTGGAAATCCCAGCATAGGTGCAGCCAGTTTACATGACTCTGACTGGTTACATGAAGGCAATATGTGCTGAAGTGTTATTTTTAAGCAATTTAGTTTGTCTAGTATGCAGTGTTTTTTTCCATTGATCCCACTGAAGTGTAGAAAAGACATTTGTGATCCTCGTCCCATGTTTTTAGAATCATCCCCAATCAAGGAGGTATAGACTCTTCTTATCCCTAAACCAATGCAAGGGATAGATTTTTAGAAAGTGTGTAGTGGATTACCTTAGATTTAAAACTATAGTCCATACTTGCAATATTTTTTTTCTGTTCTGCAACTAAAAATATCAATGATCACTAACACCATGGTCCTGTAAATTATCTTAGAAATATAACAAACAAAGGAAGTTATTTCTTCTGTGTTACTCTGCACACATGACAAAGCAGGGTGAAATTAGAACAATGGAAATCATTATGAGCTGGGGATATTTTTTTTAATCTGCCTAAGTCACTCTGCATTGAATAAAGAGGAGATAATTTAAAATCTTGATGCCTTTCAGTTTGTAATAGGTAAGACTGCTTCCTTTGTATACTGTGCTGTGCAGCTCAGCAACACATTGATGCAGCTTTGCTTATAGCACAGCATTAGTAAAAGGTACTGAAAGAAGACAAACTTCATAGGTCAAACAAATCAAACCCAACTGCCACTACAACATGTGAAGGCATTACTTCTCAGTAATTTTGTGCCAAATTCTAACTTTCTAGATTCAGCTGTTTCATAACTACAGTTCTTAAATAATAAATTGTATTATAGAAAACATCCTTTTTTAACCTCTCATACTCTAAAGCCCTGAATTGTGTCATTCCAAACAATAGAAAACTATCATTTGTAGACACTGGCCAGGCCTGAAAAATGTGAATCTCAAAGGGAAAGGTTTCAGAAAGGTGTGAGAGACTAAAAACAAAGAAATATAAAATGAAATATTTAGAAATCTGTTGTAGTGCACCAGTTGTAATAAACATTAGTTACTCAGAACTGTGTGGAAGCCAATAACTGCAGACAAGCAGTCCTCTCAGGACTGTAATGTGTATTACAATATTAACAGGTTCAAAAACAGGAATGGTTTTCAGACAAACCTTATGAAGCTTATAAAGAAATCATTGGGTGATTCTGTAAAAATAAAACAGTTGTTTATTTACTCCAATTGTTAAAACCCTAAGTTTTTAAAATTATAAATCATAAACACTATTCCTTATTGGGTAATGAACAAAGTGATACATTTGTCTGCCTACAAGTACATTAGATCATTCAAACTGAGAAAAAGGAAATGAAGTTTCAATACCAAAGAATATTAAAACTGTGTGCTCACAAGATAGGCAGGCCTAACTTCTTGTCCTCAGAAATGTCTACGGAAGTCAAGGAGATGAAGGATTCTGTCACCAAACACTCAGGACTCAGGGCTGAAAACTGGTCTATACCCATAACAGAACAGAAGTTTGGCACACATAGAGTGGTTTAAAAATGGCAGACCCAGTCTAAGATTCCTGCTCATGCAGCCTCCCCCTCCTCCTGTCCCCCATCACAGCAAAGAATGTGTGTTCTGTTCAATACCGATCTAAACTATGCCACTTACAGAAAAACTGAGTAACTTAGATCAATTTCACCTCAGACTTTTTGTATGTCTGCACCTAGTCTTAACTTAACTAGGCTTGTTTTTCCTGTCTATGTAATTAGGTAATATTGCCCCTCTAGGTTATCATGAGAATAGGTACATTTATAAAAGATTTTGAGGTGTTCAGATAGGACGGTAAATGTGAAAGTTACCACACAAGTACTTTTAAAATAAAACTCATTCCAGAGCCATTATAATGAAATTTACACAGCATGCAATGATGCAAAAAAGGGACTATTCTTTTTAATCTGAGAATTATCATCCTAGAAAATGTATTACAGTATCTGTATGGTAGGCAGATGTTAGGCAGTCATCATCCTCATGGCAGCTGGAGGCAGATCAAATCTCTGCCATAAGCTTTGAGTTGGGATAACTTCTTAAAAAGATGCTCCAGAATTGTGCCTTCCCAGTAAGAAATATGGTAACTAAATTAAAGTTCAAAAGTGCTTTTCAAATCCAAGAATTTTCAGCAGACCCCTGATATAATGAAAACTTCAAAGCGAGGCTTGGACTATTTGTACTGGAGCGTGTAAATAAAATTAACAAGAATGAATTTATATTCCCTTTCTTGGTTCCTACCAGGTCAGAAAGTACTGACAGCAAATGAACAAAATGATAAATCATTCCTAGGGAGGATGTAATGTATTTACCCTTGAAAAACTGAAGTATAGTGAGGAACATTACTATATAGCAGCCTCCTACAAAATACCACATTAGGGATAAACAGATCGATCCCAAAGAATTTGAGAAACTGTGGAAAGAATAGCCTGTGCAGACCTAACTGTATATGGTTTCTTCATTCACAAAATCATTGCTTTTCTCAGACTGCACAGTAACAAGAAAAGTTGAACCTGAATCTTTGAATGGTTCTATTATGCACACATTTGTTCTTCGTAGGCATTAGGGCTGGAAGGGACTTCAGAAGATTATCAAGTCCAGTCCCCTGTCCCAAGGGCAGGAAGCCAGCTAGGGTCAAAGGATCCCTACAAGATAAAAGTCCAAACACTTCTTAAAGGAGTCCAGAATAGGTGCTTGCACCACCTCTGGAGGTAGTTTATTCTAGGCCTTGGGAACTCAGACATAAAGAACTATTTCCGTATGTCCAGCCTAAAATGGTCCTGAAGGACTTTGTGACCATTGGACCTTGTCATCCTTGGGGTGCTCTGGTGAACAGGCATTCCCCCAGATCCTGCTGCACACCTCTGATGTACTTATAGGCTGTCACCAGGTCATCCCTTAGCCTGCACTTTTCCAGGCTGAAGAGTCCCATGGCTCTCAGCCTCTTTTCATAAGGCCTATTCTCTTGGCTTCTCATCATGTGCGTGGCTCTCCTCTAGACTTTCTCAAGCTTCTCCACATCCTTGAAATATGGAGCCCACAATTGGATGTAGTACTCCAGCTGTGGCCTCACTAAGGCTGAGTTCAGTGGGAGAATGACATCTGAAGAATTACTTGAGAAGCATCTATGGATGCAAGCCAGAGTTTGGTTTGCTTTACCAGCTGCACCATTGCATTGGTGGCTCTCGTTCATCTTGTGGTCATTCATGACCCCCACGTGTCTTTTGGCCATGGTTCTACTGAGTATAGCACTGCCGAGCCTATAAGGGTGCTGCGGGCTTTTTTTCCCCCAAGGTGGAGTACCTTGCATTTGCTGGTATTGAATGTCATCAGGTTTGTATCTGCTGACTTTTTAAGCTTATCCAAGTCAGTCTGGACCACCAGCCTATCTTCAGGTATGGACGCTCTACCCCAAAATTTTGTGTCCTCAGCAAACTTAGCCAGTCCACTTCTGACACCAGTATCCACATGATTGATAAAGATATTAAAGAGAACAGGTCCAAGGATGGAGCCTTGGGGGACACCACTGGTCACAGAGTGCCATGATGATTCACTTCCATTGACTACCACTCTCTGGGTCTGGGCTTAGAGCCAATTCCCCAGCTTTCTGACTGTGATGTAGCCGAGGCCGCAGTTGGCCAATTTTTCCATGAGGAGATCAAAGACTTTTTTAAAGTCCAGATATATGATGTCAATTTATTCTGCCTTGTCCAGGTGATATGGTCATAGAAGGAGATGAGATTGGTCAGGCAAAACTGATCCATGAAACCCGATGCTGGCTGTCCCTCAGAATGTTGCCATCAGCCGGTTTGTCATGTATGGTCTATTTGACAATTTTTTTCAGAATCTTTCCAGGGATTGAGGTCAAGCTGATTGGCCTGTAGTTCCCTGGTTCTACTTTCCTTCCTTTCTTCAAGATGGGCACCACATTGGCCTTCTTCTAGTCTTCAGGTACTTCACCAGGAGTTTTCAAATTTCTTTGCAAGTGCCTGGGCTATGACTCCTGCCAGCTTCTTAAGTACTCTGGGGTGCAACCTGTCAGGACCAACTGACTTGAAGGTGTCCAGCTTCTCAAGGTGTTCCTTTACACGGTTTACACCCATCTTGGGTATAAATTCACCCTCACCTATAAGTTCACCTTCACCCTTTACACTGATGCTGGGTATAAATTCATTCTCACTCTTTGGCAGTCCCTTTGGGTTGATGAAAAACTGACGTTAAGTATCCATTAAGGAGGTTGTCTTTTTCCTGGGTGTCAGTTGTCTCATTTGGTTTAGCAGAGGTCCAAAGTTACCCTTGCTTTTCTTCTGACTCCCCACATATCCAAAAGGTAACTTTTTATTGTCCTTAATATGTGTAGCCAGGTGGAGTTCAATTACAGCCATGGCTTTCCTGGTTTACTCCCTACAGGTATAGGTCAGTGCAAAATAAGCCTCCTTTGTGGTGATTCCTATCTTCCATCCTTTATAAGCCTCTTTTTTTGGTGTAGGAGGTCCATGACTTCCCTGCTGAACCAAGGGGGTTGCTGTACCCTTTTGCTACCTTTCCTCTGAGATGGGATGGACATCCCTTGTCCTTTCAGGATTGTTCCCTTAAGGAGTGACCACTCCTCTTGGACTCTTCTCCCTGTTGAGTCATGGTCCCTTAGGACCTCGACAACAAGCCTCCTGAGATTATCAAAGTCAGCTTTCTTAAAGTCGAGAACCTCTTCATTGCTAACTGACTTACCAGCTTTGTGATGGATAGTAAAATGATCAGTTCATGGTCAATGTCTTCCAGCTTTCCTTCAATTTTTAGGTCACTGACTAGATCATACCTCTTATCCAGCACCAGGTGCAGCAGTGATTTCCTCTTGTTGGTCTATAGATTTCTTGGGTCAGGTAGAGCTCATGCACGCACGTGAGGAATCTTTGTGGCTCTTTCAATTTGTCTGAGTGCTCTTCCCATGAGATGTCTGGGTAGTGGGAGTCTCCCATGACAACCATGCACCAAAAGCATGTAGCCTCAGCCAGTTCCTTAACAAATTCCTGGTTGAGCTCTTGTTCCTGGTTTGGAGGTCTGTAGTAGGCTCCTACTGTTGTGTTTGCTGTGCCACGTTTCCCATGTATTTTAACCCAGAGGGTCTCCAGTCACCTTTTCACACTCCAGGTTCTTTTCACACTGT
>JAGPOW010001296.1:112913883-112932341 GCA_030014935.1 Caiman crocodilus
GAAGCTCATGTTGACTTCAGGGATGAAACCTTTTTGATTCAGAGACCTACCCCTGGCACATTTAACAGAACATGTAATTCTTTTGAGAGTGCTAAGTTTGGGGGATCCAGTAGAGAAGGAAGTAGTAAGTAGGCAAGTTACTTGCTGGGAGAAGAAGAGACCTCTATCTATGAAACTGAAAGGTAGTTTTATTATAGTACCTGAACAAGAACCTACATTTTACTAGATGATAGATCAGGAAGGTGTCCCAAAGGAATGTCCTGTGGACAACAATGATACACTCTCATTAGTTTCTTATAGTTATATATACACACAATTGCTAATTTCTCTGAATGGAAAGTGTTGGCCTTGAACAGAAAATGTGGACAATCCATCTTGTAAAATAACTAGGTTATCCTTCTATTGTAATAGTACTTTCAAAACCTCATGTGATTCTTTGGTATTTATCAGTTTAGAATAAGCAACTGATAGGGTTTTGGTTCAGGCTACATCTCAATTGTACTGTTTTATGCGAGTGTGCTGTGAGTGAGAGAGGAGATTCTAGTTATATTTAAATTGGATCTAAAAATCAAAGCCCTGATTATTAAAGGGAAGAATATCATGGACTTCATATGCTGAGGAACACATCAATGCTGGCAGCAATGTCCTTGGTAATGTCCTCTGGCTGTGGGGAGCAGGGATGTGTAGCACAGCTACAGGTAACTTTCCAGGTGGTGGTGGAGGTTGCAGGGCACCCCACAATTTCCCCCTACACTGTTTGAAGCTCAGGGTTCTGAGCCAGATGTGCAGGTCCACCTATGATACCATGGTGATCAGCAACAGCAGGTTGTAGTGGGTCAGGCACACCTTAGTCCACGCAAACAGCTCTTCACTCAGTGCCTGAGATATGCATAGCAGTTGCACACTCCAGATGCAGCACCAATGAGGCGGAGAGGAGGGGGCTGGCCCCAGGTAACCTCCTTAGAGAAGCCTTCTGTGGGGAAGGCTGGGGCACTGACTCCTCATCCTAGTCATCTGGGAGCCCCATGCACCCCAGCCTGGGTACTGTAGGCTTGGCAGCAGTGCAAGAAAGTGGCAGGCTTGCAGGAAGAGAAGAGGAGGAAGAAGGATCTGCAGCTGTGGCAGAAGGTGCTGCTAGGAACCTGGCCTGTCCCAGTCTAGGAATGGGGCAGAGGAAGTAGGCTGCCTATGGACAGCATGAAGCAGCCTGCTAGACTCAGGGGTGCCAGCAGTGACGGGGGCTCAGTCAGCAGCTGTCTGGGCCCAGGCCTGCCCGCTTGACTTATCACGGCCCCTGGGCACCCATGTATGCCCTACCCCCAATCTGAGGCTGGGCAGTAAATGGCTCCCTTGTAAAAAGCATCTGATCTCATAAATGTTGCAAACTCTCACAAACAGCTTCTTTCTCATAGCTCTGCAGGCCCTGCAGCTTCACACAGGGAAGAGGCCACAGTTGGCAGTGGGGATATGGGTTCAAGGTCACTGCTGCCCATGCCTGGGGCCTTGTGGATGCACCAGCTCCAGGTCCAGAACTGCACACTCCTCCTGGACAGCTTCTACTGGCTGCAGAGAACCATCTGGTGAATGTGCAGGCCTGGTGGGAGTAGGATGTCACCTGGGGCCAGAGGTGGCAGAGTTGGAAGCCCAGGAGGGTGAGGGCAGCCCCGGTGGTGGCATCCTGGAACCTGTCATCAGCATCCCTTCTGGATGGAGTCCAGACAGGTACATGGAGGCCGCAGCCCTGGGGTAGCATGACTCAGCCACATAGGCATTTGCTGTGTGTGTGTGGGAGCCAGTAGGGCCCAGATGGCCATGGGCCAACCAGCAGTCAGTGAAGCAGGCCAGCAGGGCCAGCACAGTGGCCAGCAGGAGCCCAGGGCACTGGTTGTCAATGGCAGGGGCAGGGCTTGGATCAACCATGGTGTGGGAAAGCAGAGGCAGAAATGAGACAGATGCTTTATGCTGCCCCTGTGCTATGTAGGCTGCTTCTGGCCAGGGAAGTAGCTGGCTAGAGAGCAGGGACTAGGGCCGCCTCTTCAAGATGGCTGAGAATCAAGGATACCCATTGGGCCAACTTGGCATGGTAAGGGGGCCTTGGGAAGATCACTGCCAACCTACAGGACCCATCCAGTGACAGCAACATACAGAGTTTAAGCCAGATTTTGCCTGTGGGACCACTGAATATGGCCTGTACAGCAAGAGGTTTTGCATGAGTTTTGCACCTTCCCATGCCTGTGCCCACAGAGCAAGAGGTTTTGCACAGGATGTGTTTCTACTTTTAATTTATCTCTATGAATTTACGAAGGACCCTGAGTTCTAAAAAGGGGTCCCATGCCATTGTTTCTCTTTGTAACAAATAATCCTTTCCCACCTTTATCTGCTGATGCACAATAAAGTGCCATTAGCTTTTTTGATGGCTTCGTCACGCTGATGACTTGTGTTCATCTTGGAGTCCACTAGGAATCCAAGATCCCTTTCCACTTCCATGCCACCCAGTAGGTCATTTCCTAGGCAGTAGTTGTGCTGGACATTTTTCCTCCCCAGGTGCAGCACTTTGCATTTCTCCTTGTTAAACTGCATTCTGTTGTTTTCTGCCCACTTGTCCAACCTGTCCAGGTCTGCTTGCAGCTGTTCTCTGCCCCCCGGCGTGTCCACTTCTCCCCATACCTTTGTGTCATCCACAAACTTGGACAGAGTATACTTCACTCCCTTGTCCAAGTCACTGATGAAGACATTAAAGAGTATCGGTCCAAGGACTGAGCCCTGTGGGACCCCACTTGCCACACCCTTCCAGGTCGAAACTGACCCATCCACCACAGCTCTCTGGGTGAAATCCCTCTAGCCAATTCGCCACCCACCAGACTGTGAAGTCATCCAAGTCACAGCCTCTTAACTTGTTAACCAGTATGGGGTGGGATACCGTATCGAAGGCCTTCCTGAAATCTAAGTATACGACATCCACCACTACTCCCGTGTCCAGGCATTTGTAACCTGGTCATAAAATATACTAGATTAGCCAGGCATGATCTGCCTGCTACGAACCCGTGCTGGTTTCCCCTCAGCATAATTTGTCCTGCTGGGTTCTCACAAATGTGACAACATTGAGAGGGTCCAGAGGAGGGCCACCCGCATGATCTGGGGACAGAAGGGCAGACCCTACAATGAGAGGCTACGGGACCTGAACTTTTTCAGCCTTCACAAAAGAAGGCTGAGGGGGGACCTGGTGACCATCTATAAACTAACTAGAGGGGACCAGAAGCGTTTGGGGGACATCTTGTTTCCCCTAGCACTCTGCAGGATAACAGGGAATAACAGCCACAAGTTGTTGGAGAGTAGGTTTAAATTAGACATCCATAAGAACTACTTCACAGTTAGGGCAGCTAGGATCTGGAACCAACTTCCAAGGGAAGTGGTGCTGGTTCCTACCCTGGGGATCTTTAAGAAAAGGCTTGATGCCTATGCGGATGGGATCATTTGAGCCCAGTTTTCCTCCTGCCCAGGCAGGGGGTTGGACTTGAAGATCTACAAGGTTCCTTCTGACCCTACTTCTATAATTCTATGATTCTCATTGGACTTGTCTACACATATAATTAATGATTCTGAATTTTCTGTTAAAAAATTCAGGCACATTAAACCGTACCTCTGTATTCATCTGAGCGTACACCTGTTGGGAGCAAATTTGCTCCCAACAGCCACATTCAGACAAGCATGGACATGCAGTATGTGGTACCACAGACCTATCTGCAGGTCTGTTGTACATATTGTACATGAAGGTGTTCCCCATCCTGCTAACTTGAAACACAGGGGGTTTATTAACCCTGAAAGATTCTGTAGTAAAAAAACCCCCCAAAAACTATGTAAAAAAAAAAAAAGTGGGGCAGCACATGTGGCAGCAGTGCACACTGCTCCAAACCAGGGCCTGGCCAGATGGAGCCACACTCCACCTGCTGGCCAGCCTCCTAACTGCAGGAGTGCCACAGATACAGCTCCCTGAGGCCTCCCAGACCCCAGTAAAGCTGCTTGGGCCAGTACAATTGGTGGTCTCAGCCTCCCCTACACTACCTGGTGTAACCTGCCATGTGCCAAAAAGCACATGGTGCAGGTGTTCCTTGGGGACAAGTAACAGTGGTACAAGGGGTGATCCTGCTACTTGTCCCCGGTGAAACAAATGTTTGTGCTTATATAGACATGGTCAATGGAAGCAATTCAATCTAGGGTGACTCCTGCCCTGCGCTTCCCCCATTAAGCAGCCAGGGAGATGCCAGCTCTGGGCTGTCATGAGGCATGGAAACTGGTCCTGGTGTCAATGTGGCTGAGAGCCAGCTACCTATCAGCTGGGAAGGCTCTCCCATCCATGTGAAGGTTGGGATGAGTCCTGATCTCCATGGAGCAGGGAAGCAGCTGCCTGGAAGCCAGGACAGCTATCCTGTGGTGGCTAGAACCAAAGGGGTTACTATCATGAGCAATAAATATATGCTCTTGGAAATATCCAGGCAATTGTCTAGCAGTTAAGATTAGCTAATGAAAAGCTTGCAAGTTTGCAAACTGCACGTGGAATGTCTGTCACAATTTAACCAAAGTGTTGATTAACTAAAATCTAACTGTTTGCATTGATCATTGGACTGGGCCCCAAAAACTGACTGAGCCCCCAAAATAAGCAAAACTACAAGATTAGCTGATCTAACAGGTTTTTTAATGGTCAGCCATAACAAGATCTGACCACCTAATATAATTAGCACATTCCAAGAAATCCAAGGATCAAGAAACCAAGGGGTTGAGCTTGGGCATAGTAATGCTAATTTCAAACCTCAAAATAATGTGCTGTAATTTGCTTTTGGGGTACCTTAACCTAAGTTCTGGTGGAAACCTTTCATGATAATTTCTAACACCTTTTAATCCCATAGGGTAACATCTATAGGGCAAGATTGTGAGTGACTCTAAAGCCAACAGATTAGCATAAGTTAAGGCATAAAGGAATACATATGCTAAGTAACCAGTTTGAAAGACAGGACAGAAGGACCATCACTGTACTGAGCCTGGACCCTGGACTCCCAGTGTGAGCAAGGACCAGATTCTGATGAAGGGATCTTCCTGGTGGCCCCTTGGACAGCACTGTTTGGGGATGCCTGACTTTGCTGCGCAGATCCTAAAGTTTTTATCAAGGCTGACAGAGTTGCCGCCAAACTTATGCAACAAGATCTAGGCACTTGGCAGATGGCTTATCATCTGGAGAAGCTCGCACAGTGGGTGAGAGATGAATGAGACCTGGCAGGGTCCCTGGAGCAGAATAGGGTATTATAGGCCTTTTCTGACCTGTCTCTGCTTTTTTGATCTGCTCTTGGGGGCTCACTCTTCTATCTACACCTTACCTCACTCTTCCTCTCCCATACCCACACCCATGGCAGCCACAGTCATTGGTACTTTTAACATCAATGGCTGTGAAGATTCAGTGAAATGGGATGCTGTCCTGGAGCTCCTGCACCAGAAGCAGCTGGCTGTCACCTTCCTCTAGTCGACACATTCTAACAGGCTCAACCAGTTGACTTGGCACGCTGCCTGGTGAGGTGACTATTTCTTGAGTCATGGTACCGACTTTAGCGCCAGGTTTGTGACTCTCTTATTGTCACAACTACAACATGACATAGATGTGGCATGGGAGATTGTCCCCAACCACTGCTGACTGTCCACATCACCATAACACAACACCACCTGCTATTCGTCAACGTTTATGCACCTACTGATGGCCAGGAGAAGTTCACTTTACTTGAAACCTTGGCTGCCCTTTTGCATGATGTTAATGAGAATGATAGGTGAGGACTTTAATTGTACTACTGACACCCTGCTCGACCGTATGGAGTCTGAGCCTCACCTGCTCTCAGCCCGCAAGTTGCAGTCCATCTTGGAGACTACAGGCCTTCTTGATGTTTGGCAAGCCCTGCACCCTGATGCGTGCCAGTACACCTGGGCCAGGATGAGTGCTGGTGGTCTCACTATGGCCTGCCTCAACTGCCTTTATGTCACCAGGCACCATCTGCCACTCCTATGCAGTGGCCACATCATTCCCTTAGGCCTGTCAGATCATGGCCTGGCTTGCTGTGAATTGAGCCTGCCAGAGAGAACCTGCGCATGAGTGCCCTATTGGTGCTTTGACGCCCCCACCCTCTGTAGAAACTGGCATGCTAGTTGTTGCCAAGGTGCCTCCTGACAGTGACATAGGTTGCCCCTTTGCTTTTCTATTGCATAGAAGCCTATATGACTGGGTGGTTCATGTCTACCATGCCCAAGTGCTGGCAGGCTGCCCTGATACACCATGATGATGGCATCTGAGTCTGTCAGATTCCCCACCAGCCTGCGCAGCATGGCACAAATTTTATTAGCCACCAACCACCAATAAGACTGGTGAACTGCAGTGGCAGTTGCTGCATGGCACCCTAGGCACTGGCACATTTGCATCCCACTTTGACCCAGCCACCTCGATGGCCTGTCCCTTCTGCCTGGGGGGTGTTGAGGAGATCCTCTTTCATGCCTTTCTCAATTGACCCTGCCTGCTTTGTTACCCTTGAGTCACTGTTGCGAGTGCTGGGCAGGAGCTTCTCAGAGACCACCTACGTGTGCTCCTACCTATACCCAGTGGCTGAGAAGGGCTCCATCTGTCTAGCCACCTTTTTCCTGGGTCAGGTCAAGATGGCCTTCCTCAAGAGCTGCCAAACCCAGCTTGTTGGTACCGGCTCAGATGATGCCCTGTGGCTTTTCTGTGTCCTGGTGCAGGTGTGCCTCTCACTAGAGTTTGAGTATGCTGTGCTCCTGCGGGCAGTGCCTACCTTTGAAACATGCCGGGCCCTTAAGAGAGCACCGTGTCATGTGGAGGACAGCCATCTCAAATACATGCTCTGATGTCATGACTGGTCTGGGCAACTGGGCTGGCTTGTTGTCGGACTACGACTTTCAGCTCATGTAGCATCTTGGGCCCTCACCAAGCAGCTTTTTTTGCTTTATTTTTGTGTGGGAAGTCAAAGA
The DNA here is from genome assembly GCA_030014935.1 of Caiman crocodilus. Lineage (NCBI taxonomy): Eukaryota > Metazoa > Chordata > Crocodylia > Alligatoridae > Caiman > Caiman crocodilus. Next base: position 112,920,901 of record JAGPOW010001296.1, read on the forward strand.
TGTTGTCACGTGTATGATTGGATAAAGCTTGATATGAATTGTTTATTTATAGTTATGGACATGTGGCCAGCACTCCAACTGCATAAGCTGGCATGTAAGACATGACATGGAATGTAGTGAAGCTGTCTGTTACAGTGTGATGTGATGAATGCAATGACATGGTGTTCTTGGTTTGATATTATGGTGGGCCAGTAGGGGGTGCTCTTGCATTGAGCCACCCACCTCACTGCACCCAACCACCTTCCAGGCTACGAGTGCCTCCCTGGGGTCACCTCACATTTGGCCGACCCCCTTCCTGGAGCACACCTGCTAGCCTGGGGGGTCCACTGCCACCACCCAGGGCTCTGGGCTGATTCTGGCTCTGTGCACCCTGGGAAACACAGGTCTAGTAGTCCTCAAGGGTACTTGATTCACTTCAAGAAGTTGGGATGCTTCCCTCAGTCAGAAGCACAAGTACTGGTCTCCCTTAGTCAGCTGAAACAAGGGGACCCCATGGCATAGTATAGACCCACTCCCAATAAGTCTCTCACACTAGATACAAAGGAGAACTTCATCAGTTGCAGAGGGTAGGGTTAGAATAGGGTACAGAGTAGAGTATTATCAGAGAAATCCCATAGAGCAAATTCCCCTGGCTGGGTAGCCTTTGGTCACACATCTGAGTTACTGAAAGCTAAATATCTAGTTAGATCTCAGGTATCTTACTCACAAGTATCATCCAGAGACAGGTGGAGATTCCCTCTGGAGGCAGGCAGTTCCTTGATCATGAGTTTTGAGAGAGAGAGCAAGTTTTAGATGGTACAGTTCTTCTCACTCTCTGAGTCTCCCTCAGAACTGAGACTGCCCTGTCCTCCTGGGCAGTCCTTAACTTATATAGCCCTTGTGACCTCATTTACCTGGTCCAATGAAAGCCAGCACCTGTTGGCTGTCAGCCAACCAATTTGAAATACATCACTAGTTGCTGGAAAGACTGGCAGTCTCTAGCCAACCAGGGAGGAAGCCCCTCACACAGATATGTGATACTAGTCACGTAAGCAGAGGGAGAAGGTTTCCCCCCTCCCTCAGGAATGTATCCAGCTCAAGTTACCTAAAGAGATAGGGTAAAGGTGTGTCTCCTCTGCTGGGCCCATCCTAATCAAATTGTCACAGAGCAATGTTTTTGGGGAGAAACAAAGGTGGCCTTCTGCCACAGATAGTAATTTGTTTGTTTTTTGCTTTGTAAATGGCCAACGTGTTTGTATACCTGAACCCCTGAATAAAGTAGTTAAAAAGTCAAAGCCCTTCCAACTTGGATGCTTTGGACCAGGTTCACTTGGAGCTGCGTGGGGCAATTCGGAGCCTAAGACTCCCAGGCTCCCTATCTCTTTTCTTTTCTAACTCCCACATGTCTAAAGGTCTCTTGTTTCTGTTTATCTCCCTTTCTGATTCTTTTCTTGCATGTTTGCAGTTGGGTTTTTTTTCACCATCTCTCTGTCCCCTCCCCCTTCACTTCCAGCTTCTTTTTCTGTGAGTTGCCACTTCACAGATTTTTTTTTTCCTTTACTGTTTCTTTTTCTTTCTTTGTCTCTTTTTTTCTTGTTTGTTGAAGGGAGTTATCTTTTTCAATATCTTCCCTTTCAACGGGTGCTCTTAATTCTCCCCCACTACTTTTTTCTTTTTTTCTGTTTCTGTTTTTTTTTCTCCAAACCCTCATAACCACCCCCCCAACTCTTTTCACTCCTTTCCTTTCCCCCTCCCATTTAGTTTTTTTTTTTTTTTTATGGCTGCATTCCCAGACACTTATCCCTGTAGTTAACATACACATACTTTTTAATCTCTTAGCTTTTAGCTTTTTAAATTAACCCTGTCCTAACAGGAATGGCTGTTCCTACACCCGGCAGCTAGCATGAGGATGCCTTTTAAGACTTTCCCCTTACCCATGGCTTGAGTGTTCACACCCCTCCCTATGTCTGGGTTGAGGTCTGCATAGGTACCCTAGCTGGTTTCCTTGAACAATGATATAATATGTTACTGATATGTTACTGATATGTTAATGATATGATATGTTATGCAGGTTGTGTTAACGAAGTCCCAGTGATTTACCTGAGAGCTTCCACCCTGGTCAACAGGGTGTCTGCAGAGGGCCTGGACATCATGGGCATACACTATCTTGTTATACCAGGCAGTGAAGGTGGTGATTTCTAATGTGCCCCCATATGTGCACAATCAGAAGCTGGCCAAGAAACTCAAGCCCTATGGGGTTCCTATGAGTCCCTTTTGCTGACTGATGATTGGAATCAAGGACCTGAAGCTGAAGTATCTCCTGTCTTTCTGAAGCAGGTTTTCATGCTTCTCAGGGAGGGCCTACAGTATCTTCCTGGCTCCTTAAGCCTCACATTCAATGAGCAGAGGTTTGTGATTTATTTTTCCTTGGGGGAAGACCATGTGTTTCCAGTGCCCATGGTGGAAAGTGGCTGGAACATTGGTGACTACAGCAGCGCCAACAGATTGGCACATCCACTTCTGGAACACAGGCCCTGCCCAGCGATCCTGGGTGCTCTTCCCGAATTCCTTTCACCCCTGATCCACCTGAGGAGTCTGGGGACTCTGAAATGAGAGCACCATTGATGGAGGTGGTGGGGCTGGGACTTCTCCCCAGCCCTCTTCCACACCCATTCCATCTATGGTGCTCACCTTCCTGATGCAGAGGCCCCACCAGGTGGAGGGGTTGATGCCTCCATTTGCCCCTTGCCTGCCCTGACCACCCAAGATGAGGTGGATGGAGTGGCCGGTGACTGTGGCACCAAAGCTTAGTCAGATGATGGGGCTCAGGTCTTGTGATAAAGAGAAAACCCCAAGGGGGAACTCCCCTTGGGTTGGAGATCGAAGCTGATGGCAAGAGAAAGTGCTGCAGCAGAAGGAAAAAAAATAACAACAGAACACCTGAGCTGGGGGGAGCCAGGTTCGGCTCCCACTCTGGTGTGGGCACGTTTTATGGCCATGTGCTGCCTTTGATTCACTGGCTGGCTTGCAGAACTCGGGATAAAAGTCCCGATGAGCAGGAAGCCCAGGGGACCAGAACTGGGTTCTTTTGCAGGCATTCAGTGTCCCAGGGCAGAGCTGTGCCCCACAGATTCCAAAATGGTGGTAGCCCTGAGAGGAGGCTGAGAGAGAGAACGTGAGCCCAGGAGGGCACCATTACTTACCAACAATAGATCCATGGATTCCAGATGCCTTCTGGGTATACTGGACTGTTGCAAAGCCTGTGGATAGAAAGAGAGGCAGCTGTCCATGCCACAGTGATGACAGGCTAAAAAGATTGAGACTGACACCAGGGGACCAGGTAACCCGGGGACAGATAGAAGCTAAGTCAGTTCCTCGGAGGTGAGTGCTGAGTGAGGGAAACTGATGTCCATACATGGCTTACCATTTCAGACAGTGAAGACTTATACCAAAACAGTGACCCAAACCCAGAAAACCAGGATATGACTTCATTAGTTGGCACTAGGTGGGATGGAGGTGAAGTGAGGCTCCAAAATGGGAAGATTGATGAATGGATCAAAAGAGGGGACCAGGTGGGATGGAACATACATCCTCCTCTCTACTAAACATTTATTTCAGCAAAGTCATGGCAGGAAAGAATCACTGAGCACCCTTGGAAATCTGTCTCAATTATTTAATATCCTTCCCATGGACAACAGCAACATCCAACAGACTGGCATGAACCAGGCACTCTGGTGAACAGCACAGTCCCTTATAGGTCTCCTCCCAGCCACCCTCCACTGCCACCTTGTCTGAGGTGGCTGGCCCTGTGGAAATGGGCTGGCAGCAGTCAAGCCCATTGCCTACAAAGGGTGGGTCACCTGCCACTAAGAAGAAGAAGAAAGAGAGGAAGGTGAAGGGGACCTCTTGGGACACCCCATCTCCACTGGTGCTTCAATGTTAGCCTGCTTCAAGACTCCTATTTCTGGTGCTGCTTCACCCACTTTTGGTAGGATTGGGAGGCCGCAAGACTGCACTATTCCTCCTGGAAGCTTTTTGCCAGCTTTTTGCCAGCAGTACACCCAGATGGCCACAAATGAACTGCACCACTGTATCCAAGAGCTGGAGGAAGATGTGGCAGAACTTGAAGCTGCTTGACTAACTGTTGGCAGTGATGAGGTGCTGCGCAAAAGCCTCCATTTCCACAAAAAATGCCTACATGACTTGGCAGAGAGTGTGGCCTGTGGAGTGAGGATCCACACCCACTGCCAAGTGCTGACAGAAACAGATGCCCAAACCCACTTCTTCTTCACTCTGGAGCAACAGTGGGAAGTGAGCAAAGTCTTAGATCACCTCAAGACTCCTGTGGGGTGGGTAATCACAGACCCAGGTGAAGTACACGAGCACACCATCACCTTCTATTGTAACCTGTTTGCAGCTGAGCTATCCTGCCCTGAGACCATGTGGGAACTCCACGAGGGCCTGCCATGTCTCTGTGCCCTGGAGGCCAGTGAGCTGCAGAGGGAATTGTCAGTGGAGGAGCTGGCAACTGCCACAGCTGGCCACATCTTTGGCAAAGCCCCAGACCTCGACAGGTTACCTGCTGAGTTTTACAAGACCTTCTGGCCTCTACTCAGCCCCTGCCTCCTGTGCATTTTCCAGGAAAGCCTTGCCAACAAGGTCCTGCTGACCAGCTACTGCTAAGCAGTGTTCACACTGTTATCCAAGAAAGGAGACCTTGGTTGCATTAAAAACTGGTGGTCGGTCTCCCTGCTGTACACAGACTAGAAGATTCTGGCCAAAGCACTGGTGATCCATCTCCACACTTTCATGACCTCTATAGATCTCATAGATTTCATAAATTTCATAGACATTAGGGCTGGAAGGGACCTCAGAAGATCATTGAGTCCAGCCCCCGACCCCAGGGGCAGGAAGTCAGCTGGGGTCATAGGATCCCAGCAAGATAAGCATCTAAATTTCTCTTGACGGTGTTCAATGTAGGTGCTTAAGCCACCTCCAATGGCAGGCTATTCGACCTTGGGGGATCGGACAGTAAAGAAATTCTTCCTTATGTCCAGCCTGAAACGGTCTTGCAGTAGTTTATAACTGTTAGACCTTGTCATCCCTTCGGGTGCTCTGGTGAATAATTGTTCCCCCAGATCCTGGTGAGTGCCCTGATAAACTTGTAGGTGGCCATCAGATCACCCCTGAGCCTGTGCTTTTGCAGGCTGAGGAGCCCCATAGCTCTCAGCCTGTCATAGTAAGGTCTGTTTTCCTGACCTCTGATCATGCGCATGGCTCTTCTCTGGACTGTCTCAAGCTTCTCCACATCCTTTTTGAATTGTGGAGCCCAAAACTGGATGCAGTACTCCGGCTGCAGCCTCATTAAGGCTGAGCACAATGGGAGAATGATGTCCTGGGATTTGCTTGAGAAGCATCTACGGATGCAAGCCAGCATTTTAGTTGCTTTACTAGCTGGAGCATCACATTGAAGGCTCACCTTCATCTTGTGGTCGACCACGACCCACAAGTCCCTTTCATCTCTAGTGCTAGCCAGCATAGCACTGCCGCGCCTATCAGAATGCTGTACGTTTTTCCTCCCAAGGTCGGGAAACTTGCATTTTTCAGTGTTAAACACCATCAGGTTCTTGGCCGCCCATTTCCTGAGCCTTGTCTGCCATTTCCATCACTGGACTTGAGTGGAGCTACTGTGTACTGGGCAAGACCATCCAAGACAACCTATTCCTGCTGCATGACTTACTCATAGCCAGTCAACTCTTCGGCCTAGACATCAGTCTCATCTCTCTGGATCAGGAGAAGGCCTTTGACTGGGTGGGCCATGCCTACCTCTTCCAGCCTCTGGAGACCTTTGGCTTCAGGCCCCTCTTCACCAGGGCCAGTATCAAGACACCTCCTTCCTTCCAAGGTGAATGGTGTGCTCTGCACCCCATTCCCCACGTGCAGGGACATCCATCAGGACTGCCCCCTGTTGGGCATGCTCTATGCCCTGCCCATTGAGCCACTGCTGCATACACTGCAGTGCCACCTGAGTGGTGTGGCCTTGCCATCAGCCACAGGCCTGTCTATTGGCCCTCTGCTCTGGCTGTTGGCATATGCTGATGATGTGACCATCTTCCTTAACACCCAGGAAGGTGTATGGGCCCCAACAGACTTCCAATGAGACTATGAACGTGCCTCAGCGCATATCAACTGGACCAAGAGTGACAATGTGCTGCTTGGCATGTGGATCAGTGCAACCCTCCTCCCCCCACCCACAAGATTTTCCAGGGGGCCTCATGGTCCTTGGAGTGTTCCTAGGGCCACTGACCTTCATGGTGCACAACTGGCTCCCACGAACTGTCCTTCACCTACCTGTCACTGAGGCTAGAACCTGGTCGACCTCATGAGCAACGTGGCTGCTTTCCACCTGCAAACCCTTCAGCAACTCCTCTATAGTGAGGAACGCCTACCCTGGTAGCAACTGGCCATACTGGTTCCTGCAGAGGGTGGGGGACCTCGGCATCAACCAGGAGCTCTTCCTGATGGACCTCATGCTCCTGAACTGGGCAGTTCTTCTGGCTTTCTACTACAGTGTGGTATGAAACTGGCAGGCCACTTTCTGCCTCCATCCCCAGGCCCAGCACCTGCAGTTTCCACAGCTGCTGAGGGAGCCTCTGGTGCACATTCCCAGAGGCCTCCGCCAGCCTCACAGCTGCTCTCATCCAAGTGTGTGCCCTCCACCTAAGCCATCTACTTGACCCTGCATATTTGGCTTGGCTCTCACCTGAGGTCCTGACCACCCAGCTAAGCATACACTCCATCTGCAGAGTCTACTTTGTGACATCCTGGCTGTCCTTCCACTGGAGACAGCAGCCACCATGGATGACCGTCTCTGGGCACGCCAGGTCCCCTGCACTGTGGGTGCCCCGAACGAGGCTTTTCCCAAGCAGCCAGTTAACCCCAGCCATGGCCAGTGAGCTGGCCGGTGGACCTAGCACTCTGATGATACTCCCTGTGCCTCCTGACAGTGGCATGGTTTGCCCCTTTGCTTTTCTATTGCATAGAAGCCTATATGCCTGGGTTGTTCATGTCTGCCATGACTAGGTGCTGGCGGGTCACCCTGATACACTGTGGTGATGGTGCCTGGGGCTGCCAGATTCCCGACCGGCCACCTGGCTTGGCACACATTGTATAAGTTGTCACCTGCCAAGAAGACTGTCAACCTGCAGTGGCGGTTCCTGCATGGCATTCTAGCCACTGGCATGTTTGTGTTCCACTTTGACCCAGCCACCTCGACGGCCTGCCCTATCTGCCCCAAGGGCACTGAGGAGAACCTCTTTCATGCCTTCCTCAACTGTCCCTGCCTGTGGCTGTTCTTTGTTAACTTTGAGCCACCACTGTGAGTGCTGGGTAGGAGCCTGTGGGAGACCACCTACATGTTCTCCTACCCATACCAGGCAGTTGATCATGGCATCGTCTGCCTCACCAACTTTCTACAGGGTCAGGCCAAGATGGCCCTCCTGAAGAGCAGCTGCAACTGGCTTGCCAGGACTGGCTCAAATGATGCCTTTTCGGCCTCCTGGTGTGGGCGCACCTCTTACTAGAGTTTGATCACACTATGCCCACCTTTGAAGCCCACTGGGCCCTTCAGGGAGTGCTGTGCCACGTGGAGGATGGCCATTCTCAATATATGTTCTGATGTCATGACTGGTCTGGGCGACCAAGCAGGCTTGGTATCGGACTGCAACTCCCAGCTCATATCACACTCTGGGCCCTCACCAGGCTGCTTTTTTGCTTTTTTTCTTTTTGTGGGAAGTTGAAAGATTTGTCATATGTATGATTGGATAGAGCAGGGTAGAAATCATTTGTTTATAGAGGGATTTGGTCTGTACGACTGTGTGGCCGGTGTCCCAAATGCATAATGGCATGTTAAGCATGACGTGTAATACTATAAATCTGTCTCTCACAGTGCAATGTTATGAGTGTAATGACATGGTGTTCTTGAGTTAATGGTAATTTGTTTGTCTTTGCTTTGTATATTGGACCTAAACCCTGGAGAGGCCAACTTTTTGTACTCCAAACCCCTGAATAAAGTAGCTAAAAAGTCTAAAGTCCTTCCTTTTAGCAGGGGAAGGGAGGTGTGTATTGTTATCAGAGCATCTTGGCTGAAAACAGAACTTCATAATAAATAAAAAAACCCACCCACAGTTAATACTCTCTGGGCTGAGGTTATTTCTAGCTTTAGTCACGAGTGATGAGCTTATTCTGCTGCCTATGGGTTTCACAGAAATATTTCTTCAGCTGATATGACTATGCCTGTTCACTAAGAAGACTGCAACAAGATTAACCTTAGGCAAAGAATGGAAGAGTTTTTTAGATTTTTCCTTCTCTTAATAGGATCCAGAATGTTATTGTTTCATGAGAGGTGATATTGTTTCATGAGAGGTTGTGCTACCTCTAGGAGCTGACTATGAGCAATATCCTTCCACAGTACCCCAGCTTGAGAGGCAGGGGAAGAAGGCAAGAAAGGCAGGAATCCTGAAAAGATAGACTACAGCCGTAAATGTCATGGTCCCCTAAGAGAAAGAGTTGCCACGTTATGTCCTTCAGTGGGATTTCCAGAAGCTGGAAGGGGAGTATGAATTGGTAGGTCTATGTCATAATGAAGGCTGTTTGAGTCACTTCATTCCAAATTCCTTTCTGCTGGGTTTCAGATTAGTGAGATTTGACATCAAAGAATGAGGAGAAATTTGAATCCACTTAAGACAAATCATACCTTGGTAGTAGAAATGTCACAGGAGCCTGTATTTTTCATAGCCAGTGAGACTTTGGGAAGTTGCTGTTCCATAAACAGTTTGTTGGATGAGGACTGTTCAATTCAAAACTGCTGCACAATCATGACAATATGAACTCCACCTACATGCCAGCTAGGAGCAGTAATTTCATCCTCCTTGTTTCTAATGATCAAGAACAGGCTTGACTTCTTCTGGACTTTAGAAAGCTGATTTAAAACTTCGCTGCATTTTCTGTATATTGTAATAATAGGAAACCATGTCTGGATGAGAAGTAAGGGACTTTGAAACTTTGAGAAGTGGGAAATTATTGCAAGTAGTGAAAGGAATTTCAGTGTGAATGGATTAAATGTCTTGGCATGGATCATATCCATATGTCAACTACAAATAAGCTTTCATGGTGGCCTCCATTTGACCCATACTGCAGCAAGAACCATAGCTCCTTACAGGCCTTCAGTCATCATGGGTTGGATCCTACCATCATGGACCAGGTACAGAATTTACACTTATTGCACGGTGATTATTAGGTCTGTGTGATTTGGCAGCAATCTCACCCGGCTTTGGATCTGGTCGCTTTGGATGCCAGGGATCTGATTTGGAGCTCTGGACTGGGTGTCTGCTCTGAAGCTTTGAAGCTACCTCAGAGATCTGACCATAGGGTATAATGGTGAATCAATGAACTATCTATAACTTTGTTGTTTTTTGTCCGATTTGGATGAAACTTGCAGGGGTGGTAACCTCTGCTGACAGCATGAAGCCTACCAAGTTTCAAGAAGATAGGGGAAGGTGTTTGTGGGAAAGTGTACACCAAATTCTTGAAAGCAAAACTCATGTCACATCTGTGTTACAACACAGGGGCTTGGGGGAACTGCACCTCAAGCTGCAGACAAGTAAAACACATAACATGGGTAACAGTGTGTGTGTTAAGGTGCAGCAGGGTGAAAGCTGCAGGGATGGTAGCCCCTGCTCCAGCCATGAAGCCTGTCAGCTGGCAAGAAGACAGGTACAGGGGGGTTCTGGGGCCTGCAACTCTAGCTGCTGACAAACAAAACTCATGACGTTGTTTGTACAACTGATTGTGTCTGTTTCGGGGCAGTTGATTGTCTGTATATTGATTCTTTCCTCTCCTTAGTCTCTAGTTTTGTTGGTGTTAATTGATGGCAAATAACTGGTTACATTAGCTAGCTACTGTGTATTGAGGTGGTCCCTGAGTGAATCATGACTGATTGGTAACTGGTAACACAGTATCTTAGCAGCCAGGCCTGCAGTAGTGTCTCCCACGCCCCAAGACAGACACAGTTGTGCAGCCACCATGTCATGAGTTTTGTCTGTCAGCATCTAGAGGTGCAGGGCCCCAGAAGCCAGAATACCCCTTCACCTATCTCCTTGACAGCCGGCAGGTATTGTGGCCTCAGCAGGGGCTACTATCCCTGCAGCTTTCACCGTGCTGTGCCTTAACACACAGTGTCACCCATGTCACGAGTCCGGCTTGTCTGCAGCTGGGGGTGCAGTTCTCCCCAAACCCCTGCACTGATCTTGTTGAAACTTCACATGATTTGTGACCTCACCAGAGGCCACCACTCCTGCAGTTTTGACACCCCTCTATGGTGTAACACATACACGTGACATCAGTTTTGCTTTCAAGAATTTGGGGTGCAGTTTCCCCTGAACACCTGCACCGATCTTCTTGGAACTTGGCAGGTGTCATGCTCTCAGAAGGGGCTACAACCCCCTGCAAATTTAATCCAAATTTAATCCAAATAAGACAAAACAAAAAAAGTTATAGATAGTTCATTGATTCCCCATTATACCCTACGGCTGGCTTGCCAAAGCAGCTCTGAAGCTTTTCCAAAGCACTTTAGAAGCTATGAACCACTTCAGAAAGCCAGACAAAACCAGTGCTTCAATATGGACATGCTGCTTTGGACACTGAAGCATCCAAAGCTTCTCCAGATCTGAAGCTCTGTCCAAAGCCTGGCACAGCCCTAGTGACCATGCAGTAAACACTCTACAGCCATAACTGAATAGACAGTCAGGGCACATCGAGCATTGTAAAAATGGTGGATTTCACTCTAAGATAACCCTGGGTGGATTTGGTATCAGACTTCAGTGCTGTAGGTTACAGCATTGTCATGTATATCTGTACCAGATCCCATCATGACTTACGTTAGGTTGCATTCCTCCAGCAAACCATGAGGCTTTGCGACCCCCCACTTATACCCCCTCCCATGGAGATGCTCTAGTCTTGGCCAAAACTCATGTGGTCTGTCCAAACACTCACCCAGACCCCAGGCTCTCAGTGACCCAGGCTGGTTAAGCTTATGTTTTCCATCCCCTCCTTGTTCCCTCCAGCCAGCTATGTGACACTACCTTTTATTATTGCTCAGTGTGTGGATTCCATCTAGCCCATCTGGTCATTTGTAAAGATGCAGCTTTCAATTAAATGCTGTGCTGTTTGCTGGTTACTGCATTTACATAGGGGACTGTCCAAGATGTTCATCTTGTACAGTGTTGTTTTAAAGCTTCAGTATCCAGATCTCAGTCTCTTGATCCACACTTCTCTATCAAGATCGTACTCAATGGGGAACTCATTTGGTGTTGGTATAAAATGCTGTAGGAATAGATTTCATCTCATTTCATTTCCATTCACCCCACCCAATATCTAAATTTAGTGCAACGTGCAAGGCCACA
>JAGPOW010001296.1:112935762-112948948 GCA_030014935.1 Caiman crocodilus
GAGAAAAAAACAAAACAAATACAACTTGCTACCAAAATAAAATGCTGAAGCTTATCCTATGTCTTAGCTCACTTATACTTATCTATAGGGAATAGAGAGAGGAAAAAAAGTCAGAAATGGTTGGGGAAGGGGAGGGAATACATTTTAAAATAATAAAAATAGAAAAACTGGGGGTTTTGCTACATATTTATGATATTTGTCCCATTACCTTTACTGATCTCTCTGAATATTCTGTCACTTTGGATCATAAACAGTACCTTGTTGTAATCTGTACATTTTTAAATACACTTATAAAATATGAGTTATGAAGCATCTGTCCAAAACATATTTAATATTCCAGAAGGTGCATTTCTTCCATATTCGTGGTGTATACATGGAGAGAGTTCCTTGCTAAAGCTTTCCTCACAGTTTTCCAAAATTCTGACACTACATACAAAATTTAGTAGAAACAAAATCTGGCTTGCAAATTCATTTCATTTCTAGAAATTTTCACAGATCTTTAAGTGATCTAATAGCCATCTTTTGAATATTATGCAGTCCAATAATTGCAGAAGACCTTTGCCCCATTGATTCTAAGGATGGCCCAAGGACAGTGATATCCAGACTATGACTCAAGAGACCCAGTGGCTCTTCAACCTTCAGCTTTTTGCTGAAAATATTATCAATGTTTTCAGGGAAAGGGGGTTGTTACTTGCACCAGTCTTTCCTACAACCATGAATAATACCCTGTATGAAACTATATTAATGTGTTTTCCACAGGTTACCTAAGTATTGTGACTTTTTAGGTGCAGACAAAAGTGACAATTTTCACTCAATCTGGCCCCTGAAAGTACTTTACAGCTGTGACCAAACAATAGTGCATGGCTTCTGAGCACTTTAACAGGGCCCAATCCTGTGACAATCTGAACCCTCATTCTATGCAGGTTCAGATGAAGGTGTGCCAAAGTGGAATGTTTTCATTAACTTATGCCTGTGTGTGCTGGGAGCAGGGCTGGGCTGATGCCCACATCTAGAAAAGCTGAATGTGTACAAGTCCATGGGGCCAGATGTCAGGTAGTTGGCTGATGTGATTGCAGAGCCATTGGCCATCATTGAAAACACATGGTGATCAGGAGAGATCCTGGATGACTGGAACAGGGAAAACATAGTGTCAATATTTAAGAAAGGGAAAAGAGGATCCAGGAAATTACAGACCATTTAGACTCATCTCATTCCCTGGAAAAAATCATGCAACAGATCCTCCAGGAATCCATTTCTAAGCACCTGGAAGAGAAGAAGGTGATTACGAACAGTAAGCATGTATTCACCAAGGGCAAGTCATGCCTGACCAACCTGAATGCCTTCTGTGATGACATGACTGGCTCTGTGGGTGTGGGAAGAGCAGTGGATGTGGCATACCTTAATTTTAGCTAATTCTTGCTACTGACATACTTGTAGAAACCTGTCTTGTTTTCTTCACATCCTTTGCTAGCTGGAGCTCCAATTGTGGTTTGGCTTTCCTGATTTCATCCCTGCATGCCTGGGCAATAATCGTATACTGCTCCCTAGTTGTTTGCCCAAGTTTCCACTTCTTACAAGTTTCCTTTTTGTGATTTTGCTCACTTAAGCGATCCCTGCTAAGCCATGCTGGTCTTCTTTTCATACTTGCTCATCTTCCTGTGCTTCAGGGTGATTTGTTCCTACACTCTCAGTAAGGCTTTTTTAAAGTGTAGCCAGTTCTTCTGGACTCTCTCTCTCTCAGAGTGGCTTCCCAGGGGATTGTGATTTTCTGAAATCTAGGATCCTTACTTTGCTGCACTACTTCCTTCCTTTTCTCAGGATCCTGAGCTCAGTCATCTCTTGGTCATTGCTGCCCAGGATGCCATCCACTACTACATTCCCCACTACTACATTCCCCACTTGTACCTCTTTGTTTGTGAGCAACAGGTCAAGAAGAGCATGACCACTCCAGCACTTGCACCAGGAGGTTGTCCCCAACACTCGCCAAAAACCCTCATGTCCCACCAGCCTCAGTCACCATCTAGAAATTTCTTTCAGCTCACTAAATGACTCTGCCATAGGATACTACTTGTTCTGGATAGTGCTACCCTACAACAGAGTTAATTAATTTACTACACCCTAATATGGGCACATGTGTGGCCAGTGACACTTTACTACAGATCTGATTAGTTATCTCTGCAGTAAAGCACACATCTAGATATACCCAGTGAGAATTACCAGGGTTGACTGAGAATTACCAGGGTTGATACTGTTCTTTGTCAATAAAGGATCAAAAACAACCCTTTAAATATCTGTACCATCCCTAAAAGAGAGTTTTGAAAAACTCCAAATGAGCAAGCAATTTTAATTTCTTGTTTTCAAAGCTGTAACAGAAAAGGAATTGGATACCTAGTTTGACAAAAGTCACTGCTTAGAGAGCCAAGGGTACCTTCCTGATATAATGCATCCAGGGAATCGATTTTAATTTGGATTGAGACATCCCTGGATTAATAAGGACATGTTCAAAGACTGATTCTCCTTGTAAAGTTTTTCTTGCACATGCTTATCCAAATTGGGATTTGGTTTCTCCCAAGTTTTTGGAACTGGACTCAGAACACATGGGGTTAATACATCCTTCATATGCACTTTATTCCTATTCAAATACCATAGATATGTCTGGGTAAAGTGGAGAATCCAGGAACATGATTTCACATAAAGCAAGCCTCATTTAATGGACTCTTGTAGTTCCAATCTGTCTTAAACAAACTTTAATGACACTAAGATACAATAATTTTGAAATGCATTTATAACAAAAGAATGGTTTAAGGCAGAAAGCATTATTCAAATCAGTGTCTTGGCCTGGGCTAATGATTTAACAAGAAGTGCCATAGGGGTGGATGAGTAGCCCTTTAAAAAGCAGTTCTGTTTTGGAAAGTGACTATGTAAAAGTGGCATTTTCTGACTCAGCAGATCTGATCCATGTATATAGTCAGTGTCATATCTGCTGATGTTGGTGAATAAAAGAGAATGTTACTACTTTTTACTACTGCCAACGCTGCAGAATCAACACAGCTCAGAGAGAATGAACTGCATTTTTTTCTGCATCTCACTGTCATCAGGGTTGTTAACATAGCTCAACTTGCAGGACCTTCTGTGTATCTAATTTCCTGGTCCTCAAAGGCTTTATCTGTGTGCATTGGTGCAATCCCACAGGAAGGCATAGCTGTAACTGAAGACATAATCTGAGGACCAGGAAATTGCAGAGATGCAAATAAGATCAGTATTGGTTTGCAGGTGCTTTCTTGCTGGGGATGAGGCTTAAATGGGTAAAAACTAGCTTTACTTTCAGATCACAGCTAGGGTTTGCTGGGCTGGAGCTGAGAGGGAAAATCTTTTTACTTGTAGTCTGATCAAATTTGCTCTGGGAAGGGTAGAATTAATGTGAACCTCCACAATGCAATTCACAGTCATTTTTTCAGAGAAGAACTGTGCCCTAAAAACCCTTTCAGGCAGTGGTTCCACAGCTGTGTGAAAAACTAGTAACACTGTTGTGGACTTTCACTGATGAACAAATTATTTGAAAGCCTCTTCTGATCACAAGGAAACCTAGTACTCTGACCTTCTTACAATGATAGCTTTCATCTTTGTTAAACCCCAAAGGAGCTGAGCTACCATGGACTCTCCCTAATTACAACTATCTTTGAGACCCTAAGTAAAGCTGAAGGGAAGACAATAGTCCTCAGCCTGTATTATCACTTATAATAATTTTATAGAACCTATACACCCCTGCCCCCCAAATCTGGCCTGCTTAAGACATACTTCAGGCTTCAAAAAGTATGCATTAGTGTATCAAAGGAATGCTTATTTTCCCAAGCTGATCTATGAAGGAAGGTATGAAGTGGGTCAGTTTTAAGGTAACAAGAAAGTAACTAAAAATCTGAGAGTGCATCTACATGAGACACTAACCATACAGTAGCCTAATAACATTGCATGGTAACATGCCTGGCAAAACTTGTGCTAATACACTACTGTGCAGTAGTATTAAGTTACTAAATGGTTAGCATCTGTAAAAACCCATGCATTGGCGCTACTGCACAGGAGCTCCAGTTACTGCTCATTGATTTTGTACTTGGTTATCCAAGTACTAAACTTAATATGTGGTAACTAAGTTACATTAAAGAACGTGTAGATGCACCCTGAAAAAATGTACTGATTTTTCAACAGAAATGTTAATAGGGATAGTTTCCTAGGGCCTCCACCTTTCCCCTCCTCAGTTTCTATTTACAGGTTGAATAGCTCCTTCTATTTTGAATAGGTATGTCAGGTATGAAAGAAACAAGGGAAATATTATTTTTGTCTAAATAGTTTCTATTTCTGTATTCATGTTGTATTTTATGGTTGCTATAACTTGAGCAATTATTTAAAATAATAACTATAATTTTGAATATCCTATAGCAAACAATGATGATAGAAGAGCATAATGTCAAAGCACTCAACATTTTCTTACATTCAGTCCTCTCATGGCCTATAAATATACTGTTTCCTTTTTCTTCTAGACTTTTTATATTGCTGAATTTAATAAGGGCAAAGAAAAAAGAACAATGAATGCTTAGGATCCTCCTAAAATAAATGCCTGACATTAATTTTGAAAGATTAAAAAATAGGCAAATAAAAATGTTTTACAATAGACTCTACCTGACTGTGCTAGATGCTATATAGAGTGTGTGAGCCCTGCCACCAAGAACTTATATTCTAAACAGCCAAAACCAACAAACAGAAATTGATGGCATACAATCAAAAATGGTAAGGAGTGAAAAATTTGGTAGTTTCTTAGGTCCTGTATCTAATAAGAATTTTACATAGGATTAATTTAAACCATGTGACTGATCACATGGACATATTTTTGGATAAACAAGTGTTTGACCAAAACAATAATAGAAAGGCCTCAGCCCTGAATTATCTTCACTTTACAGATAGGAATTGGTATAGCTATGACCCATGACATAGCTATTACTAAGAGCAGCACTTGTTTCATGCATGGAAAAGGAACAGTTTTCAATTAAAATTATGACTGAAAATGATCAAGGATTGGGCAGACACGTGCTTTTTTTGATGCTGTCTCTGACACTGATTTGCTGTGAGACCAAGTCATATTAGTGCTCCATCTAAATTTATTACCATGTTTGTGAATGAAAGTGGCCATGGCTGCTTTTTTTGTGCTGGAACTAATACTGTCAGTATGCATTAGGGTGCTCAAACCATGCCTACCAGACTTGCCTACCAAACTGGGTTCCTCAGGGGGCTTCAGGGCTTGCTCTGCCTAGTTTCTGGATCTCTGAAAAGCTATGGTACAAGGTAGGCAGTTGAAGGCATCACCCAACTTCAACTTTAGGTCCACTGAGTGTGTGGACACACAATCACTTGCAGCCCTTTCAAAAGGGTAATGTTTGAAAGGGCAGAAGCTGGTACATTCTAGGTGTTACGTGTGACTGAGCTGAACACGCTCTTCAACTTTAACACCCCTTCATCCAGGGTTTGCTGCATTTGAATCATCCTCAGCTCATACACATATAAAAACTAGAATGCTGCTGGCCTTTTGAAACATTTTCCTTTCAAAAGAGGTCCATGTATTCCTGTGTTCAGGCCCTGAAAGTTTAAAACACACTGTCCAGCAAGGACAGCTATATTTCTCCCTGGTAGAGCTGAGGGAGTCAATTGACTTTATGACATTATTTTCTACTTAATTTCTACTAATCTCTTCATTCCATAGGTGTTAGAAACTCTTGATCTTCTGTTAATTGAGCTAGCTCTTCTTCTATAATTATCCTGTCTGTTATCTAATTTTCCTAATGTTTCTCTCCTCACCCCTGTGCCCCCAGCATGTCCAATAACAGTTACCTAGGAATGTGTACTGGGTGGCTTTGTTCCTAGCAGATTCCAACCCACGACAAATCAGAGCCAGGGCAGGAAGAGGCAGGGATAAGAGCAAACTAAGTTATGCAGTGGTTACAATCCTTCCCTCACTTGTTACATGGCCAGGTTTTAGGAAGGGCAGGGGAAATGTTTGGGATGAGTTTTGTGGGGAAGGAGATTCCTGGGGCCATGAGTGGCTGGATGAAGGGTCACAGAGACCAAGGCAGACAAGGTTGTTTGGGTAAATCTGATATATTTTATTAAAGCAAACTCAAATGGTTGGAAAAAAAATCTTCTTTGCAAGCTTGTGGGAATTTTTCCAACTATTTAGTTGGTCAAATAAAAGATATCACATTTACCCAAACAACCTTGTCTGCCTACATCTTTAGACCACCACAGCTACAACCTATACCCCCATAGACACCAAGGAGTTTGGCGGGGAAGAGGAGTCCATGTGGTAGAGGGGTATGGGGTAGGAAGGGGCTGGGGCATTATGGATATGGGAAGGTGTAAGGGGTAGGTAGGATTTAGGGATGAGGTATGTAGTGTCATCTGTGCTGGGGTCTGATGGGATGAAATAGGATATGGCGGGGGAGCAAGAGGGATTGTGGATAAGGGCACTCGAGGCAGGCTGAAGGGCTGCAATGAGATCTGGATGCTCAGAGGGGCAGGGGAGAACTCAGTGGGGAGTGAGAGGGCTAATGAAGGATCATGGGGGTTGAGGCATGATGGAGATGCATCTATCTAAAGTGCAGTGGATTCATGGAAGCAGTTTGGCAGCAGAGTAGGGCTCACCGAGGTATGAGAGGGATGGTGGGTTTTGATGGGTTTGGGGCCAAGCATAGGATTATGTGGGATAATAGGGGATGGAGTAGAGTCAGGGAGCATTTGAGGCAGCAGGGTAATGCATAAAAGACAGTGAGAAGCAGTAAACAGCCATGGTGAAGAGTCTGGGGGGACTCATATGTTGGGATTCAGGGAGATGTTCTTTGTGGGTCCAGGTTGGGGAATAATAATAATTGTACTCCCTGGCATCAGGTGTCTGACCCACCCTGGGGCTGGCAGTCGGCCCCTTGCAGAATCAGTTATATTTGTTTCTTTTTGGATCATAAACTTAATAATATAGCTCTAGGCCCCTGGCATATTAGTAAAGCTTCTACTTTCTTTTTAACGGGAGGACAATATGTACTGTGTTATGGGACGAAGCACCACATCACCTACATCCCCTTTTCAAAATCCTAGGTCCATCCATGGTACCTCACTGTTCAGCAGTACACAGAATTCAGGACTGAAGGTGCTTAGGGAATTCTCAGATAAAAAATAGAGGAAATTTGTTATTTTAGGCACCTCCAGGATTAGGCAGCCATGGAGCTAGAGGTTTTCTTCTCTATACTTTTGATGTGTACTGTCTGCTTAAATCCTGCTCTGATGCATTAATTATTTTTTAGATCTGGATCCTTTTTTTCTAAATCACTTTTAGAAATAGGATTCAAATGATCCTAAGACACTTAATTTTTTGAATATATTATCCATGGACATTTTCTCTCTGTTCCCCCACCTGTAAAATAGCAACATTTCCTGTTTTTCAAGTCTTTGCCCATGCTTTTTATTTAGATTGTTAAATTTTCATACTAGAAACTGTTTCATGTCTGTAAATGCCAGATACACTCAGTGCTACAAGCTCATTTGGAGCTGGTAAGCACATAACGCCAATAATAAATCAGTATTGTTGTTATCATAATCATAATCAACAACATCAACAATGACAACAATGACAAATGACAAGACTCTATTTCCAGGGATGTCAATCTAGCACCTTAAAGTGTCATGTACAATTAAAATAAAATATGAATGTATTGGAACTCTTGGTTTCTTTTTGTAAGAATAGCTTGACCCCTGGGATACCACCAGCTGTTTGTTCTTGAAAAGTACTGTTTTAGGAGATTTTTATAATTAATGATTATATAACTTAACCCAGGTCACTGCACTGCAGTGCCACCACAGCATCAAACTTGTATAGAAATATACTGCCATTTTAATATTTTGGAAGAACAGCATATATTTCTGTGTCCATTAAGGACCATCTGCACATAGGTCCCCTCTCTTGCATGTGCAAGCAGGACTTATACTCTTCTTCAGATGTTCATGGTTTCAGTTTCCTCAGAAGCTTTTCCATATGGTCTGGGTGCCATGGAAACTGGGTGAGTCAGTAAAGGGGCACTTAGACATGTAAAAGTCAAGTGGGTCAAAGGAGAGTACAAGTTTTATGAACTAAGAGTAAAGAACAAATTTGGAATGAATACAAAATCTAAAAGTAGATATGGGCAGGAAACGGTGAACTTTGTATCACACCGTTCTGAGGAAGAAGACGGGGGTGAAGTATTAAGCAGGTTATATATAGAGATGAAGAAACACAGAAGTTTGACATTGGTTATGAAGTCTAAAGAAACTGTCAGAGACTGAAAAGAAAAGAAGAACACTAGAAGTTCCTCCATGAACATTGAGTTAAGAGCAATGCTGCTAGATGATAAATATCTGTCTCTACAGCTTAGGGGATTGAATATGTCTTTGAATGTTAGCTTTATTAATGGATAAGTTGGAGTTGTTAATAAATAAAGTTTAAAAATGTGAAATAGGATTTAGTTCAAGATGTTCAAGGAACTACTATCTGCCCTTAGAACTAGGCTTCAGCAATCACCTCCTAACTGGTGGCTCTGTGCAAGGACTCTACTTATTAGGTATCTCACTGGGCTTAGGTGCTGAAATCTGATTCTGTTTCACCCTGTTCATTTCCTGGAAATAGATTGTGTCTACTTCTGTAATGCAAAGGCCAAACTGAGCCATAAAAAGTAGTGAGGAGGAAGAGAACCCACACATTGTTTTTTTAACTGTTTTTTCAGGGGCTTAAGCAGAGTGGACTAGACTCTTGCTTGGGTATTTAAGTTCACTCACATACCTAACAGGCTGAACAAAATCTTGTCCCATGCCTTTACATTCTGCTAAACTATGTATATGTACTATGGTATCTAAATTACTTGTCTATTTAAAATCAATGCTAGATTTGTTTTAAGTTCAGGACATCCAGTACTTATAATAACATACTACAAGGGATGTAGACAGTCAAGTGGGGCAGTAGGAGCCAAAAATATATACATTACAAAAATTAGGACTACAACACTTTTCCTTATCTATACTGTTAATACAGTTTAAGTTTCAAATTAAAATAATCTTTAAAATTTGTTTTTTCTTTTTGCATGTGTGCCAATGTAGAAACTGAAAATGGGAAGAGAATAATATAACTTCAATGGGGAAGTGCAGTTAGG
The DNA here is from genome assembly GCA_030014935.1 of Caiman crocodilus. Lineage (NCBI taxonomy): Eukaryota > Metazoa > Chordata > Crocodylia > Alligatoridae > Caiman > Caiman crocodilus. Next base: position 112,944,978 of record JAGPOW010001296.1, read on the forward strand.
CAAGCACACTTAGTATTTGAATATATCCAGGCAGAATTTAAAAGGTGTGCTTGTTTTCACATGCATTGATTGCTGGTTCTGAACTACCAAAAGGAGATCAGTAATCAAGCCCAGACTTGATGCACTATGCTATTTTGGTAATTAGCTGGAGGATACTCTTGTGATACAGAAGATGTGATATATCTTGACTTTATTAAAGTTTTGAGGCTATCCCACAAGACATTCTTATAAGCAAATATAAGAATAGAAACCAGCATAAGGTATGTGCACAAATAGGGGCTAGTACTCAGAGCATTTATGAATTGTTTGCTGTCTAAGTTGGAAAACTTTTCGAGTTAGATCCTACAGGGTTCTGACTTGGGCATGATTCTGATAGCTAATGAATGACTTGAATGATGGAATAAAGATTATGTTCATAAAATTTGTCAATGGCAAACTGGAAGGGGTTACATGCAATTTGAAGGACAGGTTTAGAATTCAAAATGATCTTGTTGATTTCAGCATTCTCTACAATTTAACAACATGAATTTCAAGTGCAAGACACTACAACTGCTAAAGAAAAATGCACAAAAGCAGAATAGGAAATAACTGTTTAAGCAAAAATATTTCCAAAAAGGCCTTGGGGGCTTTGTGTATCCCATAAGTAAAAAATGTATAGATAAAATTAATCTGAATGTAGCATATTGAAAGGTACTAACTCTGTTTACTTGATGATGATACAAATTCAGCTGGAGTACTTTGTCCACTTAAGAAAACAGCAGACAAACTGTAGGGAGTCTTCAGGATAACAACAAGAAAAACAAAAGCTAGGTACAGACATTACACTTAAAGTATGCAGAAACTGCTTTACAGTTGTACCAGAACAGGCATTCATGGCACATAAAGCACTTTAACAAGGTTGAATCCTGCTCTAAGATGATCCTGGATGAATGTGTACTAAACAAAAGTACTTTCTGTTAAAGTGCTTTATCAAATGTCTATGGCAGATCCCATCAAGGGTTAACTTAGAGCATGATCACTGCCATCCCAGGCAGCAGTGCCCAAGGCAGCAATCTAGCCTTGGGCAGAACTTGTTTGCTTTGCCCAAGCCTGAACCAGCCCCACTCCCCTGGATGTCATGGACCTGAGTCAGTGACAGCCTCTGATTCCAGCTGCATGTCCAGCCTGGCAGCAGGGGTGGGTGGGGATAGGGAGCTTTCTATTTCCATATCCACCCCAGCTTCCCCAGCTGCTGCTGTTTTCTGGCAGCCACCCCAGCCAGGCAACAATGCACCACTACCTAGGTGGAGCTGTGCAGGGACACCAGCCCCAGCTTCCTTCAGCTGCAGCAGTTCTGTCTGGGCCATGCCATGCTGCATCTGCTGGCCGTGGGTCTAAGAAATCCTGCCTCAGAGAAAGGTAAAAGACTACATGAACCTCCCAGACCTATAGTGCTATGATTCTATGCTGTACTAATTTGACTGGATTGTTGCTGTCAGGCTGTTAGCCAAAATGTTCTGGAATAAGACTCTCTTTAGCTGCCTGATGGTGCTGTTGGACACTTGGACTCCAATTTTGGAACTGGAGCAGTCTCATTTGCTCTCCTCTGGCCCCACTATCATAAAAGCATTGACCAACAAATAATGGTGTCATTCATTAGGGCTTCCAGCTGCAAATGCCACTGTGCATTAACAGAATAAAATAAACAAAACATAAAACACTTTCCTATTGAATACCATTATTTACAAAAGATACTTTTGGATCTTGACGTTATTTAGACTATCTATCTACGTAATTTCATGGAAGAAGCTACCCAAATCAAGTTCAGATGTGTCCACAACAAACTTTAAATCGCTTAATTCTGTCCTTTTAATGTTTATCAAGAAAAGGTACAAATGATTTATTATGACACAGAGAGATTCTGGATTTCAGCCAGAATAAAGTACAGTTTTACTTAGCTAACGTTTATGAGTTAAAGAAAGTAGTTATGTAACTGACAACAAATGAAGAGAACAAGGACACGAAGGGAGAGACTTTGAGCAGTCTACAGGAAAGTAGAGCTGAAGTCTCATACATTTTCATTTAGAAGCTGTTCTTTCTATTAGATTTAATTATTTTTGCCTGCAGCCTGCATGGTGAAGATGTGGTTGCTAGGAAACTTAAGGAATGTCTTCACAAAGCAAAGCCGCACCATGCAGAGATATCCAAGCTTGCTCTGTGCACAATAGATCCTAAACTGGAAGCAACATAGTTCCTCCAGTGCCAAACCCAGGCTAATTAGCTCTTCTCTTCTGTTAGCTTGCAGCTCCTGGCTCCAGAGCTAGTGCATGCAGATCTGGCTCAAGTGAGGTCTCTTCTCATTTATTCTCTTTTCAGTTACACCAGCAGAAATATATAATACATCTACTAAGGTAAATTAGGTTCGGAGCTCCAGATATACACCAGTATGAACTTCTGGGCCCCAGTAAAGTTACCTATAGAATGTAGTCACTATTTATCTCAGATTTTTACAGGAAAAGGGCAGTTGTGAGATGGTCAATGTTACTTAGTGGAGGTGGCTTTGAAACAACACCATTGAGTTTGATTTTGGGAGATGTGAGATATGTTTCATTCAGGACCTGGATGAAAATTAGGGAAGAAGGTGACTTAATGCCAACTTCACAGGTCCCCTGTACTGTCAGTTGGTCAAGACTAGAGTTGCATGAAGTTTTTATCTTCAAACCAAAAATAATAATTATTTGCATAATCCCACCCTATCTGCTTAGTGTCTCATGGAGCATCAGCCAGTTATAGTCATGTGCTATGAAATGCAATTTTTGGATGCTCTGAGAGGCAAGGTATACAGCTACTATGGCACTATCCCAAAGAAATTCCTTTCTGCAAGGTGAATTCCAAGAAGCCAGGATTTAGCAGCCAGTACAAAGGAGCCATAATAGGCTTGAAAACAGGCTGAAAGTATGAGTGTAACATTTAGACATGGTTCAGGTTTCCTTGTAAAAGGCTTTTGTACCTGCTGGTCATGAGCTGGAGTTAGCATGTTACTATTAAAGTGAGAACTGTAAATTGTGTGAAAGCTGTTGGGTAGAAGGAAATTGTTGGGTTGTTTTTTTTTTACATATTTCTTTGTATTTTGGCAAAGTGTATTTTGGCACTTTAATTTAAAAATTAAAATGTTTGTGTTAAAGCAGATGGCAAAAGGAAAGCAAATTAGAGACCCAATATCACTAAACTCTTCCTTCTCTAACAGGTTTTCTGGGCTGAATTGTTAACATTCAATCAGTACTTGAGCAACAAGTTCTCAGAAGGTTTGTACAGCTGTTAGCCACACAGTCTGTGTTCCCATGGCTTACTTTAAGCTGCATGAATGTAGACTATGTAGAGCAGTGTGTAAAGGCATTCACTACTCCCAGGAGCCAGGTAGGGGAATCAGCGTAAGTAACTCCCAGTGGAGGGAGGGGTGGAATGGGTCCACTCCTGGTGGAGGGAGGGTTAATGGGTCCACATTTTTGGACTTTATAGTTAAATGTATGATAGTTGTTTCTGAGTAGATCTCCTTAAAGAATGAGAAAAATGCAGGATGCTGGGCAGTTTGAGACAAGAATATAAACAATGATGAGTTATTTGGGATTTTTCAGAAAGTGCTTAGAAAATGCATTCTGAAAAACTATCCGCTTTTAAGATGTCTTAAGTTGGGCACCCAAAAATGTGGCATCCAAAATCATAGTATCATAGTATCATAGTATCTAGGGTCAGAAGGGGCCTAGAGCAGGCCATCTAGTCTGACCCCCCCGCCAATTGGCAGGAACGAGTGCCAGGGTCACAGGACCCCAGCCAAGTACCTATCTAATCGACTCTTGAAGACACCCAAGGTAGGAGCAAGTAGGCTTCCCTAGGAAGCCGGTTCCAAATCCTAGCCACCCTAACAGTGAAGTAGTGCCTCCTAATGTCCAACCTAAACCTGCTCTCCAGTAACTTGTGACCATTGGTCCTAG
>JAGPOW010001296.1:112949048-112977567 GCA_030014935.1 Caiman crocodilus
CCCAGCCAGCACCCCCAACCAGGGTGGGGGAGGTGGACAGGGGGCCCCCCAGGGGCCCAGTCTGGGTGGCAGCCTCAGAGGTGCACCGGGGGGGCTGCACCAGGGAAGAGGGAGGGGGAGGGGCCACGCCCCTAGCAGCAACACTGCGTGTACTATGTTCCTAGTGAAAGTAGTCCTCGCGCTGTCATCTCTGTTCGCTCTTCCCTTCCTCCTGCTCTCTGTCTGCGCGAACGTCATTACTCACTCCTGAAATTTCCTGTCCCTATGCATGAGCTTTGTGAGCAAAAAATGACAAAAAAGGAATGCATAAAAAATAAGAGGTGGAAGGAAAAGCAGAGCGTCTAATCCAAGTAACATAATGACTCTCCACAAAGGTTTCATAAATTAGAATGAATAGAAGAATGAAAGGTATTGAATGTTTCTAATGGTGCCTGTCTTTGATCATCATCCCTTTTGTATTCCTGTTTGCAGATATCTTCAAGTCACAGCTCAAACTGGGCCCTCTTCCTACTTTGTAAGTCTGCATGCTCAAAAGTATTCAGGTAACTAACTCCCATTGATACCAACATGAGTAAAATAAAAAATATTGAGGGTCTGTGCTTTAAGCTCTGTGATCCAAATTCTACTGTCAAACATGAGTCTTCACATTGCACTATTAGTTCCTCACTGTACCAATTCCCTTGCTATTCTTTAATATTTTTCATGAATACTACTTCAAGAGTTCATGTGACTTTTCAATTTGAGAAATGTTAATTAGTTAGTGCCTAATTATTATTGCTGAAAAGGAATATTTTAAGAAAAACAGATAAGGGGAGGCAGCTAGTAGAATTTTGTGCTTAGTATTGAATGTCATCAAGAATAAAGATGTGAAAATAGTTAAGATGTAAAATAAATGTAATAAATATCACCTCCGTATTTGCACCATTCAAACATTACAATACATGCAATGCTTCTGATTTATATTGAAAGAAATTCTCAACAACAACAAAAAATGGGTTATGTATAGGGTGGCTACTCCCTATATATCTGGTTTTCTGGTACTCTTTCCTCTATTGATATGAAACCGGGCACCTTTATGTCCTCTATTTTTCTCTTTTCTGTCTTCTGTGATGGGCACCTAGTTATGTATGAAACTGAAAGTTAAATAAACTAAGACTTCAGCATTTGTAGAGCCCAGCAGAAAGCAGGCATACTTTTTACACTATGCCTTTCTAGAAGTACATCACTCAATCAAGCAAGGTCATAAAACAGAAACTTGTTTGGGGCACTACATTATTAACAAAACTAAGGAATAGGTTATAAGAGCTTATTTGCTGCATTTTATATCTCTTTCTTTTGGATGAATCTCACCTCTGGTCTTATCCACCTTCCTCACATCTATAAAATGTGATCTGGTGTGAATCTACTGTGCAGGGTGAATTTCACCCTCTGCAAATGAGCATTGAGTAGATTACGATTTCCTCCTGGTTATTTGCTATTCAAAATAAGTTTTGGCCTGTAGATTGGTTTGTAGCAAGTTACTTGTTGCTACTTGTTTAGTATTACCTAGATTTGGAGATTAAAAGGCATAGCAGGCTACTGTCCCCAGGTTGAGTGAATAAAATCCTAGAGTCAGGTTCCTATTGTGATTACATTTTTTCACAATTTGTTTCCATTGAACATCTTAACAATCTCAGCATTTTTTATTATTCCTACAATTATTGCAATTAATAAACTCTTTTACCAGATTATTTGTAAAAGGAAAATAAAAAGGGGAGGGGATCAATAGAATTGAATTGGTTTAAAACACTGGGATGGATATTTATGGAAAATTGTTTACAGTATTTTTGCAGCTATAATTATGAAACAACCACATTTATCGATAATAATTTAAACCTATATAGCACCGTTTCTTGAAGAAACAAAGGAATTTTTTAAAGTTTATTCGATCTCATTATATTTAACAAATATTGAGTACCAAACAATTGTGATTTTTTGAAAAACTGAGGCACAGAAGTTAGTAACTCATGAATCAGAAACAAGTCAAGGTAATCCCAGACTCTGTAGCCACAGTACTTTTCCTCTTGATGTCATACCACGCTAGGCACATCTGCATGTGTGCTGTGTGTTCTACTATGCATTAAAGCATCAATTAAAAACTGTTGGTGTTTATATGTATGCTCTGAAGGCGGGACACTTTACTGAGAGCAGCTCTGAGAGCCACTCTAGTTAAAGCACTCAGGACATCACATGTATCAGCATCCCTGCAATGAAAAATGGCAAATGAGCTTTTAGTTAAAGTGCCCCTGCCACCATTTTTCAGCAGGGGGACACTGAAACATGTGATGCTGGAGTCTGGTGGAGCACCGCATAGTGGCATTAAAAATGGACCCACTTGAAGGGATAGGAAGGGCCGCCCTACAGAGGGACAGAGTGTGAAGAGACAGTTTGTCCCAGTAGGGATACTGTTTGCTGGAGGTCTGGGAAAGGACCTCACCATGACTATGCCTCAGAGAGCCCCTATCGGAGTCCTGCATCCTTTCTCCCTCTTCTTCCAGGGCAGCCACAAGAGAGGAGCTGGCTGTGACAAGACCCTGCTACAAGCCCTGTGTGGCTGGGTAAGCACGGGAGGGAGGGGGATGCAGGACCAGGGGGAGTCTGCTAGAGACTGCCCAAGTTCCCCCTGAGTGAGAAGGCATTGGGGAGGGGCAAGCTCAGGGTAACGGCTAAAGAGGCAGGGGGCTGTGCCAGCCGACCAGAAGCCCTGGGGCATGCAGGGCCCTGGGAGGGACTGCATTTGTTGGGTGCTAGGATGCTGTGCTGGTAGGGGAACTGCTGAAGCCCAGACACTGCTCCCCACTCTGCCAGGGGATGGGGGTCTGGGCAGGAATAAGCTCTTCCAGGGATCACAGGGGAGAAGCCACCACCTGCTGCACTGAGTCCCCTGGAGCGGGTGCAAGGGACACCAGCAGCAGGGACTGCCCACACTTCCTGTGTCAGGGATCCACAGAAGCAGTCCTGATCTCTGAGAGACCCAGCCAGGGGCAGCGTACAGAGTCCTCTTAGTTACTCTGGAGCATACAAGATAAAGCCTGTGTAAATAAGTTATTAATAGTTTATTAGTTGGGGTATCAATTTATTTATTTATTGCTTCCTTATTGATGCTGGGTAATTTGTATACCTTCCTTTGATGTAATGTGTAGCCAAGAAGCATTAACCCTTAAGCCACCATCACCATGTTATGCTGTGTAACATTTGCTTTATTAGATTAATTATATATTATCTTGTCTATAAGAAAATTCTGTAAATAGTTTTATAATGGTTTGCAAGGTTGTTTTCATTGTAAGGGGAAGCTCTCTGCTCAGAGACCCTGCAGTAGCTACCCAGGGACCTGAGCAGGTGGGCACCCCAGGATCCCACTATTAAGGTGAGGGCATGGGTTACAACAGTAATTACCATGCTCCAGCAGACTTTGTTAATCGAGTCTGCTCCAACATGCATAATCAGCAGCCTCTATGTACATACATAGGTGCCCTGTGTGATTATGCTAATGCGCAGTAAAATAGGCTATTGTGCATTACACATCATTTAAAAACCATCAGCTTTCACTACTGTTAATTAAAGCAGCCTAATGTGAACTTCGTTAGTGCCTCACATTGGAAGTACTAAATTTAATGTGCATTAGAAAGTGCCTTAATGCATTTGTAGATGCGCCCACTGTCTCGTTACAAGACATTTGATTTCCAGTTACTATGCACCTTCATAAGATCCTTTTTTTTTTACTGTGGTAACTAGCAAAACTGACTTGAGGACAAATCACTTAGTTTGTGTTTATCATTTAGACTCCTAGAAAGTTAAAAATAAGTCTTAATGCAATCATATTATTAAGACTCTGTTTTAAAAATATTCTATTTAACAGCTTCAGGGTAAATTCAGATTTTTTTCTATTAAAAAATGCTGCTTCCAAACCTTTGTTCACAGAGTTTAAACTCAAACCCTTGGCTGAGCAAGAGCGTACTCGTCAAGAGGGCAAAAACGTTCAAATACATTCTGTTCTTCTGAAAGATCAAACTATAAGGATCATTCTTATCAGATCAATACAGAACTGGACTTCTGTCTACGCAATGGCCTTTTATTTCTTTACAAGATCTGTTTAATTCTCAAAGGCTGTCACTGTGCATTACTTGTTCATGCTGATCAAAAGTACAGACCGTAAAGCATCTGGGGAACAAAAATTAAGGTCATATTACAAATTACTTTTTCCACCTTGATAGCCCAAGACAATATTTATTAAACCAAAAAAAAAATGTTAAGGTAATATTAAAGATACTAGCTCAAACCACAAAAGACAAGAGATTCAGGGTTATCTCTGAAAAAAAACATTCTCTCATATTATCCCTAACATGCTCAAATAAGATCCCAAAGAGAGCAGGGTACACGTGAAGATCAGCAGCTAAAATCTCTTCTGCCTTTATGCACTAAACCAGTTATGTCCAGAGCTAACATTTTTATATTTTGCCAAATAATTTTGCCAACCCCACCCCCCCCCCACAAAAAAAACCCTTCTCTCATGCAATACTGAAGGTACTTGTAAAGTTGGCAAATGCTTCTTCCAACATTAAGGAAATATCTTAGTGTTTTGTTTCAAGAGCCTCAACATAAAATGTTTCCATGTGGAAACTGGGTTAAATAACATGTTAATTAAATTAAATCTTTTGGGTCAACATAAAATATTTTTTCAGTTCAACTGCCGAACCAAACAATTAATTATTCCTACAACTCCCATTATGCCACGCAGGTATCTTGGCTTTCATTTTAGTGTCACTTCTTTTGCTGGTTTAGTTAAAACATTTTTGTTTATATTCTGGGTAAAAAGTAAAAAATGTTTCCTTCATGTGGTCTGCTAAAGTCCAAGCAATCTACTCTGCCTAAGTGTGTGCTTGGGCACATATTAATGGGATGGGCTTTTCTCCAGAGCCTGTATAAGCAGACCTTAAGGAGTTTGAGAATGGTACTAGCTACCCCAAAAGACATGGAACTTAGGATACTAGAAGAAAAAAACATTATGGAAATGTCAGTTTGGCTCCAGACCTGGAATGCATTGACTTCTAGCTGGCTTGTGGTGCATTGCTCATTACCTACAGCATGAGCAATCCTAGCATGCATGGAACACAAAAGCAGCACAAAGAAATGTAGGATGAGCACCTAGAATGCTCAGCTTACACTTCCAGGAAAATTCCCCCTTCCTCACATGGACATGAATAATGACTTTTTTTCAAGGTGCCTATTCTGTACCAATTAATTTAAAACAGCTATGTCAAAAAAGTTTCGCTTTGAAGTAAATTTCCTTGTTTAGGGGAAGTCCTAATTATCAGAATCTTTTGATTCCCTATGAGCAGGGGGGGCCAGTACAGTGCTGTTTTCAGCCCAACCTCCCCTGTGCCACTCGGGGCAACTTGCCACACACCAAAGCATGTGTGGCACGAGCATTCCCCAGGGACAAGAAGCAGCAGTGCAAGGTGCATTACCACTACTTGTCCCCAGGGAACCAAATGTCCATGGACGTCTGGATGTACACACTGAGTCCTTCTTCCAGTCTGCCCATTTCCAGTTCCTCCCTTCACAGACCTCAGACTTAGAAGTGAGTCTGCATTTGGCATAAAAAAAGAAATATCTGTATACAGATATAAGGTGAAAACTTGTGCATTATAATCTTCATCTCTTTTATTCTTTTTGCCTCTGGCAGCACAACAACTCCCAAATCAGCTAATGGCACAACGAAGTCATCATTTCTGCAGGACTTGGTAAGAAAAACATTTATAGATAAAATAACATCATTTACAGCACATGCTATAATGCTGAGAAGGGTTTAAACTGAGGTCTGTTGGTAATAGAAATGTTTGAGGTAAAAAAAATAGTACGTTTGAAGAAAAGGACATGAAATTAAGCTTATCTTTGAATAGTAGACAAGGTTAGTGGCAGGACAGAGGAAAATATAATCAAAGGGTCCACTTCTGCAAACCCTTAAGCTGATGAGTAACTCTATGTATATGAACTCTCCAGTTGAGTTTAATGAGATAAATGGCATAATTAAATGTATTCATAGGTGCTCAGCCTCATAATACTCCTTTTTTTTAGGTCCTCATTTTTTCCCTGAATGGAAGTTGTCTGGTATTGATTGCATGGTTAGTGTATTATAAACTGGTCTTAAAATAGGACATAAACACATATATTTCTTTAAAAGTAAGTTTTTTTTTATATGAATTTTCATGAAGGGCCAGCTTTTAAATCACTAATATTTTCTATGCAATATACAGTTTGCATTTAAAAAAGTGTGGATTCCAGATTGTTTTGGTGGTGGTTCATCAAAAGTAAAAATGTTTGCGACAAAGTTAGGTAAGACTGAAATATGTTGTATATAAAAGTTTAATATATGCAGCCCCGCAGGAATTTTGTGTTGTTCTGCTTGGCCAAAAAATCTCTCTCTCACCTCATGGGAGATAATGTGTCTCACTGAGCAAGGCTCCCTTTGGTTTCCTCTCCTTGTAGCCTGGTGGTTAGGACACTTTCCTGGGAGATAGTGGGGTCAAAGGGCTAAAAGGTAGGAAGGCTCCCTCTTTCTCCAGCAACAAATAGTTGTGGAGAGGGATGTGGTTTTTTCAGTTATTGTTACGAGACTTTTACAGAGTGATACTGTCTCCGAGATGGCCATAATACGGGAGCAGGCAATTATTTTGGGCAGACAGCCACTTACTGAGTTTCGGCAAGCCATCGAGTGTCACATGACAGGCATCTCAGGGCAGATTAATATTAATTTGGGGGGCCCTGTGAGCCGGATAGAATGGCCTGGCAGGCTACATCTGGCCCCCAGGCTGCATTTTGCCCACCCCTGCCATAACAGATCCCTTCTTATGTGCACAAGGATAGGTCTAGTTGTACAGGGGGACTAGGATTTAAAATCTATATAAGTAGCAACTATGCATCTAACACTAGGCAGCTATGTGACATTTATACAACAAAAAGAGGAGTTGGAATTTACCTCAGGTGTCTACCTTTGGCTTGAATGACAGAAGGCACATCTGCATATCTCACAGACTGTGCAAGGTAGCATAATGATGAACGTTGATCTATACTTGCTAGCTCATGGATCATATGTTTTATATGGCACAGCACCCAGACTAATAAACTCTAATAAGAGGCTGAGTCAATTAGCTCATTTGTGGGACTCCACTAAGGTGGTTACTCTACTTCTAGTTTGCAAAGTAGCCTATATGGAGCTCTCAGGCACACCGTGAGATACAGAAATAGCTTATGTCTCTACAGAACAGGAATGGGCAAACTTCTGTCTGAATACTTTTCAGAACCCTGCTAGGAACCTATCTGTCCTTTCTTACATAGACGACCCTTCCTCAATCTAGCATATACACATACCAGTAGACTCCTTTTCTATTCTTCCTACTGTGCTTGCAGCCAGATATCATAATATTGCAGGATCATCACTTCCAATACATCTTAATAGGGTGTTAACTTTAACACATAGCTGAGATAATGCAGATGTTGAAACAATTGTGTTAGGTGTTTGAAACAAACAGTGTTGAAGTAATTTAAGTGTAATTATAAAACATATCATGATGCTAATCCACAAAACAATGTAAACTGATTCTCATCACACTAAAATATTCTACTGCACCTTTTAAATTACCATATAAAGCATTGGATAAATAAAGTACCTCTGCAACACAGAGCAATATTTTCAATATCTGGCTCTTAATGTCCTCTCCTTAGTGAAATATTCACAAGAAGAGAATATAAGCATGCACAGGCATCATTCTATACACAGGAAAATAGGTGGGACTACAAACCTGTAAGAAAATGTCAGGCAACAGGCATTCCCTCAGGTCCTGATGCAAACCCCTTACATACTAATAGGCAGCCACCAGGTCACCCCTGAGCCTATGCTTTTCCAGGCTGAAGAGTCCCATGGTTCTTAGTCTGTCATCATAAGGTTTATTCTCTTGCTCTCTCATCATGTGTGTGGCTCTCCTCTGTGTCTGTGCTCAATAATTAGAAGTGCCTTGGCACAGCAGGGTTCTTAGCACAATGCGAGTACCTGGTGCACAAAGTTCCCCGATATGGTGGGAAAAAACTCTTGGTGCAATGATCAGTCCTCGCCAAAGTTTGCAGCTGCACTGTTTGCATGCATGCTACCGATTGGCTTATCGTAAATTATTCCTACTTGGCGGCTAGCAATTGGCTCGCGAGCCGTATAAAAGCTAGGGCAAGTTTCCGCCCAAGTTGGAGAACTCCGCGTGTACATCAAAAGAGACTTCCACGTGTATCTCAGAGCGAACTTGAAGGCCTGATCAACCACCAACGACTCCCCATCGTTGTTCATCCCAACGTACCCCGTGCTCTGCGTGCTCGGAAAACATCGGTGTGCCACCTGGTTTTTTGTGTTTTGCAACTTGTATGGAGCGTACTACACTGCTTGCATCGACACAAATCCCTCTACTGCAGTTTGTAAGTAAATTTCTTTTGAATTCAATCAACAAGCTTCTGTGCCTAATTCCACTCCATCGATGTGGCTACATCCAGCCATTCTCAGCCCCCACACTCTGGACTCTCTCAAACTTCTCCTACATTCTTCTTGAATTGTGGAGCCCAGAATTGGATGCAGTACTCCAGCTACAGCCACATCAAGATCGAGTACAGCAGGAGGATGACATCCTAAGATTTACTTGAGAAGCATCTATGGATGCAAGCCAGAGTTTTATTTGCTTAACCAACTGCAACATCACACTGGTAACTCCTATTCATCTTGTGGTCAATCATGACCCCCAAGTCTCTTTCAGCAATGGTGCTGCTGAGCCTATAAGCATGCTGCAGGGTTTCCTCCCCCACCCCCGAGGTGGAATACCTTGCATTTTTTGGTATTGAATGTCATCAGGTTTATATCCACCTACATACTAAGCTTATCCAAGTCAGCCTGGATCAGTAACCTATCCTCAGGTGTGGACGATATGCCCCAAACTTCAGTGTCATCGGTGAACTTGGTCAGTGTGTTTCTGACACCAATGTCCACATTGTTAGTAAAGATGTTGAGGACAGAGACTTGGGGGATGCCTCTGGTTCTGGAGTGCCATAATGACTTGCTGCCATCAACCACTACTGTCTATGTCTGGCCTTGGAGCCAGTTTCCCAGCCATTGGACTGTGGTGTAGCTGAGGCCACAGTTGGTTAATTTGTCCATGAGGAGATCATGGGACACCAGATCAAAGGCTTTTTTAAAGTCAATTTATGATGTCAATTTCTTCTCCCTTGTCCAGATGATACATCTCTGGTCACAGAAGGAGATGAGATTGGTCAGGCAAGACCTACCTGCAACAAACCCATGCTGGCTGTCCCTCAGGATGTTGCCATAAACCAGCTTATCAAGAAGGGTCTCTTGATAATTTTCTCCAGTATCTTACCGGGAATTGAGGTCAAGCTGGTTGGCCTGTAATTCCCGGAATCTACTTTCCACTCTTTCCTGAAGATGGGTACCACCTTGGCCTTCTAGTCTTCAGGTACTTCGCCTGAGTGCTGCGAGTTTTCAAATATTTTTGCCATAGTTGGGCTATGACACCTACCATAGTTGGGCTATGACACCTGCCAGCTCCTTGAGTATTCTAGGATGTAATCTGTCAGGACCAACTGACTTGAAGATATCCAGCCTCTCAAGATGTTCCTTTACAAAGTCTACACTGGAGCTGGGTATAGATATGCCCTCACCCTGGCCATCCTGCATCATACTAGGCAGGGTTGTCCCTTGGGCTGATGAAAGACCGATGAGAAGTATCCATTAAGCAAATTGGCTTTTTTCCTGGGTGTCAGTTATCAGCTGTCCCATTTGGTTCAGCAGGGGTCCAAAGGTACCCTTGCTTTTTTCTGACTCCTTACACATCTGAAAAAGGACTTTTTATTATCCTTGGTATATGAAGCCAGATGGGGTTTGGTTGTAGCCTTGGCTTTCCTGGTCTACTCCCTGCAGGCACGGACCAGTACTGAGTACTCCTCATTGGTGGTTATTCCAGCTTTCCATCCTTTATAAGTCTCTCTTTTTAGGCGTAGGAGGTCCTCAAGTTCCCTGCTGAGCCAAGGGGGTTGCTGTGCCCTTTTGCTACCCTCCTTTGAGATGGGATGGGCAACAGGATGCCAGGATCACTCCCTTCAGGAGCAACCACTCCTCTTGGACTCCTTTTTCTGTTGCGCTATGGTCCCTTAGGGCCTCAACAATGAGCCTCCTGAGCTTGTCAAAGTTAGCTTTCCTAAAGTCAAAGACTTCTGCATTGCTGACTGACTTGCCAGCTTTGCGATGGATAGTAAAGGTGATCAGCTCATGGTCACTATCACCCAGCTTTCCATTGATTCTTAGGTCACTAACTAGATCATCCCCCTTGGACAGTACCAGGTCCATCAGTGTTTTACCTCTTGTCAGCCCATAGACTTCTTGAGTCAGGTAAAGCTCATCCATGCATATGAGGAAGCTTTGTAACCAAGGGGATTTGGCTGAGTGCTCTTCCCATGAGATGTCCAGATTGTCTTCCATGACAACCATACACTGAGAGCATGAAGCCTCAGCCAGCTCTCTGGTGAATTCCTGGTCTAGCTCTTGTTTCTGGTTAGGAGGTCTGTAGTAGACACCTATCATGATGTCCCCTCTGTCATGTCCCCCACATATTTTAACCCAATGGGACTCCAGTCATCCTCCCTGGGTGCCAATGTCCCAGGCATTGACCACAGTGCAGAATCTTAGGGAGCATTTATTAATGCAAGGGCAGACATAGGAAATTTCACCTGTCAAAGTCTGACTAGAGTGCTAAGTAGATTTTCTTAAGGTTGGAAAAGTGGTTCCTAGATGCTAGATCAGATGCTTATAACACAGACACACAGATACACACTGGGAATAACCCCTAAATGTACACCATTCTAAGCCAGAGGTCACCAACCTGTGACCCCCAGTCTGGATCCAGTCTGCAAAGATGACCAAGCTTAGTGGTACATCAAGGTGTAGCAAGAAAAATAGCAAGAGAGTACACTGAGGAGCTGGAGTGGTAGGAATTTACAGTGGTCAACAGGGGGTGCCACAGCTGCCCTTAGGGGCTAGTCCTGGTACACTGGGGTTGGGGTGTAATGTTCCCGCAAAAAACTGGAAGGTCTTGCAGGTAGGGTCCTTGAGCATAGGGTAGGGTCCTGGGGATATGCAGCACATGAGCATATAGAGCAGAATCCATTGGGGGATGGTGTGGTGACTGTGGCTGCAAACATAGAGCTGGTTTGTGTTTCCTCTCCTGTAGCCCTCTCAGGTGAGTGGTGACTCCACCAGCAATGGGATATCCCTCAATTTCAAGGAGGAGTTAGAGAGTTGGCCTTGAGGTCTTCATGTTCCCCTCCCTCTAGACTTGCTTTTGAAGTTCCATGGATGCCATTACCCCATTGGGACACCTCTGGTTTCCTCCCCACCCCTTCCTGCTTTTCATTTAATACTTCAAGACAAGGGGAAAAGACCTTGTTTAAGAAAAAGTTTCATGTTTATTTTTTTCAATGAAAAAAACTATAATTAATGGAAAAGGTAAATTAAGGCATGCTTCATTCCTGTGTCCCTCTCCCACATGGCTAGGTGCTGCCCCACATCATAGCTAGTGTTCAGCCACCCAGAAGTTTCCCATCTGTGATTATCTCATGGTTGCCAAAGGCAAACCACTTCTCCTAGCTCTGCCATTTCTACAGGTGCTGCCTATTGTTCTCTACTAACTGTATTTTTAAAGGACTTTTGTTTCTTGAAACATTCACCAATTCCCTGAAGAATTGTAATGTTCTGATGACCTTTATTATTTGGAGGCACTGCCAAACTGAGGCACAACCCGCTTAGAGTACAACTTCCATATGACTAGGTGCTTCACCACATGCCAGGAGATAATCTGGCAGGGCTTCTCTAATCATGATTCCACATTAGTTGGCATACATGGGGAACTGATGCTGGTTCATTGGCTGGTATTTGAGAGGTAGGGATCCAGTGTGAGATGCTGAAGTAGAAATTGAAAAAACTAGCTACTAAAAAGAGGATAGTACTTTAGGTCTCCTCTCTCAAAGCCTCGTAGCAGGGTAGGAGGGATGGAAGAGGTTTTTGTGGGCAGAAGTTTGTCAGGGGGTTTATTCCCATGAGGTAGCCAGATAGTCAGTGGTTCCTTTGTACTCAGCTACTCTCAGCACTTTCCAGCACATGATGGAACCTGGTGGACTTTGTTCACAGGAGCCCTCTGGTTGCACACTGCTCGCAGTTCAGGTTATCTGAGCAGTTCCTTCCTGACCCCAGGAAGGACTGTAAACACTTCTCCTAGTAGATTTTTCTACTGGGAGAAAAAAAAAAGTGAGAATACTTGCAGTACTTTTAAATGCCTGTGCATGACCTAAGCAAGAGAGAGCATAACTGCTGCACAGTAGTGAGAACCTTCCCTTGGAAGAAGGTGGAGGAAGTTTGGATTGTTATCTCTTCCTTGGGACTGCTTATGCATTTTGCAGGAAAGAGTCATTAGCTAAAATATGTAAACAGTGCTGGGAGCAGGGAACAGAACCTACTGAAGTGATATCATCACTCTTTCAGGATAATCCATGCTTTGTTTCTAGCTATCAGTCATGCATTTCTTTCTGCACAGTGCTTAAACAGGGAGGTTGGAGAAGGGACTCAGGACAGCTTGGCTTGTAGCCTGGTGGCCAAGATAATATCTTGGGAGACAGGACAGGTGGGTTTGATACCCATCATATTGAGAAGGGCATTAAACACTGAACTCCTGATTTCTTAGCAAGATTAGTCTGTAAAAAAGTGGGCACTGCGCTTAATAGAAAAGAGTGATCCAGTCATCTATATGTCATCAAAAGAATGACTTGGATACTCAACTGCTTGAGGTGGAATCCTAGTCTTACTTAGTTGCTTAATTCAGGGCTATGAGTAGCATATGGAAATCTGGAAGGATTTGAAATACATCTGGCATGACCAATGTGTCATAGAGTAGCTGTTTGTCTTAATTATAATAAATACCGTTTCTTCAAATGTTTGTCTTTTTTTTATTTTCTTCTTCCCAGAATGTTTGTTGGGTGGTGGCCCTTTAAATTGAACAGATGCGTGCAGAGGACAATGCATAACTGACTGTTATCTCCATTTTTTTCTGGTGAATATCCTTAGCTCCTGTTATGCTTGTGTGTTTTCTTCTGATGGATGGTCATTTCATAATTACAATTACCTGCTTTATGACCAGCTTATACATTTTTATGTTAAATAGTCATTGGATAAAATGTGTAAAAAACTTCAGAACAGGCCTGCCCCCTCCTATGTGAGAGTCATAACCCCTAAATGACAGAGTCATCTATTTTATTTCCATTGTCTCCCCCTCTGGGTGCATTTACACATGCATTTACTCCTGCCTGGATTTACTCTGGTGTAAACTAAGTCAGAGTAAGGGTTTTTAGGCAGGAGTCTACACATGTGTAGATTAGGAAAAAGATTGGCACCCAGTTCCCTGCACCCCTGCAATGGGCCCCTGCCACAATTGTGGGGAGCTCCAGGCTCCCTCTGGGTGCTAGCCCAGGGGCTGGCAGGCAGCACCAGGTAAAGAGACAGCTGTCTCCTGGCCCCAAAGGGCTGCCTGCTGTTGAGACAGGGACAATGTCTCCCTACCCTGGCAGCAGGGAGATCCTGGCCCTGACTCCCCAATCAGGGGCCTGGGTCTTGGGAAGAGCTGCAGAGGAAGGGCAGATCCCAGTCCCCTACCCTGATCTGCTAGTGGGGCAGCTAGCAGCTGGCTCACTCTTGATTGCCTGATTGGGGAATGGGGATGAGACCTGCCTCTGATTGGGACAGATCATATCCACTCCATGTGCAGCCCAGAGCTGGCTAGGAAGTGTACAAAACAGGACAGTCCCCAGCCACCTCCAGGCTGTAAATGCTTCCCTATGCAGCCTGAGGCTGACTGGGAACTGTAGCAGCTGGGATCACGTCCCAGCCAGCTTCAGGCTGAGTGGGGAACTGTCCCACGAAGGGAGCTCGTAGCCATGGAGTGTGGGGCAGGGAGCTTGTTCCCAGCCTATCCCCAGAGCTGGGGCTAGGAACAAGCTGCCAGCACCACTTCACTATCAGAATTGGGGAGGAAGGGCTGGAAGATCTGTGCTGCTGGGGCAGGGGGACACTGTCTGCACCTGGGCATGCAGAGCGGGGACTGGGAAGTTTGTTCCCTGCCCAGCTCCATGATTGCAGAGCTTATGGGGAACCAGTTGAGGATCTTGCTCCTGGCCTACTTTATACCCTTTTCTTTAGGTATGTGGTAGAAAGTGAGAGATAGGAGAATGATTCATTCCTCATGCTGAGGTTGGGCTAGAATATTGATTTCTTGCTTTCTGGGTGAATACTCCAACCGTTTGTTGGGTTTTTAAAGAAAGTGTCTGAATGTTCATTTTGTGTGAGGCTTGACCTACTTGGTGTGTGTCAGATGTATTCTGAGATCATGTAGTAGATGGGACTCATCAGGGGACTTTAGCGAAGGAACACCTAGTTTTTCTACCTGATCAGACTTTTAAATTAGATAGGTGCTGTGCCAGTCAGACAGGCGCAGATAGAATCCTAGACATCTTGGAAACATTAAAATCAAACAAAGAGATGCCTAGTGAATTTAGATGGACTAGATTTTTTTTAGTGTAATTTTTCTCTTGGGTGCCTCAGTTCAACTTTACATCATTAAGGGTCTGGGCTATAAGATGCTATCTTCAGGAAGAAAATTCAGGGCTGAGAATCCTGAGAGGAGGGAAATGTCTCCTTCTAGTGCCGAGTAAGGTATGCAAGTCCTAGGGAAAATTGGATCAAAGACAGCATTTCCTGTTGGATAGCTTTGATGGCTTTCCACTCCATATGGCTTTTGTGGATCTTATTGAAGCACCTATGGATTGTACAGGAAGACTCAACATCTGAGTCAGTGGTTTCCACTGTGAGAGGCAAACCTAAAAGTTAGGGGCTTGTGACCGTCTGGCCTTGAACATCTGGTCGCATGCTGCTCTAGCCTGGTTGTGCGGTGGTGTTCACCCATCCGTCCCTGGTGCTCCATTGAGTAAATGTTTTTTACTCCTGTGTCTGTCCCTCCTCAGGCTGCGGCTTTGCTGCAGTCCCTTCTGCAAGTGAGTAATTCCCTTTTTCTTTTCTTTTTCTTTTCTTTTCCTCCGAAGTTTCCTGACCCAAGGTTCCCCTCTGGCCTTTTGGGGTCCTCCCTTTGGTTCCTCCCTGTGACAGGGCTGTAATGCTGAATGTCATGAAGCCTGGGCCCTTCATGGATCTGGGACTTACTCATGGGGTTCATTGATGTGAGGAGTCAGGATCAGGATTAATTTGTTCTGGTAGAATTATCTTATTGCTATAAAACACATGCACACATGCACACATGCGCGCGCACACACACAAATATAAAAAGAACATGATGTGGTACTTATTGATGTGGTTAATTCCTTAGTCCGACATGTAGTCTTGCATTTAGAGGGCTGTACATGTTCAGGGAGGGTTTTTTAGCCTCACATTTAAGAGGTTTATTTTTTACAAAACTCTGAAGTTGTTAACTGAGTGAATATGCTAGGAAAGGAACATGAGAGATCATCTTGTCATGTCCATCCCCACCTCTCTTTGTATCTGTGCAAAAGCATTTCCTTTTTCTCAAATTCATTTTGTGCTTGTTTTTGGGAATCAGTTGAGTACTACTGTGTGATACTTGGGAATCATTTGAGTTACACTGATAACAATTAGTTAGAGAACAGAGGGGCTAATTGCTCTGATTTGATCCTGAATGGTCAGCTAAGACCTGCTGAGTAATAATGTGTGCAATCTGAGGGGGAACAGCTTGACCTCTGTAAGTCATATGTCTTTTGAATGGTGTGTGGTTGAAGAACCATTTTCTGTAGCTAACCCTTGAACGACTGTAGGCCAACAACTGTAAGCAGGAAACCTAAATTCTGACTTTGTATTTGTGTGCTTACAATATTTTGTGCATAGCTTTTTCAAATTGGAGAATGATGAATAAGTATTTGTATTTTTTTTAAATTAAAACAAGGCCTATGATTTGAGATTTTGCTGTAATATATACCACCGATTTGAAGATGAAAAGTATGGAGTAGGGTAGCCATTGGGCTTATTTCTGTATTGTTTACTGGCATTGAGTACATCTTATATGAAAACTTAGTGGATCTAGTGGGAGTTACTGTCATAAGTACTGCAAAATAGGGTAGATTATAGGTTTTAACTGCTAATAAGGCACGAGCTACCCTATTATTGGTGTCCCCTATTATTAGGCTACAATCTGCTAAAAGCTGTAATGCTAAAATACTTTAGGTTTTAAATAGTTAACATTTCATAGGAATGGTAAGCTAAATGATTATTTTTTCTACCAAAGTCTCTTTTTAGAGCTATAATTAAACATATTAATCAGTGTACTGATAAAAATATCAATAGTAGGTGGATGCTGAATCCAAAGTATATTGATGTTTGTAATAACAGTCGAACCACTGTGACTTCAGAGAGCTATAACTATTGAATTCTTAAATGATTAAGGAAAGAAGGTTAACGAGAGACTACTAGCTGATGTGACTGAGATGTAAGAGGTTGAAGTGTATGTATGTACCAAAATGAAAATAAGATTTCATAAGATGTATAAGGCATCAATATCCATTTTAAGCTGAATAAGAAGCTTTTCTCCATTTCATATGTATCTCATTCATTTCAATGCGTCTATTTTGGTTTATTAAGTGATCTATGCTGTTAGCTCTATTAGCTGTCCATAAGAACATAACTATTGGTACCTACAGCATTCAATCATTTTAAAGCAAAGCATGGATATATTCTCCAAACCTCCTACCCACTAGATCACACATGGATTGAATGCAGTCTTATTTTGTACAAAATAGTTGTGTCGTGGTTCATTTTTTTATATGTTTTTACTGTGCTTTCTCACAGGAGCAAATAAATATAAATATCTAGAGAAAACATCACTACTACCAATGAATTTAAGGAAAAGCATGTAAATATTATGATTACTACTGATAAACAAAAAAGATAGAAGCTTCATTCTGTGTAAGTCATAACCTTTAATAGTAGCAGGCAAGCAGCTACAGCATTAATTCAATGACTAATGCTATGACATTTTTGTTTTTCCATATGTCCTCTTACCAGGGAAAGCACAATGTAGGCACTGAACTGTTATGCATACTAAGCTTTTTCATTCTCAAAATGTCACAGTTACATATGAACTTTTTTACTTCCCTGTCTAGTAAAGAGTCTGCTCAATTATTATGCTTTGCTTCCTACAATTCCAGAAATAACCTCAAAGACATATTCAATTTGTCTCTTTCAGACATATTTTCTGTTTATAGATTTGTATCCATGTTACAGTACTTAAAAAAAATCAGACATCACATTTTTCTAATAAGTGACTGACTGAGTTATAAATAGGTATAATGCACTGGTCAGCACATGTTATCTGTCTTCAGAGAATGAAGAGCTGTTTAAACCAAAGGGCAATATTGGTACAAGAGTAAACAGTTGTTATAAAATGGCTATAAACAAATTTAGGCTGAAAATTGCAAGAGGCTTCTAAATATCAGAGGAGTGAGCTCCTGAAACCACTCCCTTAGGAGTAATGGGAGCAATTGCTTAGTTAATTTTAAGGTGGAGGTAGACAAATGGTATGTGCTATGGTTACCTGCAAGAGCATGGGACTATAATGTAGGACTGGAGAGGTCTATTTTTTTTATATGATTGTCTATACTTAGTTCATAGACACTAGCTCTTGGGCTTAGACTTCAGCTTTTAGCATAAGGGTTAGAGACTTGTGCTTCTAACTCTTGTGGATTCTTGCTAAAGTCCCTCATGTTGGTCAAGTTCGTAGCCATAAAACAGGTGCTAGTGCAATGATTGTGTGTTGTGGAAAGATTTGGAATTTAAAAAAGGATACACTGGGCACATCTACACAAGATGCTTTACTGTGTGACAGACTAATTTGCTACTTAGTAAAGCATCACCATGTACATATGTGCAGCAATTAGGGTGCAGTAGACTTAGTAGTTCACTGCAGACTAATTTTTCCAGATAGTTCCATCAAATGTAAGCACTATTGAGCAGCACAGTAAAGTACTGTGCTTAAATGCACATGTAGATGCTGACATCAGAATGAGTTTACTCCAACTCAAATTGAGCTGGAGTATATTCAGTTACATTAATTGCACATGTGGATGCACCCATCATCAATAACTTTCCCAGTTTCTCTATCTACACAATGAGTTATCAAGGGAGGTCTGCTCACAGTTTGATCTAATTAATAAAAATGCAACCAAATAAGCACTGAATGTTCTTCTAGGTCCACCCTGACCTGCAAACAGGGAAATTCATTGGGATTTGTGTGTCTAAAGTCCCTTTGAAAAGCCTCACATTGGATATTAATTTTACCGCTTCCCACTATTATTTATATTCTTACCATTTTTCTTTGAAAAACTTCTACCCTTCACTAATGTTTACAAATCATCTCTGTTTAATATTGTCATCAAATTTTATTAGTATGGTGTTTACTTTCCCTTCTGCATCATTAATAAAATATTAAAAATAGTCTGACATGAGTCCCAATAGGCTTCCTCTAAAGTGGCTTAGAAGTGGTTTTATAACATCTTTATAATATGTTTATTTGACTTCCTCCTCACCCTACCTTATCTTCCCCACAACCCCAAATAATACTGAACCACACAAGGTCCATGCTAAAACCCTCCTAGCAACAATAATGCTTAAACACCATAAAAATTAGCATGGTTCTGATCAGGGTATAGAGAGGGTCATAATTAAACAGAAGCGTAAATGCATAATTAGACCCTTCAGAGTACTTTGATTGACGTAAAACACTCAATGTGTTTGACAGCAAATATAAAACCTGTTTCTGTACATTTGTTGTTTATCTTTTATCCAGAACTGGTGTTGAGAATTTTAAAGCCTTGGGCAAAGTAGACAATATGCCCCTCAGTGGGAGATTTTGCAATACCCCTGGAAAAGTCTTCAATCACCACTAAAAGCTATTCAAGTGCACAAAAAAGCCTCCAGCTCTGACAGAAAAAGAAGTGCATATATTCTTGTGCTAAAAAATAGCAGGAATATGCTGCAGTTTATCCTTGTAGATTATTCTTATCAATAGCTCAAATGATGGAATATTGGTTGCTAGGGCTTTTGGGGGAACTCTTTTCAGGCCACAGTCTTAGTGATTTAGGGCTTGTTTGCATAGGGATATTTATGAAAATTAAGCTGAAATATCCATCAATGTAACTTAACAGTATGGCAGATGAAAAAATTACTGTAAGAAGGAGGGTGGGATAGGTGCAGTTATTGAGCACCAGCTGCTTTAAGGTTACTTGTGCATATTTAGTGTTGTCCTGCAGTATGTGGATGTCAAACTATGGTAATTTAGCTCTATTTCCTACAGAGTTAAGATTAGATTTTTAGGATTTTTTCTAAAGGAAAAAACAAAATAAAACCACACACTTTTAAAGGTAACTTTTAACCTTTAAAGGTGATTTTTTAAGGCTAAGTCTTTCCTAAAAAAAGTAAAAATGCTAAACACAGTTTACTGTGGAATAGGAGTGGATAAACAAAGCAGTTAATGGTGGATCAAGCTGTATCTGCTGGTATCTTCTCTCCTCTCTTTTACTTGATATATTTCTTCTCTCTGTATATATTGTTAATTAAAGAACATTAAACCCTTGTGTGATACTTGTACTCAGAAGTTAAGTGGCTTGGTTTGCTCTAGCTTTGCTAAGATGGACTCTAAACTGAACTAAGGTCCACTCTACACAGTACACTTAAGGTGAGATTAACCAGGTAATTGTGGCTTAAATTGTGACCCAGCTACACATTCAACCAGTTAAAGGTGAGATAAAACAAGGAATAAGCTACAAAGTTATTCCACAAAAGATGTGTAATAACTTTGTAGATTGTTCTAATCATGTCATTAATTGAACCTGTGGCCAAATGCTGCCCTGTGGCTAAGGAGCTCCCATACACAGAGATGCACTATACGCTGCCAGAAGGGGTGGCCGTATTGTCAACTGCAAGGCTTGCAGCAGGGAGAATGCTGCCCCTCCTGCCCTGCCCTCCCACCCCCTGCCCATTAGCCTTGTGGGCTGCAGGGCTCGCAGCTGGGGCAGCAGGGAGGCTCGCAGCTGCGGTAGTGTTCTCCCTGCTGCCCTGCTATGGTGGAACTCCCAGTGGTGACAGCATTCTCCCTGCAGCCCCTGATGCAAGCACCAGAGCTGAGGAGGCTCACAACGAGGGCAGTATGACTGGCATTCCTCCCTCTGCAAGCTCCACAGCCCATATTAGTAGTGCCCCACAACCCCAGTTTTGTGATGCCTCAAAAGCCTTTGTGGTGCTGCAATGCACAAGTGTGCACTCATGTGCATGTGCCTGTAGAAGGGCCTAAGGCTACTTTTATGCACTTCTGTAATATATATAGTATATTCTTACAGATGGGAAACATTTCTGGCTATAAAATATAAACTTAGGTTGTTCTTCCTTTGAACTTTATGGAAAATTTTGTCATTTACTACTATAGAAGTTGAGCTAGCCTATTACTGTTGAGCGGTCCTCTTCAGCTTCCATGGCAAATAATATTCTTACACACCAATTCTTTGTCTAAGTTAAATATCAGTTTTTTTCAGCATCAGAAGCAGGTTTTCTTCCTCCCCTGAGATATCTTTATAATTTCAGTGCTACTAATTATATTGTCTCTATTTGCTCTTGCTTACTACAGGAACATATGGTTTCTGCTTTGTCATACTTTGTCAATTGTATCATTCATATCTCCTTCTTAGCTGTCTGTCCCAAGAGCATTATTTCCTCCTCTGCACCATAGGACTAATTCCAGTTGCAGTTGTCTGCATGAATTCCATTCTTTACTGTTGTCCCTATTTGCGCACAGCAGCAAAAGAATAGCTGAAGAACTATCTTGTCAGACATAGCAGGCAGTGAAAGTCTGAGTATCTAGAACTGGAGCTAAAGATCCAGGTAATCAAGCTAAAGGCTGTACAGGGCTCACATGCACTATTGATCAGGCACAAGAAATAGATGCAGTGCAGAACACACACTGAACAGCAAGTTGCACAGACATTGTGGAAGGTTTACCACAGGTAGTCTTAAGCTGCTACTCTTTACTCCGACATGCACAGAAACAGAAAGGGTATGGTTCACTGAAATGTTTCAACAAGTAATTACAATTCCTAGCTTCTTCTCAGGCAGTTAATGTAATTTAGAGTAGCCTTGAAAAATGCTGATACTGTGCCAAGGACTTTCCTGGCCCCTTGGGTAGCCCAGAAAAAAGAGGACACAAAGGTGTGACAATGTGCCATTTGTTCCTTCTCCCTTAAACTATGCTTTCTGTACTCAGCAGTGCAGACACACAGCCAAACTGTGCTGGAACCCTAATTCTACACTATTATGGCTGGCTATGATTATTTAAAATGTACATAACTGGTGGATTCTGACAAATTCTAAGTGTTCAAGAATATGCAGATTATAAGTATGAGCAGTACATTTGTGTGAGGTTTTAAGTGTGAGCAGTACATTTTCTGTTGCATGTGTAAAAAACAATGCCATATTCATATTTTTTCTACCTGAAGCATGTTTTCCTCAAAGAAGTTGATAGACACTGTCTTTCTGGAGGCTTAGACTAAAATGTTTAAATGCTGTAACTGATATATGTCTTCTGTATTGTAAATCTTAATTATTTAATAGGTTTGAATGTATGACTGACAAAACGGTACACCACGTAAAACTGTAACTCTACATGTTGGAAACGAATGGAAGAATGGCTAGGCTGCAGACTAAAGAGGAGTATATGCTGTACGTTTATAATGATTAGAAGAAAATCAAAATCTTAATTTCATTTGCACTTTGACTTTCTGGCCATGAATGTCAGACTAGCTTATGATGAGTCAAGTATGGTGGAACTCTGGTGTGAAAGCCCTCAGCTGATGTTTGCTTGTTTTTTGGGCTTTAGTTAAAGTATACAATAGTCTGTTGCAATAATTGATTTCTTGGAACTCAGAGTTTACTACACAGACAGTTACTGGCTTCCTGTATGACTATGACTGTACAGGCTACAGGGAGATTCCTTTCATAATTATCCCAATGTACACTCTTCAGCTTCAATACTATCACACATCATAAGAAGCTTACTGTCTCTAGAGTCACATGGGAGATTATTTGAAGATATGGTTCTTGTCGTTATTAATTTGAGAAGAAAAACTTAGCAATGTATGCATAGAATCATAAAAAATTAGACATTAACTACTGATATTTAATTAAAAATATACTCTGTACATAGGAGAAATCATTATACTGCAAAAGCAGTTTTTGGAAGTGCTGTGTCTATGACAGTTTCTGGGAAAAAATAGTAGCACATTGAGGGCTATGGAATTGTTCTACAAATCAACAGTGATATATTTTTTATAATATCCATGTAAATTTGAGAATAAGGAAATCACAGGGTGCTCTGTTTCTTTCAGTGCTTGAATATTTGCTGGAGTACTCCTGTATCTGCAGTATTAGTTGTAATTCTGTGACATTAATTGTGGGAGCTATGTAGTTCTGGCAGTGGTACTTTAAATAAAGGACTGCATACATATTTTGTAATTTGAATGGCCTGTAGATCATTGTAAATTAGATTTACATTTTTTTTAATAACAGTAACTGCACTGTAAAGGTTTAAACATGATATACCAGGTTTTTGCTCTCAGTAACACTGATTTTAGATGTGCTGTAATGCTATTGACTTCAGAAGTTTTACTGTAGATTTATACTAGCCTAAATTAATACAGCACAACTGCAATGTTGTGTAAATAGAAGCAGAAAAAATTCCTTAAGGCAAAGAGACACTATTTTAATATCTGTCTGTCTCTGGGAAATGTATTTTTAAATGTTTCAGTTTTATTCTTTCTATTTTATATGTTTAACTTTTTGTTGTGGACTACTCTTTTCCTCTTGTGACTTCCTCTTGTGTTATTTCTAGATGAGAGAGATATTGCAATAAATAGACTGTTTGTTTTAGAGAAGCAGGGGCAGGTGCAATAGAGGTATGAGTTAATGTAGCATCCTAGGGAAATGAATACAGTACCTGGGCAGTGTCATCTTCTCCAAAAGTATGGGACAGGAATGGTTTTCTAATACTGTTTCTGGTCTTTTATGCAGCACAACATTTATACCTGTTAGTAGGTTTCTGTTCTTAAGACAATCTTGTCAGAAAGCAGAAAGCTCAGATACCCATTGTTCACACCGGACAAGCTGATTTAGGTTTGAGCATGTGATGGGACTAATAAATCCTTTTGTAGGCAGCTGTTTCTGTCCCTGTGCCTTCAAGCTCTACCTACTTGGCGGAGATGTGAACACAAACCCCTCAGGATGTAATTTTTGAATTGGATCCAAAGCACTTGGCTCACTGTGCATTTCATGTAACTTCATTTTTTATGATGATGACAGGAGCTAAAAATAGTACAAACGCCAAGATGTTTGTACTATTCACGAAACAGCAAACACTCTGGTTTTGTTGCTGTCAAAAAAAGCATATCAAATGCTTGTAGTCTGACAGCTTTGTTCCTGCTTGTCATTCTTCTGTGAATTGGGTGGGGACTGTTGGGAAGTCAGTAGTGAATGAGAGGGGATGTGCTTATTAGAACCCTGCTAAACTGTGTTAGCAAATGTATATTACGTTGACTTCAGATGGGGTCCTCTCAAAAACTACTGTTCATTTAAATGTACAAAATACAAAGTTTCTCTGAAAATCATTTTAAAACAATTTTAGTACTTTTACTACTCTTAGTTTGTTTCAGTTTTAGGGGTAGATTTCACAACCAGATCTGTTTTGTCCTCATATGAGGCCAGTGATAATGCATTCCTACAGTGGTTTTCTCAGGGCACCCTAGAGTTGTGTGTTGTAAAAGAAAATGAAGTCTGTGAAAAAAATCACAGAAACAGACATAGAAACTATGGAGTTTAAGGAGTAGCACTATTACCCTGAAACACCAAGGGGAGCTTAATTAAATATAATTGAAAATTTATTTGGCTTATTCCCATTTTAAATTGATTCCAAAAGATTTTTAATTTGTAGTTAAAGAGTTGAACCCCAGGAAGCTGGAAGGGGAGTTTATAGTGTATAATTTGGATTTTCAATAACCTGATATTAAGGGAACCCAATGCTCAAATACTTTTTTTGATGGGCAGGAATTCAGAATCCTAGGTTTGCAAGGGATTGCAGGGGTTGTTGAATCCAATTTTCTGCAGTGGTTTTGGATGCGATCTCTTTAAACCATTCCAGGTAGATGCTATCCAGTCTTTTCTTTAAAAACTCAGACTTAGTAGTGAGTGATAGAAATGATGGTATAATGGAGGCAACCTAGAAATAGGCTGGGAAAGAGATAGTGGAGAACCTGATAGTGTACAAAATACAGGAGTGGGAGTTTGTCCCACCAGGAACTGAAGACCATTCAGATTGGACCTGCATTTGTGGAACCTTTCTCACCTGGCACCTTCATTCCTGAAACACAATCCTTAGCAGCATATGCTGCCACAGTCTCCACTGCCCATCCTATGGTGGTGAATGTTAGTACATTTTGCTTGAACATCGTATGCATCATAGAGCGGACAAGTGGCTGCATATACATGCTGTTGATCTCACTGATGTGGTTTGAAAGCCCCATGCAGGCTAATTTGTCAGAGACCTCCTGAGGATACAAGAGGCCAAGGAAAGATAATGAGAATGCTTTCTTGATAGCAGCACAAATATCATGCACAGCTCCACTTGTCACTGATTTACTCATTCCAAACTGATTGACATAGACCAATGGCTGTTGGGATCTCCCATTTTCTAAAGGCTACCTCCCACTTCATGATCAGTTGGACCTGCGTATTGATAGTCCACTTCAACAGCTCCCAGGTTGTATCTTTGCAAATAAAGAATAGTTTATTGTTTATTCTGTACATTTTCCTGCCTACTGATCATTCAGAGTCCACAGACCATACTCTCCACCAGTTGAAGTTCAGCCCTGCAAACTTAATGTCAGCAGTTCATGCTCTGACAGACCCAAAGCACTTAAGCAATATTTAGTTGCCTTGAGTAGACTGCTAGTACAACACTACCACTGTTCTTCTCCTCTTAATTTGACTCAGTTTAGACACACTCAGCTGATATACTCACTTCCTCCTGGACCTTGGAGAAAGGATATAAATTATCAGATGGTGTAATTCTTCTTCTTTTTCCCTGAATAGGTCACAATACAAGAGTAGCTAAGGTGCCTTGTGATGCCTGTAAAAGCCTGAGTTAAAGTCCTGCTCTATACTCATGCTAAAGACCACTCCCATGTTGACCCAGTCATTAGTGGATGTCTGGTCATTTAGGCTGTGAAGTTAATGATGGCCAGTTATGATATAGTGTCTAGTTATGCCCCTTATCACTCCATCCTAGTGTGCTTTTGGGTCAGAAATTGTGCTTTAGTTACCTTAGCTTAAAGGGCTGTGAACCTTCCTTCTGTTTTCCCTGTTGCACCCATCTGGCCTTGAATGCCCGCTCGCGCGCCACCTTGGCACAAGCAGTAGAGGATGTCTGCTCTCTGGCTTTGTGGGATCCCCTAGATGGACTTCGGTTGTCCCTCTGTCTTTCCCTGAACTTTCCTGCCACATCTTTGAATGTTAAGTCAGTGTGGGGTTCAGCCTTGAAGTTCCCCTCAGGGATGACCACTCTGCTCATGGGATGTTTGTAGGGCTCCACCTCCCCTACACCCCAACTGTACGCTAACCTCTGGTGGGACACCTGGTCTTGAAATGGCCCCCCTGCCATTCATACATCTGGTATGGATGTTCCTTTCACACACTCTTGGTTTCTTCGTTCCTTATTGCCATAGACGATATCCCCCTTTTTCCTTGAGGAAGGGTGGTCGGTCACCTCAGGTCCTAGATCTGGAATCCCCTTGACTGGGTTGGCTCTGTTCCCGGAGTCAGTGAGGGTGCCCCTGTTGGGCAGGGGTGAAGAAAAAAGAAAAAAAAATGCTTAAGAAAGCTCAAAGGACCTTCCAGTCCAGTGTCCTACTGGCTGGGTCTGCAAACTCTCTTGCCTGTGCTTGGCAGTAGTTCGATGCTGGTCCCTCAGGGTCCCCTTATCCTTTCTGTCCCTAGCCTAGCTCCCCAACCTGGTACCTGCGAGTGATCATGCAGGGAGACTCCCAATCTTGGGGTTAACTTCAGCCTCTCCCTCCATGTCACCGCACCCATCGTGTTGTGGTCGGGTGGCTCCACCTCTGTGCATCCCTGGCAGTTTTAAGGGTGAGTCACCCCAAAAGCTCCTCCCCATTTGGGGCTCAATTTCAGTACCCCAGGTGGGCAGATCCCTTGCAGCCTCTGCTGCCGCTCACTGTCTGGGCAATCCCTGCTCGTGCTGGCTCCACCCTTTGCTAGCTCAGAGAGCCTCTACCTCCTTACTCTCTCTCTCCTCCCTACTGCTGGCAGCTGCTTTTATCCTTGCCAGTTGGTGTGTCCTTGTGACATCACCTGCCAGCCTTAATTGCATAAATGTATGGCTTGTGAACCACACAGGTTTTTCTTTCTGGCATTCCAGTGTTGCTCCTCCTGTGGGTAAGTAAATGTTTGGTGTTTCTCTCTCCATTTTGGTGTTTTTTCCTGTGCCAAGCCCCATGGGCAGGGCTTTCCAGTCCTGTTTCTCGTTATCCCCGGAACACCTATATCTAGACTTTCATGCAGGATTTTTTCATTTTTACATACATATTTCCATAAAATTCTACAAAATATCTTTCCTTTGCCTTCTTCATTTTATCTGCAAATTGTAAAGCATATTTTATCTTCCACATTTCTATGTAGGATGCTGTGTGAAATACATAAAGTGTTTGGGGACTAAGGGTTGTCTCTGACTCCTTGTTTGCCCTCAGGCAATTCATTAAACCTTTCTGAGCCTCAATTTGCTGAAATTTTTAAAAATAGGTTTAGCAATATTTACCTTATGTGACTCCATTTAAGGTTGAATTAATGTATATAAAGTCATGTTAGGACTTTTATTCAAGATGCTGTAGAAAAGTACTGATAGCATTTAAATTGCCTCCACATTATCCCCATTCTTGCCTTGCAATATTAAGCGATACAAAGATAAATCATTTTTTCATTTTAAAATGCAAGGTATACAACTTCTGAAGATCAGAAAGATTTTATATAGCATGGGCAAAAATAATAGTAACAGATAAAATGTCTGTTTGACAGGGAAACCCTAAAAATAACAATTTGTGGGAACTAGACAGTCCCATTCTGTAGGGACTTAGGCAAAATGTAAGCTTATCAAATAATTCTACTGAATTGAACACTTCTAGAGCTTTGATTGGGATTATGCACACCTAGGTCATAATAAATTCTAAAAATTACCTGTTTAGTATAATTTTAAATATTTCTCAGTGAACTTTACATATAATACATACAGTTGAGCCACTTTAGTCACATTATTAGTTTTTTACTGACTGTGTCAGTAATAAGTCAATGGACTTGTGTATTCACCTCATGAAGGCTTTTACTTTTATTTATTAGTATGATTTGATGTATTTATAACAAGATAATCATAAAAGAGGTAATATTTACAATAGTATTAAGTGTTTCTAGTTGCCAAAGTAATAGGCTAAGTATATGCATTTAAGGAGCCAATGGCACTCTAACTTCCAAGCTTTATTTCATAGATTTCATAGACATTAGGGCTGCAAGGGACCTCAGAAGATCATTGAGTCCAGCCCCCTGCCCAAAGGGCAGGAAGTCAGCTGGGGTCATAGGATCCAAGCAAGATAAGCATCCAGTTTGCTCTTGAAGTTGTTCAATGTAGGTGCTTGAACCACTTCTGGTGGCAGGCTGTTCCAGATCTTGGGGGCTCGGACAGGAAAGAAATTCTTCCTTATATCCAGCCTGAAAAGGTCTTGTAGTAGTTTATGACCGTTTGACCTAGTCATCATCCTTTGAGGTGCTCTGGTGAACAAGTTCCCTCAGATACTGGTGGTCACTCCTGATAAACTTATAGGAGGCCATCAGATCACCCCTGAGCCTGTGCTTTTCCAGCAAGGCAGGCAGAAAGAGGGCACAGCAGCCCCCCTGGCTCTCCAGGGACCTAGCAGACCTCCTAAGGCTAAAATGAAAGGCCTACAAAGGATGGAGGATGGGAGTCATCTCCAAGGAGAATTGTTCTGCACTGGTCCGGTCCTGCAGGGAGCATACCAGGAAAGCCAAGGCTGCAACTGAACTCCAACTATCTTTGAGCATCAAGGACAATAAAAAGTCCTTTTTCAGATATGTAGGGAGCCGGAGGAAAAGCAGGGGCAACATTGGACCCCTGCTGAACCAGATGGGGCAACTGACAACTGACGCCCAGGAAAAAGCCAACCTATTAAATGGGTACTTTGTGTCGGTCTTTCA
>JAGPOW010001296.1:113001769-113011902 GCA_030014935.1 Caiman crocodilus
GTGTGTGTGTGTGTGTGTGTGTGTGTGTGTGTGTGTGTATGCACCCAATTGATTTGTGTATTTGTATATGTGCAACTGTGTCACACCCTCCTGTCTAACAGCACAATATTGAGATCCTGAGAGTTGGCCTGACTCCACAGGGCAACAGTATCCCAGGATACACCGCTCCCAGATCCTGTACCCTTTTCTACCCTTCAAAGCAAGCATGCTGATTCTCACCTCTGTCCTGGTGCCATGCAGTCTGCTCTGTACCATGCAGTAAGCATGCTAGTTCTCAGGCCAATATCCTGGTTATGTTTCTCTCCCCCATGCTAGCCAGCCATGCCTCCTCACAAGGCCAGGATATGACCACTGAGGCTGGGGTGGAAGAAGGGGCAGGAAAGACCATCCAAGTTGTGCTAGATAGTGGAAACCACTAGCAAGCACTGAAGCACTGGAGGGACCAGGTGGCATGGGAGAAATTGAGGTAACTGCCTGTGGTGGGTGAATTGAATTTTTCCACTGTTTGGAACAGAAGTGTGATGTGGCCTGCCCTATACCCAGATGGACTCATGGGAGCTGCAAGCAGCTTGGCAGGGCTCCTTGGAACAGGACCCCTCCTCCCAGCCTCCTGGTCTGGGACAGGTCCTTTATCACATTCTCTACCTGGGAAGCCCAGATGTTTAAAGGCTCAGCTCCTAATACTACAGTCTCCATATATGTTGCCTTTGTGTTTTAAAAATCCATTCTTTTCATTTGCCTATTTGTTTAAAGGGTTAGATAAGCTACATGCATTCTCTTTTTATACAGAGATCACAAATCTTAGCTCTTAGTCTTTTATGACTAAGAGGACAAGGGGGAGGGGAGATACTCTGCCAATATAAAATTCATTGCAGAAATCAATGTCTTCAAGTTCTGAGCAAGAAATGAACAATAATAGAACAGCAATAGTCTTATGAATTGCAATCCATAAAGTCTGAAAGCTGTTGTTTTATGAATATTAGCGCTTAATATTTTGAATAGTTCACAGCATGCCCATCTGGGCCTAGCATTCTCAATATTTAAATATCATTCAGCAGTTTATGAAACTGTCTAAATATGTTCTTCTCCTGCTGATTCTAGAAATTTATTTCTTTCTTGGAGCTTTTGGTGCCATGGAATTAAATACCACCAGCATATCTTTGTGCTACAGCTTAATATATTGCAAAAATCTGCTTGAAATACAACATCTCTTGTTCTTCCAAACTGTATTTGGCAGGTTATTTAAGAACCACAAAACCTGAAGTCTGGCTAGTTCCATCCCAAAACTTAAAAGAAAAAGTTTTTTAGTTATCTATTGAATGACTTTACTAGGGGGAAAAAATTGTGTTCTTAATTTGAATTTATCAGTTTATAGATTCCTAGGTAAAGTCTTAAGGGACCATCATAGTCAGCTAGTTTATTTGGGAGAATCCTTTACAACTCTTGGTAAGCACTTTCAATTATTAATGGAACTGTTTAAAAGCTTGTACCACTTTTCTAATCTGAATGCATCTAGTTACAGGTTTCAGCATTAGATTTTATAAAGGTGAGATTACAAGTCAGAGTTTCAGGTGCTATTTCTACAGAATGGTAGTCTGTGTTAATGTTAACAAGTGGTTGTGATCAGTCATACATTCTGGGTCAATACTCTTCCTATTTTGCACTGATTAGACCTGCAGCTAAAGAGCTGGCAAATGGGCATGACTAGGGGTTGCAAGTCTTCTCCAAGCCTGCCATTTTTGCCAGCCTTCTGACCACAGTATAGGCCAGGGAGGAGGTTGGGAAAAGGGCACCCTGCTCCTCTTGGATCACCGCCTCTGCCTTCCATTGGCCCCTAGACCCCCTCCCCTGCCACCCCCAGTCAGCCTCTAAATTCTTGAATTGCCCCCCTCACCTCCCCATTCTCTGTTCTGCCACCCCAAACAACTAGGGAGGAGTGGAAGCAATAGCAGGTGGGGTTCCTCTCCCTGTCTCCTCCTAGGCTCTCTGCAGCCTGTGCCACTCCTGCACACCTAGATCCAGTCCCTACCAGAGCCCAAAGCTGCCCAGCAGCAGCTTCCCCTCCATTTTGTCCCCTTCCTTTGTTGGGCCTGATGGGAGCTGGATCTGGACATGCAGTACTGGCAGAGACTCCAGGAGCAGGCAGAGATGGGAAACCCATTCTTTTACTGATTTAGACAGCAGGCTAGTGATTATGGGATGGAGAGGACAGATGGGGGACAGAAGGGGTGATTAGGTTGTCAAGGGAGCAATCTGGAGGTGAAGGGAGCAATTTGGGGGTTGGGAGGCAATCTGGAAGGGAAGCAGCTTACCAGGTATGCACCCACCCACCCACCCCCTCCTGATCCCTCCCTCTTTCCTCCTTTCAGTCGTTTCCTCCTTTCCTGCCCCCCTTCACCTCTTTTCCCTCCTTTTCCACTTACTCGATCCCCATCCACCTGTTGCCTGGCTGTTTCCAGATGTTAATCCAGGGCTGTAGCATCCTGGATGATATCTAATCCATCTCAGAGCGGTTCCTCCTGGGATATTGAAGGATTGTAAATTGGTGGTTTTATCTCAAGTGAACACCCAAAAGTTAACTCCAGGTAGGTAGCACAGGTCTAATATAATGCTCACCTGAAGTGGCTTAACTTTAAGACATCTAGAGGGCACCTAGCCCTATTTAATGACCCTTAATGCATCACATTTTATGTGTTCTTAGCATGGTCTAAGTATAATGTGTAAGCTCATTATAAACTTACCTAAACTTGCCTGCTAGATTGCAGAATCCTAAATCACATTTCTGGTCTCCAGGTAGGCACTTTATAGACTGTCTTCAAGTTACCTTTCAACATTCTTTTTATTAACCTAAACTCATTGACTGAAGGAGTTCAATCACTCTAAGGAATGTTTTCCAATTCTTGAATTATGCTTGAGACTGTTTTCTGAAATTTCTCCACTTTATCAGCCTCCCTGGATTGTGAATACTGGATCTAAGTTGTAGGGTTGAACCTACAAAATACATAGGTAGGTAAGTTCCTATTCTGCTCCTATTCCATACTGTAATGAGCATAGCCAAGAATTACATTAAATCTTGTAATGAGAAGTCAAGTTCAATTGACTATCATCCATGAGTCCCATAGCTTTTCAAGAGAGTGACTCTTGTTCTACAAGTATGCCCTGAATTCTTTGGTCCAAGGTGTTTAACTTCTTAGTTGATCATATTAAAGTACATCATGTTGTTTATAAACAGTTTATCTTTATTATTTACCACTCCCCACCGGGAATTATCCTCAAACTTTATCAGGAATGAGTTTTCCAGGTTATGCTACAAATGCTAAACTAGCAAAAAGCTAAATAAGAACTTATTCCTGTAGAACTCAACTGAAATAACATTTATGTGGTGGTAACCTGTTTATGATTGCATTTTGAGACTATCAGACAGTATTAATTCATGTGATGTATACCTGTATAACCTCTTAATTTTTCTATTGTTTTTATTTCTTAATCAAAATGTTATACAGTACCTAATCAAATGCTGTGTGGAAGTCTAAATATAATATATTTATTTATACAGCTTTTAATATGATTCTTAAATGAAATTAAATTAACAGAGGGTGCATCTACACAAACACTTTACTGCAAAGTTGACTAATTAGTTCTGCAGTGAAGTGCCACCATCTACATGCACACTGGAATTAGGGTGTAGTAAATTAATTCCACTGTAACTTATGAATACTAATATACTGAAAATAACATGTAGATGGTGACAGGAGCTGCCTGGAGCATGAGGGTGCTGAAGTGCAGGAGCTGGCTCAGGCATGAGGGGTTCCTTGCCAACTAGCTCCACACCAGTGGCGATGTGTAGGGGATGCACAGGGGTTCACATGCACCCTCTGAGAGCACCAGTGCAGCCCCTGCTGCCACGCTCACTGCTTAGGTGATGGGTGGGGGGGGCAGGTGGGAATGCCATTGCCCCCCTGCAAGCACTGGCTGATCTCTGCGATCACTGCAGCTGCATTCAGGAGTGGCTACAGCTCCTGTGTTATAGGGAAATTAGTAGAAACTGGTAATTATTTATTATTTAAAAATAAATAATAGGCGGTGAGTGCATCTACATGTGCCCCAACTGCATAGTATTCACCATTACTGCACAGTCTTGGCAGTGCATGGGTCATTTCTAACCCTACTGTGCAGCAGCATTGGCATTACAGTTCCTGCCTGCCAATACTACATTACCATAGCTCATTGCTATGATCATACATCATCTTGTGTAGATGTGCCCAGTGCATTTTATTAATAAAAGTAACTGTAGCAATATATTAGAATGGTAAACCTGGAAATTCCAAAAGCCATCACAGATTAGTAGAGATGTTTGTGATACATGTGCAACTGTTTTTGTAACAGACTAAATAATATAGCTTACAAGGATCAATTGTACTTGAAAACTCTAGATCTGTCAAGGAGCACCAGAGTGGGATTTTATTTTCAGAGTGTACATTATTGATCTCACTGATTTCAGAGTGCTTTTCAGGGGTTATAAGAAGACATACCTAATTAAACAGAATCCTGTCACTAGCATTCTCAGCAATAATGATGTATTTGTATGATCCAATGATTTTTTTACAGAATTAAAAAAGGTTTAAAATGTATGCAGGTCTAAGGCCCTAACCATTTTGTATGATATACCTACTAGATATCATATCAAACTTAAGTTTGAAAGGTTCAGGTGAACCAGCTCTTGTACAAAAAGCTATCCATAAAATTTGTAATTTACTGTTTTAAAACACAGATGGAAAAACAGCTTATATTAAGGGGAAGACTGAAAATACCAAGTAAGATCCAAATGGCTTCTGTTGTTATAAACAATGGCATAAAAGTAGCATAAAAGTAGGTACAAGCATTATTATATTTAGATATGTTGGTGAGTTTCTCCATCTACTTGGATTTTCAGAGGTTTGAAGATATTCAAATATTTGACTGCTTGATTTAATCTACTGTGATCAATCAAGATGTGAAAAATACTTTTACTTCATTCATCCAACATTCTTCAAATTAGCACCGTTACTCTTGAAAGTGTCATTTCTAGGACCAGTATCTCCTGTGGTGACATCTTTTAAGATAGGTACCCTGAAAAACAACAGAACATACCTGTGCAGAATATGTCCTATACATCTAATATATAGCCTTTGGAAAACCACACTGAATGATTTCCTAGTGAGTTTGTTGGTCATGGCTGAAAATTTAGCTATAAACAAGCAGAACATTTTTTACATTGTTAGGGGTTTTTTTTCCAAATAGAAATCTACTATTGTCCCTCCTTACAGAACACTGCATCCTTTACTTTTCAAATGACTTGTAACAAGAAAGTTGGTCTACATTAACAATCTCAAAGTATGGAACAAGAAGGCTTACCCATATCATACTTTTTCTAAAGCCTATTCAGGTGGACATTGGCATAAGTCCCTTCAAACCAAGAAGTACTTTTTGATTTGCCCCCAAAATCAACAGTCTTGTGAAACTTCTGCAGCTGTAACTACTCATCAGATGTTCAGGTTACATCAATGGGCCTGCTTACATTATATTTCCAAACTTGGTTTTATCTAGCTAGTGCAGGTACCAGTAGTAGTGCAGTGAGAATACAGTGTCATATAGACTTCAGCTAACTGATTTGGTACCTGGCATTATAGGTAGCCCCATGTTTCTATGACTTCACTGCTAGTCATACTTAAGCTACATAGATTGCAGCTAACTCAGGTATGTTTGTCATTGTGTTTCCCAGTTCCTGCTTAGAAACAGGATGAAAAGATCCTTTGTTGTATTAAATCAACTAAATTTTAGTGAACCACCTTGAAAATAAGGGCCACATTCTATGCTGGTGTAAACTGGCATAGTTCCATCCTAGTCAGCTCCCCATGTGAAGGTAATGGAGCTGGACCAGTGTGCTCCAGCAGAGAATTTGGCTTGATATATAAAGCACACCTAAGAACAGTTACTCACTTTGGGTAATAATGTTGGATTGAAATGATTTTTCTTTTACCAGACTGTGCCAAGAATAGATCCAATATAGCTAAAGCATATCATTATTGCTGCCATGTAATATATTAATTATGCAATTAGGGTGTTTTAGAATACTGCTTTAACCTGAATTTTCTCCATACAACATGTTTCGTCAACAGAATGAAGCACTAAGAGATAAGGAAACGAGAGAAAGACATAAGATAAAATTCTATGATTCATCACTGACCCATGGATATTACAATTACCTTTATTACCTTGTCTTTTCTTCTGTAGTTTATACACAGAGTACTAGGGCTGTGTGAGGCTTCAGACCATGCTTCGGATCCAGAGAAGCTTTGGATGCTTCAGCAGCTAAAGCAGAATGTCCAGATTAAAGCACTGGCTTTTTTAGGCTTTCTGAAATGGTTTGGAGCTTCTGAACTGCTTTGGAAAGTTTCAGAGCTGCCTCAGAGATCTGGCCATAGGGTATAATGGGGAATCAATTAAATAGCTATAATTTTGTTGTTTTTTGTCTGATTTGGATGAAACTTGTGGGAGTAGTAGCCTCTGCTGAGCACATGAAGTCTGCCAAGTTTCCAGAAAATTAGTGCAGGGGTTCAAGGGAAACTACACCCCAAATTCATGAAAGCAAAACACATGTGTATGTGTTACACCACAGGGGAGTGAAAACTGCAGGGGTGGTAGTCCCCGCTGAGGCTATGAAGCCTGCCAAGTTTCAAGGTGATAGGTGCAGGGGCTTGGGGGAAACTGCACCTCAAGCTGCTGACAGGCAAAACTCATGACATGGGTGACACTGTGTGTGTCAAGGCACAGCAGAGCGAAACCTGCAGGCCTGCTAGCCCCTGCTGAGGCCACGAAGCCTGCCAGCTGTCGAGGAGATAGGTGCAGGGCTTCTGGGTTCTGGCGTCCTCCACCCTTAGCTGCTGACAAGCAAAACTCATGACATGGGTGCTTGTGCAACTGACTCTCTCTGTCTTGGGGCAGTTGATTGTCTGTATTGATTATTTCTTCTCCTTAGTTTGTGGTTTGGTAGGTGTTAATCATTGCTTATTAACTTGTTAACACCTACCAAACCACAGACTAAGGAAAGGACCTTCACAGAAATTTGCCAATTACCCTTGGCTAGGTCGCATGGAAATAAATTTGGCCCTTTCTATCCATTCTAAAAGGTCTCCTACTTGAGGGACAGGAAAAGCATCAAAGCAGGTTATGAGACTGAGTTTCCTAAAGTCTACACACAATTGAATTGTCCCATCTGGTTTAGGGACTGCCACTGAAGGGCTTCTCCTTGGGCTCTGGGAGGCCATAATGACTCCCTGTTGCAACATTTTATTTAGCTCCTCTGTAATTGGCTGGTACTTATGGTATGGGATTCTGCACCACTTTTCCCTTATTCTCTTCCCTACTCGAGTCAAAATGTTATTTACTACCCCCGACTTCTCTCTGAAGCCCCACTAAAAACTTCTGAAAACTCCTTCACCAGCCTCTTCAATTGCTTTTGCTGCCCCTCAGAGAGCTGATGTCTTAAGTTTACCTTATCTTCCAACTGTGCAGTCCCTTCACTACTTTCTGTCATGACTAAACTCCTCTTCTTCCGACAGCGGAGTCACTAACAATCCCTCCCTTTTTCTCCAGAGCTTCAGTAAGTTTATATGGTAAACTTGTTTCTCTTTCTTATATCCTGGCCCTAGAATCTTACAGTTCACAGGGCCCACTCATCTTACTATTTCAAACAGCTCTGCCAATATGTAAGGAATTTACTAGTGGGGCTGGACAACAGCACTAAAACCTGCTGTCCCACTTGAAACTCCTGTTTCTTGGCCTGCTTGTCATATGGCTCTTTTTGATAATCCTGCACATTCCACATTTTTCCCACACCACCCTATTTCAGTCTATCTCTCAAAGCCAACACATACAGAGTGGGTTTCGTGCTGCCTTTCCCACCCCACTCCCATCTTTCTCACATGGCATATAGACAATTCTAAGGAGTATACCAGAACACCAACTCAAATGTCACATAACCTAGAGAAGCCTGTGGTGTCTCTAGGACCACAAACAATAACAGGGGTATCAAAAGATCCCACCTTCACTGGTCCTCTTGAACACTAAGCATTCCCATTAAGGTTCCATTAAATCTTTCAACTAGCCCATTTGTTTGGGATGGTAAACTTAGGTCTTAAGGTGTTTAGTCTTTAGCATTTGACATATGCTTCTCAGGACACGAGACATAAAATTACTCCCTATATTCAGCCTTGGTGAGGCCGTAACTGAAGTACTGCAGCTAATTCTGGTCTCCACAATTTAAGAAGGATGTTAAGAAGCTTGAGACAGTCCAGAAAAGAGCCACATGCATAATCAGAGGGCAATAGAATAGGCCTTATAAAGAGAGGCTGAGAGCTATGGGCCTCTTTAGTCTGGAAAAGCGTAGGCTCAGGGGGGAACTTGTTGCTGCTTATAAGTACATCAGGGGTGTGCATCAGGATCTGGGAGAATGTCTGTTCACCAGAGCTTCCCAAGGAAAAGCAAAGGCCAGTGGTCATAATCTCCTCTAAGACCATTTTAGGCTGGACATAAGGGACCATTTTTTTCTGTCCAAGCCACCAAGACATGGAACAGACTCCCTCCAGAAGTGGTACAGGCACCTAGTCTGGACACATTCAAGACATTTTGGATGCTTATCTTGCTGGGATCGTTTGACCCCAGCTGACTTGCTGCCCCTGGGGCAGGGGACTGTACTTGATCTTCAAGGTCCCTTCCAGCCCTAATGTCTATGAATCTATGAGTCCCTTGATCCATAACTCTCTCTCTTGGTATCCCCACCCAAGACATCCATTTTCTAAGCTCTTCAGCTACCTGAGGTCATGTTTCCATCTTGAGAGGAATAATTCGCCTCTGGGTACCAGGTAGCATAACTCTTAGGTAATAGGCCCACTACATCCATGGCTATATGAGAGAATGGTTCATCAATAATAGACATCATTCACAGTGGCACTTTAGGGTTTTTTTTTTCTGATTTACTTTCTGATATCCTAAGCACCTTCCACAAAACCATTCAATTTTCTCATACAGACGTGGCCAATAAAACTTCCTTACTAGGTGAACTTCAATTTTCTCTTTTCCCAAATGACTGCCCAGTGGGTTAGAATGAGCCAATTATAGTAAAGGGACCCTGAAAGGTTGTGGAACTAAGACTTGTACCACTTTTTGAACCTCTCCCCAGCTTCTCCACAAGGACGACAGCACAACAACCCATTTCTGACCTCACAATGAGGCAGATTCACAAATAATTCCAGCCTTATAATCTGTTGGTCTGTCTTCACAATTCAGTTTCCCAGATGGTTTGGAAGGTCGGGTGTTGTCTTTGTGCTTCTCTAAACTGGGTTCCACTGGCCAATCCCTCCAGGTAAAAAGTTATTTCTCCTTCCTCACTGCCTGACTCAGGTCTTTCTTCCTCTGATAGCTTCTATGCTTCTCTTGGCCATGGATAGCTTCTAGAGTCTCGTACACCTCCAGCCACTCTCTACCCAATACCGTGGGGTAGCGTAAGTCTGGGTGCCACCTCTACAGGTATCATGATGTGACGTTCGTGGACCTCACTCGGTGATGCCCCTAGTGGGTAGTCCCTCCCTCTCGTCTTGCCTGACACAGCTTTGATGGAATGGGTTGTTTAAAGGAGGGGTTCAGTGGAGATCTTATTACCAGAGGGGTCTTCCCACCAAGGGGTACTCACGGTTGTGAAGTCCGATGTTCCATGGGGCTCTGCTACCCCTACACCCCGTCCACTCGCCAACCGGTCAATTGATGGTTTGCTGGGACCACGATGATAGACACCGGTCCGTCAGCCAGTTGGTGTTTGCCGCTTCTTGGGTTTGAGCTGATACTGGTTCCCAGTCTGCGTGCCCTCCTACCCGGCCGTATTGCACACTATTGCGGGACTTGTTCCCTTCTTGGCTTTAGAAATAATACTCCTCTGCTGCAGAGAAGCTTCCTTGGGCAGAGTATGGATCCGGACAATCCCCGGAGGCCAACCCCTCCGCGACTTCCCGGACTCCGGTTGCCTGACTCAGCTGCTGGGCTGAGTGAGTGCTGTCTGCCTGTGAGGCAGCCTCCAGGGGAGCTGCAGCAACACGAGC
>JAGPOW010001296.1:113012002-113022458 GCA_030014935.1 Caiman crocodilus
CATTCTGATGGGGAATGTCCGTTCTTCTTCCCCCACTGGCAAAAGGTCAGCTCTTACCAGAGATTAAGCACAGTCAGGATTCACTAAAGCGTTTATCCATTTTCCAGTGATCCCTTCCCACACTACAGGTTTCTTCCCTTGATGGTCCCCTACAGCTTCACCTAAACTACAGTCCATCATTTCCACTTGAGATGGTTCCTGCATTGGTTTTCTGTTTCCTTTCTATTCTACTCTTAACTGTCTTACCAATGGAAGGTTCCTTGCTGCAGTAAGACAGTCCAGGACTATGTGCCCTTGTTGATCACATTGAAAGCAAATAATCCCATGGCTGGGGTATCCTCCTACTTTCTTTAATTTAATATCTGATTTTCTTATCCAGAGTATTTAGAGTCACTGGTGCTCCCCCCTTCTGGTTTCTTTCTCTCTGTGGTTCATCCTATGCAGTAGCATAGTTCTCAACTAGGTGTACAGCTTCCATTGTCATCATGGGCCAATGACACTTTACCCACTTCTGTGTGGGTTCTTCTAGATCAGCTAGAAATTGTTCCAGCAGAATAGATCACATATCTCTGCCTTAGACATTTCAGTAGGTTTCACTCATTCCTCTAAGAGGTCTGCCAGTGTTTGCAGTGGCACCCTGAGTGCACGATCCTTCCTTCTTTTTCTCATACAAAATAACTGTCAGTATCACTCTGGGGTAATATGCAGATAAAGTAAGAAAAGAAATTCTCTACTATCATAATCCAGGACCTCCTCCCAGGACATTGCCCGGTAGGGAATCTTGACACTGAGTTATTCCAAAAAAAAATGGATAATAACTTTCTGGTGAATTCCTATCACACCATTAACTGAATGTATGGTCAGGTGTGCCCTCCATGGCAGACAGGGTGCCTAGAAACAGGAGAGTATCATGTGCTTCAGTAGCTAGGAGATCCATGAGTTGGTGGGGCTCCCACCCATGAGGGCTCAGCATGCATACACAAGGGAGCCTACAGCTGATGGAACTTCCAGCCAAATGGGCTCATGGTATCTCCCCACAGCTGGGAGGCGCCTCACTTGAAGGGGATCCCAGCCACAGGAGCTTGCTGGTGCAGGGGGATCATCATCCTAGAATCTCCTACACCAGCAATAACGCATGATGTTGTAAGGGTTTGTCTGGGATGTAGATGGCCAGTCATACTGTAGGCAAGTAGGAGCAACTGGGGGGTCAGCAAGGTGGGAGCACAGATTACTGGAGTTTTGGGCCAGGGTCTAGGAGGAGCAGAGAACGTGGGGCCCAAATTCCAAGAGAGCCAAGAGGTGAAATATGACAGGCATTG
Source organism: Caiman crocodilus (assembly GCA_030014935.1). Classification (NCBI taxonomy): domain Eukaryota; kingdom Metazoa; phylum Chordata; order Crocodylia; family Alligatoridae; genus Caiman; species Caiman crocodilus. Next base: position 113,013,322 of record JAGPOW010001296.1, read on the forward strand.
TCCAAGAAGCAAACCAAGATCAGAAACCAGGGGTCAGAGAGCTGGTGCCTAGTTTCAGAGAAGATCTAAAGTCAGGGTCAGAAAAAGCCAAAGCTGAGTGAGGAACCAGAACCAGAGAAAGCAGTGAATATGAGGATTCCTGGAGCAGATTGAGGCTGTGTCAAGGTCTGCTTAAAAGAGAAGAGCAGTGCTTCCAGCAACAGTTGCAGAGAATTGGAGTGGCCAGATTAGCCAAAGATCATGGGTGGATGTGATAGTTCTAGTGCTTGGCCTATCATATGTGGAATGGCAGGAAGCATGATTGTGTGGATCATGCATCAGCTCTTATTGTGCCTTTTTCTGCACACCTAGCAGGGGTCATAAATGGATACAGCATAGCACTGGATTTCCAATGAGACCACACATGCCATATCAGTGGAACAACACACAAGCAAACATTCTTGACACACCATGAAACCTAAGATATAATAAGGTTTGTGAGAAAGACCTGTGGAAGAAATAAGTGCCTTGTATTCCTGGGTCTGCAACTTCAGTCATGGAAAGAAGGCTGGTTCCCAATGCAAACAATGGGAATGTTATCATTGATTTCAGTAAGGCAAACATTTTTCAGACTATGCTAAGCCTATGACCTGACAACCAAGGCAGATTATAAAGCTAAATCTAACCTAGTAGATTAAAAGAAAAAAAATCCAAGGACAATGTATTTAATTTACTTTACAATGCATTTACTTTAAAAGCCCCCTTGTTTGTTTAGGATGTGTTATGTGATGCAGTGAGGTTCTCCAACACCATTAATCACTGCAGATGGCTATAGACCCATTAAATCTTTTAAGCACCTGTTTGCTTATCAAATCCTGACACAATATGGTACCTTCTGGTTCATGTAAGTAAATTAGTTTTAGAACATATAATTAGAAATACAATAAATGTACTTCTACTAATTGCCAGGCCCCCAAAATGATGGAAGTGGTTCCTGTTGAGAGACGGGGGTGGCTGGAACTTTAAAAATGTAGTTTCCAGACTAAGCTACGGGGGCTGGATGACTCAAAATGAAGTGTTTGTCTTATTTCTGGAAAACATGGTTCAATTCCATAGTGAGTATCTAAGTGAAATAGCTTGATTTCCTCAGCCATCAATCACAAGAGAACAACACCACACATAATTTATCACAATTTGTCTCTTTTTAAGAGAGTTCCAGGTTGGAAATAGCATAAAAACCAAATTATTTCTCATTCACAAGGGGTTGGACTGTATCTTAGAATGTAGTTATTGGCAAGAAATTGCAATTTCTTGTCATATATTAGGCTGTATCAGTATGAGGCTCTCTGCTAGGGCACTCATTAGAGCATTCACTGTGCTATTTCAGTGGCCAATTCCATTTATTCCCAAAGTAACATTTTTTCTTAATTCCATTTTACAATCTGTTTTTATTTATTAAAGCCTAAAGAAAGATACATATGAACAAACCATCACAGTAAATATAGTAAAGAGGATTATCATACTATTAGAATAAGATTTCTTTGTACTAAATCTAATGAGTGCTCTATAATTACAGTAATGGACCAGCTCATTGCTATAACTCCATTCACAACAACAGAAGTATGCTGATTTCCATAAACCATGGCTCTTTTCTCTACTAGTTTAATTAACTAAAACAATATATAAAGGGGGTAAGAAAGGTATTCTGACCTAATACAGAAAAACTCTTATTTAGGCCATCATGTGAAATATAATCAATAAGCTTACTTAGGCTGAATGCCACTTACTCCATGCATGATCCTATAGATTTATCTCTATATAATCTAGCTATGTATAAAAATACTATTATCAGAGAAAGTAGTATAGTGAGACTGTTGCTAGAATGGCAAAGTCACTATAAATAAAAATATATGTACTTCAAAATATCTGTCTTGACTTCAGAAAACCCATTAGGAATTTAATTTACCTGCCCTTAATTAGGTTTGATTAGGATGAGAATTTACAAGTTTGGGAGGCAAATCAGTTCCCTGAAACATCTTTTGTTTAGGAAGAAGGACTTTAGAATTATAGGCATGGAATGTTATGTATTGTCATGAAATTACAGGAATGATCCAGCCAATTGCTAGACAATCTTGGAGCACCTCCATTGTAATATATATGCATACAGGTTCCACTCACCTTTTATTACGGAGACTAGCGACTAGCTGTTTCGATTCTTTTTTGAGTTGACACTGAATCAAAAGGGTATTTGGTGTTCTGATGGACTCAATAGAGGGCTGGAAGAAGATGAAAAATGTAAAAATTGAGCATTTTTAATAACCTAAGATACTTTGAATAATGAATGTAAATCTGGTACTCCTGGAAAGATTTAAAGGAAGGATAGTGAAAGTTTCCCAATCTAACAAGCTGGTCAGCATCTCCTGTGTGAACAAAGTCTCTGTAAGAGGCTGTTGGAGAGAATTCTTACAATGACAATTTTAGATTAGTGCTAGTTGGTTAATGAATTTGACAGTGATGCATAATCTGGTATATGCCTCTAGTCCCTGAAAAATTAGACTCATCTCAGTGCAGTAACTTTTGACTGTATGGGAATCTAAACACATGACACTTTTGTACACCAACGATGTGGAAGAGAGTGTAAGCTGTAAATTTAAGTAGGGTGTGTCATCCTCTTCCTTTACACACATGCATTTGTTGCTTGTATACACTCAGCACATAAATTACCCTGGTATTTCCCTGTTATCAATTTTTACTCTTATATGGAGGGGGCCAAATTTAGGGATGATATGCTATGATATGTATGTTATTCATTGTTAATGTAAGTCTTATGCGTATGCTATGCATTGGATTATTATTAAATGGAAGGCTGTGCCCTGCAAATGAGACCAATTCCTGACAAGGCACAAGAGAAAGTACAAAGGAGGCATCTTCAGGGTCCTATGCCATCTGGGCTCAGGTTATTCCCTCCACTGCTCCTGGTACAGCAGAGAGAGCACCACTAGCATCCTACCTCCTGTTTCACTCTTTATTTTCTTTGTATCTGCTGATTAGCAGGAGGTACAGAGATTTGCAGCCTGTGGCAGGAGATGGGTTGCAAGTAGTGGCCCCTGGCAGTCAAAGGTTGCCAACCCCCTGTTCTAGAACATTTCTTAAATCACAATTACTTAGCAAGCATCACCAAGTAGATATTAGAAACAAGTGGAATATGCAGTAATTACTCTTAAATGTTAATGTATTACTCCTTAATGAAGCTTGATACAAAAATGACAAGTACTACCAAGCCTGATTGTAATTCATATACATTTTAGTAAGCTTTTCTAAGAAGGGAGGACTGACCTTTCAAAACCTTATAACCTGATTGAGGACTTTTATACAGTGCAGTATATTAAACACTAGAAATGAGACATCATAATTATCAGCCACAGCATATGAAACTGTTAATAGCTTAACTTCATTATAAATGGCTTCAGGCTATAGTAATTTTGCTTTAGTGGGCAAAATTTTGAGCACTTTGTGCCCAACCTAATTTTAAAATGTATTGTTCTGTTAGGCTTGCAATACAAGTTTCTCATTAGATTGATAATACCCTAAACATTCAGGCTTAGAATGGATTTAGTCTTGTTAAAATATCACCCCAAATTTGCACTGCTGCATGTTATACTTGTATACAAAAAAAATGAAGAACAAGACTATTGAATTTAGGTTTGAAGCATTCAAAACCCATGGACCTAATTCAGGTTCCATTCATTGCAACAGAAAAAAACTTTCAAGGACTTCAGTGTAGATTAGGATAAAAGTGAGTAGTTGAATACGAGAACAGTAAACTTTGTATGTGGGCTGATATAGTTGTCTTGTATCAGAATCAAAGTCTATGAACAAAGAGTATCTTCCACTTTATTGCCCCACTAAAGGCAGTCAAATGCACTGTATCAGTGTGTTAAGATACATTATGTTGATTGATGATATAAAAACATAAGATGTAAAATGCAAATTGAGAAATCTAGGTCCTAACTAGAGCCAGAGAAAAATATTTGCCTTGCTAGTAAGCATAGGTTATATGCATCATGGCTGACTGGTTCCACCTTAATTGAGGGTGTGGGGGCATGTGCCCCCCCCTGCAATCAGCTGACCAGGGTGGGTCCCCTGTGGCCGATCTCACTGCCCAGGGGGACCCCCACGGCCAATCCCTCAATGGCTGATTGCTGCTGGGGCTGACTGCTGCAGCTGCTTCCAGGAGTGGAAGACCTCAGCACTTACCAGCAGTTCCAGCTGCCATCAGGGTCACTGTTGCCCCCCCACCCAGCCCGGGGCAGAGTGACAACACAAGCAGCCCAAGCCCAGGCCCTGCTGCCCCCACCACTTCCCTGTGCTGCATGGGGGAGCTCATTGTCCAACTGATCACTGTCTCTCACTCCCTCTGTCTCTCACTCTCTCTCTAGTGGTCATTTATTTTAATTGTGGAGGAACATGGATTTGGGGGTATTTTACAGAGTGACATTGGGATTTTTTATCAGGGATTTTTCCATTTTCAAATAGGGAACACCAGAATTCCTGCTAGGGAGGCCAGTGGCAGGACCCTGTCTGGTCAGAGCTGACACCTTGGACCCAGCTAGCTGTGGCTGAACTGGCCAACTGGTGCCAGGAGGATATGCTTTGATAGTTCAAAGTAGGCCACCACACCCAGAACATCTTCTAGGTGATGGCTGCTCAGATGGCTAGGCAAGGGGCACACATGGCAGTAGTGCCACACAAAGGCCAACTCTGCAGCCACAGCTCACTGGCAGCTGGCTTAGAGCGGCAGATGCCTCTACTGGCTCTGCAGTCCCCATGTGGATCTGGCAGGTGCGCAGCAGGTTACAGCCAGGCAGCAGCCCCCATTGCCAGACTTCTGCAGTGGGTAGAGGGTGCAGGGAACTCTCAGGGCTGCTTCAGCATAGCTGGCACAAGGGGAAGTGTACCCAGGTGCCAATTGGCTGGGCCCCAGAAGCTCCTGAGAGCTAGTAGCCCTGAGCTACTTGACAGGGCAGCTTTTTTATTGCTGGAGCCAGGGCAGGGCAGCTTTTTATACTGCAGGGGACAGCAGAGGTGGTGGCCCTGGGCACTAACTCCCCCTGGTTGCAGATCAGGGAGGAGCCAGGCAGGATTATTTTGCCCCTAGTGGCACAATTTGCTCTACAATGAAGTGCATGTCTGAGCATGTGCACTGAGACAAAAAGCCCTGGCTCAAATTTGTACTGTTTCTATTTGAGCTGCACCAAGTGCAAATGCTTGCATGTGTGGACACACCCATCTTGTCCCTGAAATACAGAAATAACAACAGAATTAGGATCCTCATTCAGGTTTGTTATATTCTCCATAAATTAAGATTTTGTGAGAAGTGAAACACTAGATTTGCTTTGAGCCCTTCTGTGTCTGGGTAAAACATGTTAATTTATTTAGATGCAAACTTAGATTCAAAGGAATACAGTAGAAGGGTCTAATTTTTATTAGTCTATTTGTATTTCATAGACACCAGCATCACAGGATTTATCTATGGTGTAGAGACCCAGAATAAGTGAACATGTCTGCAGAAGCGTTTACAGTTGTTTGTTCTACCACAATTCATAGCAAAAGTCACCACTGTAGTATGAACCAATGGAAAACCTGTAAATCAAGCTAATTTATTGGGCCCACCTCAACAGGAGCAGAAGGTCTGGAGTAGCATCACTGAGGATAGAGTTCACTTCCACCAATCTTTTTGCATTTGCATAGAACCTGCCTACTTAGATTTTGTAGAAATGGTGTGGTATTCACACCAAATTTAATAACAGATATTATTCTGGAGCCCTTTGTGCACAGCTTACTTTATTATTCAGAATTTAAGATATCATTTTAAAAAGATTATAGACCTCCTAGTTGCAAAGATAACCTTCACAATGTAAATCAATCCGTGGAACCTTTGGTGTTTTAACTAGAGAGTCTGAAATAATGTCACCAGAGAGACTAAATATTAACTCTTGTAACTGCCTTCAAAATATTGAGTCTTTCTTTGCAATTACACAGAGACACTTTCCTGAAAGACTTTTAAAGGTGTAAGTCTTGTATGCAGTGATATTTTCCTAGAAACTAAAACCAGAAAATCTCTTTAAACCATAAGCAACATCTTTCAGAATTTAGGTCCATATTTTGCAATCATCTTTAGCTAGATTTAGACTTCAGAAAAATGTTCACACATTTTAATTATAAATGAGCACATTAGTAGGTCTGTACTGTCGTGTCCACATAACTTTAAGGAAGAACTAAAATATTGTAGCATAGTGTTAGAACAGGAATAATATTTTCATAAAATAGCTGTTTCATTAAAATCAAAATCTTTCATGGAAACATGGCATCTTTCACGAAACATCCATTGGGAGAATTTTGGATTATGAATGTATACTTACATAAAGAGAAGGACACTACTGTAGATAGTTAGGGGAGTTGTCTAGGCTGTGAGGGACCAGGTTCATTTCCTGTGTCTGAGTTTGGATGCTGAGAGTAAAGGGGCACACCTGCAGCCTGGTCAGGAAAACACTGCTTAGGACTGCCTGTTGCAAAGCCAGGCACTAGGCCAGGGGTGGGTGCAATGTGGCCCGGCGGCGGGATGCGGCCCACCAGGCTGTTCTAACTATCCCATGGGGCCCCTAACAAATTTAGAAAATTAATATTTATCTGTCCTGGGCTGCCTGTCATCCCATAGGGCCCCTAACAAATTTAGAAAATTAATATTTATCTGTCCTGGGTTGCCTGTCATGTTAATGGCTTGCCAAAACTCAATAAGCAGCCCTCTGGCCAAAATAATCACCCGCCCCTGTACTAGTCAGTAACACAGAGGGGCAGAGCCTAGTTTGGGCAGCAGAGGTGCTGCTCAAGCAGTGGTCACAAGCTGCCATGGAAATCAGCCATCAGGTCCTAAGGTCCCCATGCAGCTGGCTGGCATGCCACCTAACTGGAAGGGGCAGGGTTTAGGCAGGTTATAAATCCAGATTCTGAGCCAGAAAGGCAACCTGTCTGAACAAGCTCCAGAGAGAAAAGCTCCCACGTAACCCAAGAGAGGCAGAACTGAGACCAGCAGGGTCCAGGAAAGACCTGATGGTGGCTAAAAGACTTGGAGCTCACTCTAGGACCCTGAAGCAGCCTCCCATTTGATCAAACAACCATATCAAGGCATGGCAGGTGAGTGAGAAGGGGAAAGCACCCTAAGCCTGGAGCAGGGCAAGGGTTGTATGGTCACCAAGGTTTGTCACAGCTGCTCCTGAAATCCAAACTTTGCTAAACTGTCTCTGTTCCCTTTCACAATAAGCCCATCCTGGACCTGGAATGTGAGAAAAATGGTATATAGGTAAATGGCCCTCCTTTTTCAAGCAGAGGTATTATCTGCATGCAGATATTGAGGGAAGGCCAGGAAACATTCCTCCCCCTAGTAGTTAAATGTAATTCTCCTTGCTGAGAGGAATAAGCATGTCCTTTGTGCTTGAATCTCTCTCTCTCTTTTAAGCTGTTAAGAACAAATACATCTCAGCTGTTAATGGGGTTACACCTGAAATGGATTTGGCTCCAGGTTTCTATATAAGTGTTGAAACCTGTGAAGGTCTGTTATTTCATAACATGCTTTAAGAAGGGCCTAATGCTTTGCCATATATTGATTTTCATCAGCCCTGCAGCAAAGCTGTGACACTTCATCCTTTTTTCTGTGGGGTATCTATGATTTTTTTTTCATTCTGTTAAGCTAAGTCTTGTATACAATTACGCTAATAGCTAAATGGATGGCAAAGATAAGATACTTTTAATCAGTTGATTGTATGAACATATTTATGACACTGAAGGGAAATTACAGGAATACATGGAAAATATCTTGATCTTGCATATTTGGACTATTTCTTTTTCAGAGTATCCATTTCACCCCATATATTACATAGAGTTATTACTTTGCATGGGCAATAGCAATAATAAATCATCTCAGTGCCAAAAATGTTATAATTACTTGACCTTGTGTGGCATTGGCTAGACATGACTGATATGGAAGCATATCCATTTATAGATGGTAGTTGTAGGAAAAATCTATATTACTATTAGTGTTTAAAATACAATAATTGAAAACCCAAGATTTGAAATTGTGAGTCACTGATAATATATATATAAAGGCTGGATATAGGCTACAATTTTACTTTTCTCTTTTACTTTTGAATAACATTCATTTTTAGATATAAAAGAGCTGGGGAAACAGAAGAGAAAAATATTGGAAAATCTTATTGCCAGATTAGAATATTAATTTTCTGTTAGAGTCCTTGTACCCCTTTGTATTTGTTTCCTGCAAACATTTGTGGTAGTTACATTTTGTCTTATAGTTCATGGGAAACTAATTTAGGACTCATAGGTTAAATAAATTAATTGTTGCAACTGATTATTCAGTTCAAGTTCAAGTGGAAAATGTCTCATTGAAATATTAGAATTCTATTTCTATGAGAATTGTGAAGGAGGAGAACTGGAAGCTATGCATAGAAGGTCAGAGGGTGAGGGGTGAGCGGAGAGAAGGAAAGAAGGAGCTGAAGAGAGAAAATACAGAAGAACAATTTTGTATGGGACAAGATCATTGAAGCTTTTGTAAAAGCCAAATGTTCCCAGTTTTGCTGTGAACTGCATAGTAGAGAAATGGGAAAAATGGAAGGGAATTACAATCTATCAAAGGCCTGAAGGAAGAAATAGTGTGTTTTCAACTGATGAGATAAGCAAGGATAGTTCTTTTACAAACTTCTGAAGATTCAGCACCACTTCAGAGATTCAGCCATGGACTAAACAGACAGCAGTTCTCACCGCACTGGACACAGCTGCCTCCAGCTGGTAAGTCTGTTGTGGCGGGTGGAAGGAAGGGGCATAAGGCTGGGACAAGCTGCCCAGCCAGGGCAGGGGGTGCAGGACTCAGGGAGAGAGGATGGGGGTGGCAGGATGTGGGCGCAACAGTGGTGGGGCTCTGCCCTACTGCCACTTACCCGCTTCTGCCCAGAGTGGGCCAAACATACAGTGCACAACCTCCATATCCCAACTGGGCAAGCAGCAGCAGGGCATAGCCCGCTGCTTGCCCAGCTGGCGTGGGGGGGTGGGATGTGGGTGCTGCTGCTGCTTGCCCAGCCAGGGTGGGG
>JAGPOW010001296.1:113022558-113069449 GCA_030014935.1 Caiman crocodilus
ACCCCCACCAATCCCAGCTGGGCAAGAAGCAGCAGCACCCGCATCCTGTGCCCCCCTGCCCTGGCTAGGCAAGCAGCAAGCTATGCTCTGCTGCCACTTGACCAGCTAGGGTATGGGTGAGGTGGGTACAGATGCAGCTGCAGCTCGCTCCAGGCAGAAGCGGGTAAATGGCAGCAGGGCATAGCCCTGGCTCCCAGTGCTACTGCACCTGCATCCCACCCCTCCTGCCCCACTCCCTGAGTCCTGCGTCCTCCCGTGCTGGCTGGGCATCTTGTCCTAGCCCCATCCCCAATCCCTTCCTTGCTGTGGGGGCTTTGATCTGCTCCACCATGCCCCTTCTCTCCCCGCTCCACATGCTATGTACAGCATGGTGAGGACTGCTGCCTGTTTAGTTTACGGCTGAATCTCCGAACAGCGCCAAATCTTTTCGGAATTGATTCAAAGGATTCTGATTCAGTTTGGACTTTTTAATTGGTCTCATGATTCAATTTGGATTCAGGGATTCATCTGACAAATCAGGCCAAATCTCATCCGAATCAAATCAGCTACTGAAGCTTTGTACAACTGTACAAGGATCCCTTTCCCTGATGCTGTTCCCTGCAGCAATACCCTTTTCCTCTGACTGCTCTGAGAGGTGGATATACACCATTCTTAGGTCAGCAGAGAATAATATGTTTTTCTTACTTCAGTTTGCTGTTTCAGTTAAATACTTATGTACTGATTCTCAGACAACAATGCTACGTTGGAAAGTCCCTCATCCAAAAATGCTACATCCATCCAAACATGCATCCTTATTGAAAGGATACACAATTATACCGTCATCCCTTGCTCCCTTTTGCTTATTTACTTGTATCCTAATTTCATATGCCAGGCCTCAACTCACTTTTGCGACATTACCACCTCTAAATTTTATTGTAAATGGCATGATATTTGATAATTTCCTTATAGATTCATGCAAACATGTGAAATTAGGTTGCATGTGATGGGGCAAGTAAGAAAACCTTAAAATTTCTTGGATTATGCTTAACACCTGATTATTTTGAATCTATTTTTTTAGTCTTGCTTGTAATTTTTAATCACTGATGGTTAGCACTATTGCCTTTGGGCACCTTCTCTGGTTAGTGCCAATCAATGCCTTGTCATGCTGTTATGAAAATGCATTGTTTGTCATCTCTGTATTTGCAGCGGTATCCAGGGTTGGCTTCATACAAATATGAATAAGGCAAAAAACAGGTTAAAGGAATGATTGTTTTGAGATTCCAAGAAAGCAGGGTGGCAATATTATTATATGGCAGACCTTATGTTGGTCACTGAGGGCATTTATACACATGGTCCAGGAAGCAGATGTGCTTTAATTAGAGCAGCTCTGAGAGCCACTCTAATTAGAATGTCACATGTATCAGTGTCTCTGTGGTGAAAAATGGCAGTGGGGGCACTTTAACTAAAGCTTGTGCAAGGAGCTTTAGTTAAAGCTCCCCCACTGTCATTTTTAAGCATGGGGATGCTGATATACATGATGGTGGAGTCTTCTAGAGCACAGTAATTACCACGCACCAGCAGGCTTGATTAATTGAGTCTGTTCCAATGCAGTAATTACAGCGCATTGGAGCAGTGTTAAGGTATGTGTATAGGCGCCCTGAAGTCTGTGTGTGTTCACTCTGTCTGCTGTCAGTTTCACCAGCTTGGTGGCCAACAGCTCCTTCAAGCATCCATGCTACTATAGTTAGAAAACATTTTTCTATGTGTGAGACGTACCATCCTGAGGCCAGTCACAATGTCAGCCCACCCACCTTTCTAGGACAATCCACCCACCTGATTTGCCTGTCACACCTTTGTTGGAACTGAAATAGTTGTTACTTGGTGGGAAGCTCCCTATTTAATGCCCTGATGCCAAGGGCATAATACATTGCTCCAAACCATCCCTATACCGTGTCCCATACCTTGCAGATGGCATCCAATTCCACTATTATTTTCCCCAACCCCTTAGCTGGGCTGCACTCAGCCTCTGGCCCAAACTTGGCCTCAGGTGTCTGTCACTGAGTCCTCAACTCCAGCCATCCTATGCACAGTCCTTCAGGCCCCCCACAGTCCCTGTTGTATGCAGCTTCTGGCTTCCACTACCAGGGCAGGCCTATATGCAGTCCTTCAGGCCCAAAGATCCTACTCTATGTGGCCTCTGGCTTTCATTTTGGTCTCTTGCTGGGGCCAAATTATTATTATGCCCCTTAGGCTTCAGGTGTCTCTTGACATACCTGGATCCCCAACTTGGCCTGTCATTCAGGCCTCAGGTGTCTATCGATATGCCTGAATCTTGCCTTAGGCCCCATTCAGTGGGCCTGGGCCCTGTGCTTTTCTGTTGGGGTGTGTTTCCCTAGCCTTTCCCCTCCACAGGGTCACCCACAAGGCAGTGGGGGCTGTGTCTTTACTGTGCCCCATCCTCACCTTTCACTAGGGAGGCACAGGTGTGGTATTTGCTGGAGACTGCCCTGCCACAAGCAGCCCCACCACACCATCCAACCCCATCAGAGTGCACTTTCAGGTCATACCCCAGGACCAGGAACCTCCTCCACTCCCATAGTTCCTACTCTGACATCCAGGTGTTCTGGGAACAGCAGTACACCGGCCAGGTGATATTCATCCTTCAGCTCCCCAGTTGCAATTGAAAGACCCACTCCTTGGGTCTGGTCTTATACCCTGGCTGCCTAGTCCTACATCAGGCAGCCTCCTGACTGCCATGTGACCACTTGATTAAGTCTGCTCCCACCTGTAGGGTGGTCTGCAGCCTGCTCAAGCCTTTAAGGTGGCAGGGACCACAGGTGCCCTGACACACTATGAAAATGATAGAGGGAGTTCTGACACCAGGGAAAATAGTTGGATTCATAGAAGAGGTTTATTCTCTTTAAGGTAGACATTGATGATGGAAGTGTCACTGATCTTGATAGTGAGCCATTCAATGTTGTTGTCATTTGGTGAGGAAGCAACTTGGTAGCACTCAGTGTCTCTTCTGATGAAGGTTGTAAGGGCATAGGTCTTGCTGAGGATGAAGGCAGCCAAAATAAAGCCTTACAGTTCTAGTCTGTCAGGTGACTCGCAGTGTGTTTCCTGCAGATGGATGACAGCTGCATTGCATTCAGCAGCAATCTGACTAACAACAGAGAGCTTAACTGTGCTGCTTCCTTTGATGTAGAGTTGTAGGATGGTAGATAGAGATTCATTGCCTACTAGCAGCGTGGGCCCAGAGGCTGTAAACGCTCACCCTAAAACTGTGCTATGCTTGGTGTGGGAACCCAGCTAGCAGGCCCAGAACCTGGTAGTAATCCAAACCCAGCGGCATCAATGAAAGTGTGGCATTCACTTCCCTCAAAGAGGTACTGATGGAGTGGAGCATGAGAAGGTTGCCACATTCTACCCATCAAAATGGGTGTTGGACAGTTTAAGGCAAGTATGCACTCTTGGGGGCCTCTCCAATGATGCTGTCAGCAGCTGTAGTGTTCGAGTTCAGACAGCCAACCACAGCTTCTACAAATGCTCTTATGGCCCTCCTTCAGGTTCTCAAGGTCTTAACGATATTGCCGTTTCTACCTGTTACTGGCTTTCTGGTCCTCGTGCTTCCAACATACAAGTGTGGTAACACTCGCTTCATCGTGATCACTTTAGTTAGACTGAGGCATGATCACAATAGGCAGAAGCAGATTCTTGTAGGAGTAGAAGGCAGGAGCCTAGTCTATTTTGGAGATGCAGAAGGCTTGGGGTATTGAGGGAAAACAAATCACACATCTTCTGAAAGTACTTAAATCTAATCTAGATTGCACCCTACTGATAAATGAAGAACAGGTCAGCTGGCATTATATGAATTGCTTTCTTGAAACAGGTACATGTATCTGGAGGGGAGGGAAGTGATATGACTGAAAGAAAGGTACTTATGACTCTGTCCCCTCTTGCAGTTGAGATTGACAGTACCAAGAATGTATAGACTCTTTTGTCTTGAACACAAAGTTCTTACCATCTGTTATCTATGGCACTGTGGCATAAACTGCTGTTTTTAACATCAACGGCCTATGAAATTAATTTGAAGACAAGATATTATGCATCTTACATGGACAAATGTTTTCTCTTGGTGCCTCAGGGACTGCTGCCAAATTCTGTCCATGTCAATTGTTGAATAAAATGCTCTGTAGAAAAGTAAGCTTTTGCAAACATACTAACGTATTTGAGCAACTGAATAAAACTGAAAATTGTCATCCTGATGAATATCCAATAATAAAATAATGAATGTAGCATAAAGATATATCTAATAGTTTCTGTGCTACATAATTTACCAGGTACACTGAACAAATCAGTTTTGGGGCTGCTATCTGCACTTAATAGATCTCTTTTGAAGTTTTGACAACCCAGTGAAGTGCTAGCATAAAAATAAGGCAAGTGGTAACTTGGAACATAAGTTGTGAAGACATTCTATAGACAAAGGGTTTAGCAAGTATAACAATAAAAATGAAAATAGGGAATATACCATCAGGTTTAGTAGCCTATAATCTCAATCTTTCACCCTCTAATAGTTATTTCTCATAAAGTTTAGAATGTGTTATAAGCATAGTCAAACTTGGTCATATGGAGCAATCCTGTGTAATAGGATGGAACCTGTACGATTCTGCTGAAAGGTGATACCAATCCTTTAATTAATTCTATTACAGAGAATAATTTTGCATAACTGAAAATTCCTTTGAACATATTAACTGTCAGTGTGCCTACAGAGCAACACAATTCTCAGATGAGAAAAGCCTAAATATTCTTTTTGCCTCTGGTTCAGCTGGCTATAACCAAATTCCTCAACAGTTTAGTTTACTAGTTTCAATAAGGACAGGGTTTTTTCCTAACTATCATTCAGAATGCCAACATAGAACACCTGTTTCAAACCTTTTACTCTTGAAAATAAAAGAAACATGGTCTAAAATCTACCACTAGGTTTAGGGGAATTGATCATGTGCCATGTTTTCCATTCTGCCTTCACTTTCTTGTGGATGATTTTTTTTCAAACCCAATGAAATGGAGAAAGCCTGCTGCTCACAGCAGGCAACGTCTGCAGTCACTTCAGCTGTTCATTTCTGAGATGGCGGAATGGTAGGCTTTTTTTCATTTGCATCATTTACAAGGTAACTAAAAGGTACTGAGAACCTTTGTGAACCACAGCCTGCCCCTGCACCAGCACAGTCAGAATGCTCTTATATCCGCCTTCACATAGTAAAAGCTCCCTGTTCTTTGGATTAAATTTAAAGATAATTTAGTGCTCATGAAAAGTGCCAAATTGAAGCCCAGGAGGCTGAGAACTTGGATTTATATGTAGAACAAATACAGAACAAACAGCATTGGGAAAAACTGTTGCTGCCTTGCCAATGTGACTTGACTCAGTTTTGGATATTTGTGGGGTTAGTTCCATCTCCTTGACCCCTTTATCTCTGCCAAAAGGCATGTCAATTTTGATACCAGGCTGTGTAATGATTATTGGGATTCTGTAGAGCTATTTAAAAAGTCAACTTGTGCCTAAAGTTAATATTATGCCATTGGGTGCATCTACATGTGCTATTAGTTAAAAGAAATAAACCCCAGTGCAGCTCATGCAAAAGTCAGCTACTTCCAGGGACAGCATTTACACACACACTCAGGACTGCAGCACTTTGAACCTGTAAATTAATTTACTGTGCCCTAATACTGGCACACATGTAGTCTGTGACACTTTACTGTGGAGCTAATTAGTCAAGTAAAGTGCATGTATAGATGCACCAGTTGACATTAGTGCAGAAAAATATCTCTATCTTGAACTCCACCACATGTTAACAGTTGTCTACTTGTAAATTACAAATGATAAACAACAAAGGCAATTAATCTGTCAGTTCATTTAACATTCTTCATGACTTATCTATTACTACAGCATCATGAAGTGGAAAGACACCTACTGGTAACCCCTGATGTTAAGCTATTAACAAGTAGCTACGGTGGCTTATTAAAAAACAACAAAAAACCCATTCCTCTCACAAACCCGTGCACAGAGTACCCCAGAGCCTTGGGAATCTTCCTATTGCCCTGTGACATCTCCCAAGGAGCAGACCACGGTTTGTTCTGAGATAACTCCTTATCCCCCCAAACCTGAACTCTACAGCCCTTTTACCAGACCTTACAGCTATAGCAAGGGAAACTCCTCCAGCTCTGGTTAGCTTCCCCTTTGGGTTGTGAAAGAAATGTTACGTCCCCTTTTCTGAAGAATGGGTTAGCTTGGAATATTACTCACTCTGAAATGCACTTATCACAGGTAATCAATAAGGAGACAAAACAACGAGAGAATTTATTATGTAGGAGAAAAGAATTATACAAGTAAAACTGACTATAGATTTGCAGAAAGAATGAAAAAACAAGTTGTTTCTTACCCTCTCAGCAGGCTACACCCTAGTCCTGCTGAGAGACCTGCCAGTATCATCAGAAATCAGCCACCGAGCTGATTCTGCCAGCCCTGGCTGCTGAGAGCCACTTTCACTGATTCTATCCCAGATAGACCCTAAAATACCTCTCAGTCAGTTTTCTCCCACTCGTCACCATTATTCTAATTGCCCATAAGTTACACAATCCTCCCAAAATTTCTCTTTCTAGGATATCTGCATTCCTCTGGCTTGATGGACTTTTTCTCTTGGATGCCTTCATTATTATGCAGTTGTTTTTCCCCATTACAGGCAGATAACTTTGTCATCCATCCTACAAGTGGTCCCTTTCTATCTGTTACTGAGAGCAGCAATTGTACATGCCCTAATATCACAATAGCAAGAGTGACTTAGCAGTTCCACCTACTCTGTTTTTCCTATGTCTAAACCAAGTCCAAAGTCATGAAGATACATGTAGACAGCGTAACATAATCTATACAGTGTTAGAAAGTGACACAAAAGCGTACAACATAACACTGGCTTTCCAATGAGACCACACAAGCTATATTAGTACAACAAAAATAAGAACATCTGCATGGCATCCTAAAACCAGAGTGGGTTTATGACAGTCTGACTGATATTCAAATACGTAGAAAAAAATACATTGTATAAGCAAGATACAACACACATTTTCAGTCTGGAGATGGTATAGAGCTTCTGAGAAGACATTCCTGTTAACTCCTTTAGCACTGAGGGCTAGGTAATGTATTTTGAAAGTGACTAATTTTATTTATCAAAAAGTGAAATTTCAGTCTATCTGAAACTAGTCAAGGAATTGGGGTCATAAATGGTTTTGTCTGAATAAAAACATGAAAAAAAAAAGATTCTGGATTTAATTGGGCAACAGTTCAAAGGGGATGTAGGAACCATTCACAAAATAGAGGCGATACTGCTGGTGCTCCTTTAGCTTAATGAAATGTGAAAGTTCTAGCTTCAAAATCTCTTTCCAGCAGTTTCTTAAGATGTGCTTGAATGAAGGACAAAATCCCGTTTTACTTTATGCACCCAAATACTTATGCAGTCATGTAACTGCAGTTTTTGGCACTTATTTGCCATTTGTGATTCATATCTGGGCATAGAAGTGTCCACACAGCTACTAAGCATGCTCAGTAAAGTTGTGTTGAGGCTGGGCAGCTATGTAGGATGATGTGCTCACTTAGGTACCTGTGTTAAGGAAGATGCATCCCAAAACTAAGCCAAACAAAAGCTCATGAGTTACTAGATTCTGGAAAAAGGCACTCCTGTGTTTCAGCCCCATATCATAGTGGTTAGGACATGATATCCTAGGTCCCAAATGCCCATCCTGTGAATCTAGACCTTATTTTATTATTAAAAAAATCTACCAGCACAAAGCAAAAATAACTTAGCTTTGGGTGAAATAAAATATTTCAGTTGATTCAGAATCTTATTTCAAGTCACCAAAAATTCTTAAACAATGGTTTTGTGTTTAACTGAAACAATTGTATACTTACCCATTTACTTTGCTAGTTGCCAAATGAAAAATAAATTATTTGTGCACACCCACTGCCAAATAACTAGATCTCCTGAAGCTAAATGCTCGCAAGAATGTTCACTTCATTCTTTTCAGTGTGCTTTGTATAAAGACTCAACAAATATTACACAACTATTACACAAGTCTCTATGGGACTTATGTACAACTATCTATTTTTTCACTGAATATGAAATCAATATTTTGGTCTCCCTCTATACCCCTCCAAACCCTGTCTTTATGACAAAGTACGGTTGTTGAAGCATTAGCAGCTGGAGTTGGCATTTCTGGCAGAGAAAATAGCTGGTATCTGCAGTCTGTTGAATGCTTTCCAGTGACAGATCCCCAATTGCCACAGAGGTGGTTGACAGTTGGAAATTTTCCAAATTAATGTACTAGAGAAGCAAACCAACAACTCACAGCAAAGAGGCTGCAGAGGTTACCTCTATGCTGTCAACACCTCCAGTCGTATTCCATGCCAACTCAAAATGTAGCTGCTTGAACAATTTCCGACAGATTTAGTAGAAAAGTTGCCTGCTTTGAAACTTGCAAAATATATATGTGACTAGGTAGATAGGATATAATCACCTGACAGTGATGAAAATCATTTACTGCAAGAAAACTTCTCTTTGCTGCTTCCCAGACAAACAAATAAACAAAAAGTTATAAAGCAGGGTACGTGTTGTGACATACTGAATACATATTTAAAGGAAATGCAAACAAGTTTCACTATATATTTTGGCTAGCTCCAAAAGGTTTGGATTTCTCATGATAATATAATAGGCTGTATGGGCTATTAAACTAGAATTTCAGGCAAGTTAAGCACTGATCAAAATGTGTGCTTTATTTCAAAACACCTACTACCCTCAGTGTGTGTTTCTACTTTCTAGCTCCTTTTTCAAGAACTGACCCCAAACCCTAACACTGAAATTCTTCTGAAGTAGATTGTAAGTATTGATTTTCTATAAATAAAATTTATCCTGTTTTACATTATTAATTGTGTTTACCTTCTCTAGAGTTACTCCTGGTTCACACCCTATAAATAGGAAGAAAAGCAGACATACTATGTTATAATCTTTAATGGCTTCAATCATAGCTGCTCTATTGTTAGCCCCCCATTGAGTACATGATCAGTGTTTGTTCCCTTTTTTTCCAGCATGAGTTTTTCTATATGTCTCAGTACAACAAACATCATAGCATCATCCCCCACTTTTCCTGAAGTGTGGCTTCTCTCAGGATCTCCATGCTTTCAGGTTTTAACCATGAGAGACTCTTATATAGTGATGTCGGGAAATGTGGATTTAGTCTCAACCCCTATAAGTGTTCAGCAGTCACTACCCTATTTCTTTGGATCATTTATTACCCTTCCTATTGTTCTTACTGTTAAAACTCTTTTGCCAATGACAATCCTTAAGTTACCTTCAGGCCATTGTTCCCTGACTCATTATCTCTTCTGAGTATTAATAATTCCTCCCTTCGTTTACATGATTACAATGAAAGAATTTCTAAACTGATTTTTCCCTATTTCTGACCAGCTTTAACTGATACGATTATAAAAACACAAGCCATTTTCAAAGTCCCTTGGGCATGGTAAATCCACCCACTTATTCATAGATTAGTACTGTGCTGAATCTCACTAAACCTGCTTTAAGATATGCCATAATACCCGTCTCTAGGCTACTGCAGAAACTACATAGGGAACTGTCATCAAGGCAACTTTGTGCAATAATTTATATGCCAGATTGCCAGTAGATAGTCCTCTAGGCATACAGGATGTGGTAAGAATGGATTTTTGAGAGCAGTTCTGAATGATTTACTTTTGTGGGCTGAAGCTACGTCCTGAACATTATTCTTGCAATTTTTAATTTCTTCATAATATGTAGCAGAAAAAGTAGAAAAGTAGAGATCTTGTCTCAATTAAATAAAATAAAGCCATGTCATAGCATTCGGACAATATTCTGTAAAATACTGTATTGCATAAAATTTGTAGGAAAATGACAATAGTAGGGATCAAATTCAGCACAGAAGTTGTGGAGGCACTTCACATAGATTCCAAATCATCCCTCTAGGGTATCTTTTATGTTCCACCTCCATCTCCCTAGAATGGTAGACATGTAGGCCTGTAAATATACCAGTATTACAAGATGACTTCTATAGCTATCGCTTACCTGTATGCTCACATATAGTTCATATCAGCCACTTCCTCAAACTCAATTATGAGGTTTCATAATGTGTGGAGGGACAATATGTAAGATGATACAGAGATGCTTGCAGGGGGTGGGGAGGGATAGAGGGGAAAGCTATTTTAAAGCATGAGTATCTTTACAAATTTCAATGATTCCTTTAATACAATGGTGAAATGTTGAGCCTTCAAAAATCCAGCCTGCACAGAGCCATTGTCCAGTAAGACCGGGCCTCTGAAGCCTCAGTAGTGGAGGAAGCCTGACATCCTGCCACAGCTGATCCCACTCCAAAGATGACATGTATTGATAGCCTCCATTCTTAACCTGCTTATTTATCACGATTTCACTGGAATATTTTTTTTTTTTTACAACTAAGGTATAAACCAGTCAAAATTATATTTTGTTTTTTCTAAGAATACTTATGTATCCCTAAAATTGCAGTGCTGAATGTTTCTGTAATTAAAGATTTCATTTAAAAACAAAAAGGACATTCCAAATAAAAAGTACATAAAGAGACAGTGGGTGTGTCTCCATATGCAATTAATGTGAAGCAATAAATTCCAGAGCAGTCTGAGCTGGAGTAAACCGGCCCCGAGTGCAGCATCTACATGTCTTCCTGGGATAGCAGCAATTTGAGCTGGGGCAAAGCAGTTTATGCCAGGGACATTCCCGCCCCACTTTGCTCCAGGTGGCAGCACTGGGTGGAGGAGGGGAAGGCCAGGGTACAAGAATGCTGAAAATACAGAATTGTGTGGCTAGATGGCAAGCAGAAGTCTGATTCCCTGCTGGTTGCATTGACTGAGCAGAATTTGCACCTGCAGTCAGCATCTACACATGCATTTAATTGTAGTTAATTACCCTGCTGTAAGATAATACTGTCAGGGACTGTACTGTCTTAACTAGTTTACTGGAGCCTAATGCTGTTGCATATGTAGACCATGTAGATGGTGATACTTTACTCCACACCGAATTAGTCTACTCCACAGTAAAGCACATTTGCAGAGGCAGCCAGGTAGAACAATAAGCATAAGGGCAAATAGTTCAAAGGATGGATGCTTTGGATCCTCACTTGGGATCAGATCCATAAGATGGATGGCCAACTTTTAGGTGCCTGGTCCCTGGAGTGGAATATAGAATGCTGTGTTTAAATATATAAGCTTCTTACATAATTTAAAGCGTCATATGTAACTAATGGAGAAAATTAGATGCTTTAGAATGGGAGTTGCAAAAACAGTATCCTATGTAAGGGGCTACCTAGAACTACATCCTGGAGACGTGGTAAGGATGGGGGTACTTCTTAAGTTGTGTTCTTCTGTAGGGTTGACGCAGAATACTGACAGACATGCAGATCCCCATGCTAACTGACAGTGCTTCACCATTCTAGGGAGATGGAGTTGGAACATAAAAGATATCCTAAAGCAACCCCCCTGACTCAGCAGCCATTCACCTTTGGGTCGGGGTGGGGCGGCAGGGTTGGGCTTTGCTTTAGAGTTGATCCAGCAGAGAAGTCTGGCTACAGCCTCTCTCCTCTAGCCCTGCCCCCTGTCCCAGCTCTCATATTGTATGAGGGAGAGGGGAGAAGGGAGGGGGATGGAGCTGTGGGCTGAGGTTTTCCTGACCTGAGCTGGAGGAGAAGGGGGGGTTAGGGAAGATGCGGCAAGGCAGGGGGGCTGCAATCCATCCCCTCCTCTCCAGCTCAGGCTGGGCAAACAACAACCTGAAGCTCCCATCCCCTTCCTTTTCCCCACTCCCTTCTTGCAGACAGCACCTGAGTCTGGAAAACTGACCCTAGAGAACAGAAGTTTCCTAAGGTGCTCCACTTTGGAGCACCTTCATCTGATCCCTCATAAATTGAGGGTTAATTTATGACACAATTGGCCACTTTTAAAGTGCTCTACAGCCATTCATGTGTGTCAGGGCACAGCTATAGATCACATTCAGAGGGCCAATCATACGACCAATGTCACTTCTGTCTGACACCACATTTAACTACAGGGAAGTTCAGAACTTTTCCCTGCAGTTTGAGGTGAAGCTGTCTCTTTCAGAGGCAAGGTGGGTGTCACTTGTTTCTTTTAAAGTGTACCTGAAGGAGAGGATGGTTTTATAAGAGAGCCTGGTGCTACAGCAGACATCGCCCACAGTCCTAGAAAGTGCCAGAAGGGGAAACATTCTCAGTTCTGCCTGCTCAGAATATGCACACAAGAACCAAAGGTTTACTGGGCCATACAGAGGGAGTGTGCATAAGTATAAGCATGTGCATGACTCTCCAGCTTATTGGTTAAAATGTAGGCCTGAGAGTCATTCCTGCTCTAAGGACAGCATACACATTTTTACCAATAACTGGTTCAGGTAACATGCATAAGCATCCTTGAGCCTGTCATTCCTTTTTAATGAATTCTAGCTTTAGACTCCCAACAAAGAAAGCTGTGGCCCTCCTGATGAGAAACAGTCAAGAAAGCCATATAAATATCAACACATTAATTATATAATCAGTTTAATAAGAACCAGGCAAATGATTAGATAAATAGATTTTTTTTTTCTTTTCTGAAAATTTTTGTTGCCTTTTTTTTACAGGTCTATAGTTTTTTTAGATGATTTACAACATACATCACTGGTTTCATTTTTTCAAACAAAATGCAAAATATGTGAAATGTCTGAGGTTTACAGAATTCCTAGGCTGGAAGAACAAGAATCAAATGCCTCACCCTTTTTACGTTAGGTGTCGGGTGTGCAGTAGACCTGATTTTTCATCAGACCTTAAACAGTAAAACATTTCTGCAGTTCTTTTAACTCAGCAGAAAGTCAGTGCACTTGTCCTGAGAGGGAGGTACAGTCCTTTACTCAGCTAGGACAGGAGAAGCAGAAAGGGGAGAAAAAACAATAATTCCTTTTCAAACTTTTCCTATAAAGAAGTTATACTTACAAACTTTTCTTTTCTTCTCTTTTCTTGGAAGAATGCAGTAAAACTGCAGTTATTTATAAACTGAGGTAAGAATAGAAATCCCCAAGCACATTCCAATTATGAATATGTGATTTATATTTTATGGGCAAAAAAGAGTTATTTCCCCAAGCACATTGTTTTCTTTTATCTGTGTGCTTCCTTTAATCCTGTCAATAACCCAGCATGCAGCTGCATTCTGCTCATAGATTTTTTGGGGAAGATAATAGAAATAAGCATGCACTGTAGATTGAACTATTCATGGGTAACATAAAAATACCTGCTGTTCATCAAGATTTCTGCTTGCTAATTAACCACAAAAATTGGGCATGATAATTTTGCTCTCTTTTTTTAAACTAAATAGTGGCAGGTAAGTAGCATGAAAAATAAAATGCAGCTCTCAGTTAGAGTTATAATGAAATGCCAAAATTACATTTATGTACTAAGGAACAAGAAGTGTTTACTTATTATTCATGGGTTGAAAGTGTATTTTAATATCTATATCATTCTAACAAGTATAAAACGATTTAGCACAATGCAATATGCAACACAATGGGAGTCCGAAACAAAATCATTTGGGGAAGCAAATTCACAACCTTCACTTATGTTGGTGATAAAGAAAAGAAGAGCTGAATACATTTGCCACAGTTCAGATACCATGTGATTTTTATTGAATTCCATTGGATTTACATATTTGCTATATTGCATTTTAAAATTCTGCACTCTTTCTGCATAAGTCATAAAAACATTCTTGGGATGAACATTTCTGCCAGGCTCAAGGGACAGAGGGACAAATGGAATTTATCTCCCAAATACTAGTGAAGCAAGCCACTTTGTTGCTCTTATTCCACTCTGTTTACTAGCAGGAATGATGTCCCCTTCTTACTCTTTTGCTTCCATGTGGGATTTCTGGGCAACTGGATCTGTGTAATCATGAAAACAGGGCTCTTCCCTAGCCTACATTACACAACAGCCTATCCAGTGTCTGCACAAGACCTCCATCACAGAACAGAAGACATTAGTGCATGTCTTGTTCCTCCACTTTCATCTGCAGTGAATCTGGGAAACTCAGAGCCCACATCCAGACAAGCATGGCTGTGTGTGTATGTGCCCAAGGGGGCAAAAGCTCATGGAAAAAAAGGTGGAGTGGTGCACTCAGTAGCAGCATATGCTGCCCAAAGTCAGAGCCTGCCCAGCCAGAGCCACACTTCTCTGCTGCCCAGGCTCTGTGCAGCAAGATCACCACTGCTGCAATGCTGGGAGGCCCCCAGGACCCAAGGTAAGGCCACTGGGACCAGCCCAGTACTGACCCCAGACTCCCCCACCCCACCCAGGGTAACTTGCCATGCTTCAGAGCATATATGAGATAGACATTCACCAGAGACAACTAGTGGCAGCACAAGGTGCGCTGCTGCTAGCTGTCCCTGAGTAAACAAATGTCCATGGATATCTGAATATGCCCAGAGGAGTTTTAACTGGTGCATAGTAGGGCTTTGGGAACCTTTGGTGGCTGATTTGATTCAGAGGAGCTTCGACCCAATTTGGAGGCCAAATCTTTGAATCTGAATCAAATTGGGAGACCTGTTAAAGGGTCCAAATTAAACTGGAAGCCTCCAAGTCAATTTGGAAAAGCTTTGGTACCACTTCAGAGATTCGGCCATAGATTAAACAGGCAGCAGTCCTCACCACACTGGACACAGCTGCCTCTAGCTGGTAAGTTTGTGGTGGTGGGCAGAGGGGGGAGGGAAGGGGCATGGCGGGGGGCAGATCAATGCCCTCCCAGTGGGGGTAGAATTGGGGCTGGGACAAGCTGCCCAGCCAGGATGGAGGGGCATGGGATGTGGTGGGGGAGAGACACAGAATGTAGGCGCAGCAGTGCTGGGAGTGGGGTCTATGCCCTGCTGCCACTTGCCCAGTTGAGGTGGGGAGGCATGAGATGAGGTGCTGCTGTCATTTGCCCATTCGGGGTGGGGTGGGGGGGCACAGGATGCAGGCGCTGCTGCTGCTTTCCCAGCTGGGGCACAGGAGTGTGGGACATGGGTTCTCCCTTCACTTGCCCAGCCAGGGTAGGCGGGCAAGGGACATGGGTACTGCTGCCACTTGCCCGGCCAAGGTGGGAGAGCATCAGATGCAGGTGTTGCCACCGTTTGCCCAGCTGGGATGGTGGGGGCATGGGATGTGGGCACTGTCACTGCTTGCCCAGCTGAGGGGGGGGCATGGGATGCGGGCATGGCAGCATTGGAAGTGGGGGCTATGCCCTGCTGCTGCTGGCCACCTTTTGCCCATAGCGAGCCACACCTGTATCGTGCCCCAACCCTGCCCTGGATGGGCAAGTGGCAGCAGGTTCTGTTTAGCTTATGACCTAATCTCTGAAGCAATGCTGAATCTTTGGATCTGATTTGGCTGAATCAAATCGGGATAGTGATTCGAACCACTGAATCAAATAACTGACCCATGCCATGAGGTATTTTCAGTATAATTACAGAATTCCACATCAGTCACATATTCAGACGATTTTCACAACAGACAGTGGAATGATGCAAGATCACCACATGGATTTTGATGTCTACTGAACTTACATGTGAGGTATCATTAACATATAAAGCACTTTTTTAAGTTTCTGGATAAGAAATATTGGCATTCAATAATATTTAATAGTGCCTATCAAAATGGAAATCACAGGTACAGCAACATTTCTGCTGTGTGGAACAAGGAGAGCAGAGAGCTCAGAAGACCAGAAACAAGCAAAAGCCAGTAAATAAAATGAGAAATTAAGGCTAAGGAATTGATGAAGTCAAATCTAGGTCTGGGATAAACATTTGCTTATTAGAACCATCTTTCCCTAAGTTGATCAGATGAAAGGGTAGGTCTGTAAAAATCAAAATTCACAGGATCTCTTATGATGTAGAACAAAAGAACAGCAATCTAATAATGGGATGATTAGCTATAGTCTAACCTATATTTTAATTAATATATTTAACAACTTGGTAACATACAATATAAGTTTATTTTGATCTGAATCGCATCAGGATTTTTGCTTAGACTAGTATTTGGGTTTGTAAAATACAATTAGCCTTAACTGCACCTCAAAAAGAATAAGTACTTATCTGACCATTTTGTTTATTAGTGACAATTGCATTTTTATGTATATTGAATGTGTTATATGTGATACAGAACATAAAACTTTTGCTCATCAAAAACATGTGGAATTTTCTAATTCATAGACTATAGCCAATTGTTTTGTTTAGATCTTTTCTGATGATAGTATCAATTAAGCTCATAATAACAACAGAGAATGTTTCCAGTGTTTCATTGTTTTAATTTCTCTGGTAATCTTTATAATGTAATTTAAAGATGCTGTTTTTTGGCAAAAATTGCTATGCTTCAGGGCATGAGGGTATTTCCCATAGGAATATCCAAGAAATTCTCAAACCTAGGAATGGAAGTATTTATTTTGTACTCAAAAACCACAAAATAGGTTGGATATAGAACTCTTCAAGGTCAAGTTTAGCTTGCCTTGAAGAAAAAGTGACAGCTGAGTTGCTGCATATGTATCTCCCCCCTTTATTTTTTCCTATAGAATAAGCACACTTTTCCAAAACAATCTGTTGTTTGTGTAGGATACATTTTTCATCAGTTATGAAAAGAATTGTTTTAAAGTTTCTCTTGAAAAATCAATAGTTATAGGTAAGAGGGAAAATGTCTGAGAAGGATTTGATCTGATCTGTGTTTGTCACTTTAATGAGTGGTTCCTGGGAAATATCTACTATATCGGAATGTTTACTATGTTAATACGGGAGTTTGGTTTAATGGCAGGCTCTTCACAGCATAGTAGCACATTAGATTTAGATAAAACAATTTGTAAATTGGTCAGTGTCACTGCAGGCTCCACCAGGGAGGGCCATGTTTCCCCTGAAGTCCCTTTCGCCACGTCTAGGCCGGCCCAAAGCACCCTCAAATTCTCACCCGCCACATCTTGGTCTTAAATATGTATAAGGCAGCCTCCCATATAGCCTTGGGCACGGCGTATCGGGGCCTCTGTCCCCATGGTCTTCTGGACTTTAGGTGCTCTTCCTAGACACTGGGTGTTCACCAGGCACTCTAGCCTTAAGGGCTACGCGTGGCTCCAACCAACCCCTAATACTACGCCCCAAGCCTCGCAGATGTCCTGGACGTTGGCGTGTCAAATGTACACCCGCTCTCTCAGGCCTCCTCTACATACTTGCCCGTTCTGGGCCTCCTCTACCCGGTCTCTTGGACCCACCATGCAGTTCTCTCTCTTTATTGCCAGGCATACCGTGCTACTATCCCCTTTTTCCAGGGACTACCACAGCAGCTTGCCCTTCTCTGGAGGTGCTGTGCTGCTAACCCCTTCCCTGGGGTCCACCGCAGCACTTTGCCTTGGCTAAGGTCTGCCGCCATGCTAGCCTATTACCGGATCAACCTGCCCATCCTGGGCTTCTCAAGCATTGCCCCTCATGGGCTTCTCAAAATACTCACCATGCCCATGCCTGGGCTCGTCAAATGTCCCTCTCTGGGCCTGGGGTCTCTACACCCCATGCTGCACCCTCACTGGCACTGGGGTCTCCCCACCACTGGGGTTGCCCCTGAGGATACCACACCCTCTCTGGCGCCTTTGAGAATACTGCACCCCCATGGGCAACAAGATCCCCACACTGCTGGGGTCCCTTTATGAGGTCTCCTCCAACCCCTTATAACCTCACCCAAACCACCAGTTATAACATTAATACAAACTCAAGCCTCTGACTATAACTGAAAACATAAGGCACCTGGCCATAACAACACAAGCCTCCTGGCTATGCCTCCACATCATTGCTCCAACCTCTGGAGTTCTCATAAGCTACCCTCACATTTCTGTCTCCCAGAACTCCTACCCCTCTAGCTGCTGGCAGGGAACTGCCAGCCTAGCCTCAGCTCTAGGCTTTATAAGGGCCCAGCCCTGCCCCTTTGGTCAGCTGACACTCATCAGTTGCCTCAGCAGCCCTCAGCTATGCTGCCTAATCAAACTGCGAGGGCTTTCCCCAGCAGCTTCCATACACTAGGAGCGGGGTAGCGGGGTGCACCGCGACACTCAGGAAGTAAAAAACAATATCTGCCTCATATTAGGAACTGTGATGGTGCCATGAGAGAAAGGAAGTCAGTTGTTAATAAGCTGCTTGTGTGGAGAAACTCAACATGATAGTGCTTGGACACTGGCCATGGCTTCTGAAAAGAAGACTTGTAGGTTCTGAGCACTGTAGGACTTGCTGAAAAATCATTGCTGGTACTCAGTAGCCTACAGACTTAGGACCATTTTCTCAACCATTTTTAGACTCAAGGCACTCTTGAAAAATGCCAGCTCTTTTTTTTTCACTATAGAAAAAACAATAGTGCAATTATTCTGCTACAACAAATTCAGAAAGAACACGTGGACATGTCCAGATATGCGTGGATGTTTGGTTTGCTGGGGACAACCAGCAACAGTGTACCATGCACTGCTGCTGCTTGTCTCCAGGGAATGCCGATGCTACACATGCTTTGGCACACGGCAAGTTGCCTTGGGTGGGGTAGGGAAGAATGGGGCCGCTGCAGCTGCAGCAATTCTGCTGCACAGAGTCTAGCAAGCAGCCACAGCGCAGCTCTGGGCAGCCCAGCTCTGCTTTTCAGCAGCATGCACTGGCTGAGCATACGTTGCATCATTTTTTATATCCAGGAGTCAAAAAACCCATGGAAAAAAGACTCAGCATAGCATGCACTTGGGCAGCATGCCCTTGCAGCATGGAGAACACTGGACTGTGTGGTATGCGGTGCTGCAAACATGTAAAAGAGAGTGCTTTGCTAGAATCAGACTGGAGTGTCACTTCTCAGAATAAGCACTTGATTCATTCATTAGTTTTGCAGAATTACGAAGGATTTGTTGTATTGATTTCCTATAACATGTAATATTAATATATGGCAGTTTGATAGCATGGAGAAGGGAAAATTATGATAAATACTGTATTTGCACACTAAGTTTTATAATTATATTTAAGAAGAGGTACACCCTGTTCATACTTTACTAAAAGGTTTAGTACTGTGCATGTGCCCTGGAGAGGATGGGGCAGCAATTGGATGGGCCCCGCCCCTTCAGGCAGAGAGTTAGAGGCAGAGGGAGCCCTTAGGCTTTAATGCTCTATTGTCTTGCCCCCAGTTCTGTCAAACATGACAGGAGGCAGGGGCACTAGGACCCAGTGGGATCCTTAGCAGGACTGAGCAGCCCAGCCTACCCCACCCCCAGCCATTGCACTCCCTGCCTGCCTGCACTGCTGGCACCACATAGCCTGGCTGCATCATGGCAGCACAGAGCTGCCCCAGTAGGATGTGTGTGTGTGGTGGGTGAGTGTACAGCCAGATGGGTGGTTGTAGATGTGGAGCCAGAAGCAGAGTGGGTGGGAGAGAGTGGGTGTGGTTGTCCAGCCAGGGGCAGTGTGTGTGTGTGTGTGCGCGCGCGCAGCCAGGGGTAAGTGGGTGTGTTGGTGTGTGTGTGTACAGTCAGGGGCAGAGTGGGTGGGTGTGCAACCAGGGGCAGAATGTGTATGTTTGTGTGGGTATGCACATGCTCAGCCATGGGCAGAGTGGGTAAGGCCTCTGTGTGTTCTTAGGGTGAGTCCCACATGCACACCGTACCATATACATGGACCCACACTCCCCTCACACTGCCTTACACACAGACCACCACAAACCCCATACTCATTCACATCCATATGTTCCCTCACCCCACATACCCGCACATCCACAGCCCCCCACACATCTATACCCATGCCCCACAGTATACAAAAGTAAGACTTCATTTTAAGCTGTTGTGCAATCACCTGTATGTACACTACTCAAACACATGTAAATTGAGACAAAAAATATTTTTTGAAATCAAATTAATAAATGGTGTAGATGTTTCCTTTTTAGAATACAATTTGGTATTTTTCTAGTTTCAAGATGGCAAAATGCCTTGCCAAAAAGAGCACTTCTGAGGGCAAGAGGAGGGACTTTTGGTGGCAAAGGTCAGAGGTTAGGGGGCAGGATTTCTGGCCACAAGATGGTGACCAGAAAGTGGGGCACCAAGCAAGGGGTGGAGCTACCTATGTGGCCCTTGACAGCTTGCAAAAACTTGGTAAGTGGCCCTCCACCCAAAACAATTGCCTGCCCCTGGTTTACATGGCCAGCCTCGAAGGGTAAGTGTGGGGGTGGGGGCACGTAAGCTGTCCCTGAAATGCTCCATCATTTATGAGAGGCCATTGGCTAGTTTTAAATACATCTTTAAAAGTGGATCCTAGTATCTTACTGCAGGTGGAATTCTCATCGCCTTCAGTGCAAGTTTATCATGGGGACATATTGAAAGATCACCAAAAGATCTCGAGTCCCAGACATTCTTCTCCTAGGTTAGTAGGTTTAGCCTTGATTTAATAGTACTACTAGCTTTCATTCAGTACAGTTTTATTGCTTGGGGGGTTGTTTTAAACCAGATTGATTAAAGCTCAGCAAGAGACTGTATCTATATTCTTTCCAAGAACTTTTACGATGCAAAACCAGAATGCAACCAGAATACAAAACCAGGCAGTGTGCTTGGTAATTCCCATGGCTCACAGTTGTTCTGGCTTTTGGTCTGCACAATCCTTTTTCTCTTGGCACCTTTTAAGCATTCAAAATCATGACCCTGAAATTAAGGGATTGTCTTCAAAATCATCATTGTTTTCAAAAACAATATCTTAACATTCTAGTTTTTGAGCTTTTAGATCTAATTTTAAGTTTTCATTTCAGGTGTGATGCCAGCTTCTTCCTGGTGGAGGGTTGCAGTGGGCTAGACAGAAAATTGGGGAGGCTGCACAGACCAAGATAAGACATAGGCCCCATGGGCCAGGCCAGGCTAGGAGTGCTGCAACTCTGTGGGCTGCAGGCAGGAGAGGGGTGGGCTCAGCTGCATGGGGCAGGAGGTAGTGGTCTGGGGAGGAGGTAAGGGGCTTGGAAAGAGGTGAGTGGCACTGGGGGGCTAAGGCAAATTTTGGGGTATCTATAGCCCTCCCCACCCCCCAGCCTCACCTAGCAATGCCCCTGTTTTGTCTGCAATTTCAAGATCTAGAAAACTTCCTTTTTAAAGACAGAAACTCAGATGATCTTGTATTTACAAGATTTCAGGCTCTCAGGCTTTAAGTGATATATCAAAAATTAAGATACCCACAGTACATTTAATGGACTGGCATTAGTGGGAACACAGATGCCTTAAGATAGTTATAGATGGTCTTTAATCATATCGCTGAAAAGAAGCTGAGCCACTCTCTGTGTTCTATCTCCTTTCTGATTCTTCCTGCATCCTTAGGGTAAGAACAATTATTTGTTGGACATGGCTTATGTTTAGACAGCTTAAATTAAGCCACCTAAATCTAAGCCAGGAGTGACATGTGCAGGCACGTGGTGCTTGCTGGGAGCAGTGCAAGAAGTCAGAGGTAATTAACTGTGGTGGGGGCAGGAGAGTAGCTGGTGGGATCAGGGAAGTCTTGCTGTGTCCCTAGGGGAGTTGGTAGGCCCAAAGCAGGGGTCATCAGTTCTGTGGGGTGGGCTGCTCAGTCCAGATGCATGGGTAGTTGGAGGGTGGAGGGGCTAAGAACAGCACATCTCCAGAGCTATGGCAAGTGGCTGGACTTTCCCAGCTCCAGGACTGTGTTGTAAACTTGAGATTAGGTTAACCCTTTATCAATCTTTCAAGAAGGGGAGGAAGGAGGGCCCAGGCAACTATAGACCAGTCAGTCTCACCTCCATCCTAGGCAAAGTCTTTGAAAAAATTATCAAGGCTCACATTTATGAGAGTCCTGAGAAAAAATTATGCTGAGGGGAAACCAGCATGGGTTCATAGCAGGGAGATCATGCCTTACTAATCTAGTCTCTTTTTATGACCAGATTACAAAACACCTAGACACAGGAGTAGGGGTTGACGTCTTTTACTTAGACTTCAGGAAGGCCTTTGATACAGTATCCCACCCCATACTGGTGAACAAGTTAAGAGGCTGTGGCTTGGATGACTACACAGTCCAGTGGGTGGCAAATTGGCTAGAGGGTCGCACCCAGAGAGTCGTAGTGGATGGGTCGGTACCGACCTGGAAGGGTGTGGGCAGTGGAGTCCCACAGGGCTCGGTCCTTGGACTGCTACTCTTCAATGTCTTCATCAGTGACTTGGAGAAGGGAATTAAGTGTACTCTGTCCAGGTCTGCAGATGACACAAAACTGTGGGGAGCAGTGGACACGCTGGAAGGCAGGGAACAACTACAGGCAGACCTGGGCAGGTTGGACATATGGGCAGAAAGCAACAGAATCTAATTCAACAAGGAGAAATGCAAAGTGCTGCACCTAGGGAGGAAAAATGTCCACCATACCTATTGCCTAGGAAATGACCTGCTTAGTGGCACAGAAGCGGAAAGGGATCTTGGAGTCCTAGTGGACCAAGATGAACATGAATTGGCAGTGTGATGAAGCCATCGGAAAAGCTAATGGCACTTTATCGTGCATCAGCAGATGCATGACGAAAAGGTCCAAGGAGGTGATACTTCCACTCTATTGGGCGCTGGTCAGACTGCAGTTAGGATACTGTGTGTAATTTTGGGTGCTGCACTTCAAGAGGGATGTGGATAACTTGAAGAGGGTCCAGAGAAGGCCACTCATATGGTTAAGGGCTTGCAGGCCAAGCCCTATGAAGAGAGACAAGGGCACCTGGACCTCTTCAGCCTCTGCAAGAGAAGGTTGAGTTGAGAGGCAACCTTGTAGCTGCCTATAAGTTCATCATGGGGGCACAGAAGGGAATTGGTGAGACTTTACTCAACAAGGCGCCCCTGGGGGTTACAAGAAATAACGGCCATAAGTTGGCAGAGAGCAGATTTAGACTGGACATTAGGAAGAAATTCTTCACAGTTAGAGTAGCAAAAGTCTGGAATGGGCTCCCAAGGGAGGTGGTGCTCTCCCCTACCCTGGGTGTCTTCAAGAGGAGGTTAGATAGGCATCTAGCTGGGGTTATCTAAACCCAGAACTCTTTCCTACCTATGCAGGGGTTTGGACTTGATGATTTATTGAGGTCCCTTACGACCCTAACATCTATGAATCTCAAAATTAGTTTACCATTGACATTAACCCAATCTAAATTGGGTGTGCCATTTTTAGGCCAAACTGAGTCCTGTGAATACCTTTCCACAAGGGCATTTAGATTGATTTAAACTTGGTTAAGTCAATCTAAATGTAGTGCTTATACATTCCCCTAAGGAGAAAACTCATTGCAAAGTGCTGTCTTGCTGTATGCAGCTAGCATTGCCCTTTCCATAGCCTATCCCTTTTTCCTTGCAGTAGAACTACTTCAGAATGAGACATATTCGTAAATAAAGAAAACCATGGAAAGTCCAAGCCTAAGTCTGGTAATCTGTACTTGTAGCAGGGCATAAGGTGCATCCTACTGAGAGAGCTAGGAAGACGACTCAGGTGCCAGTTGCTGAGGTAACTAGAAGGAGCTAATGATTCACATCTGCCTAGTCAGCTGGAGGAAGGGGCAGGGCCTGGCTTCTATATAAATCACAGGCAGGAGGCCAGGAGGCAGTTCCCTACCAGCAGTCAAGGAGGAAGGAGCTCCCTGTTGTGTAAGAGAAGAGAGGATTGATGAAGGAGCAGCATCTGATACTGCTGAGAGATAAAGGATCCCTGGTAGCTTTAGCATGATTATAGACGGGTGGCTTCTGTTTGTGTTGTAGCCAAAGGGACTTGTGTTTGTGTTGCTGTTTTATCACTGGTGATTTGGGTGAGGCTATTAGGGGTTGGAGGAGGCCTTATAGGGGACCCACAGCAGTGTGGGAACCCCAGTGCTGCGAGGGTGCAGCATTTGGGGTGCACAGACCCCAGCCCCAGACAGGGGCAGCTGAAAAGCCCCAGTGCAGGCATGGTGAGCCCTGGAGAGAGGGTGGCATTACTGAGGAGGACCTGGAGAGTGGGTGCAGAGAGAGATGGGACTGCGAAGAGCCTGAGCTCTAGAGAGGGCACGGTGAGAGAGAGACCTAACAATGTCAGGCACATCTGCGAGGCTTGGGGTGTGGTACAGGGATGGTAGGAGCCATGCATAGCCCATAAAGTGGGAGTATACAGAATACTCAATACCAGAGAAGATCTAGAGATAGCAGGAGAACAGTGGACAAGCAGATGAAGGGCAGCCTCTATAAAATGTATAAGATCAAAGTTGTGGCAGGAGAGAATTGGAGGGTGCTAATCAGTAACTTGATACGGTAAAAGAGGTGGCCAAGGAGAGCACAGTGACCCTGACTGCCCTCCTGTTACAGTACTGATAGCCATGGACACTGCATGAATGCAAGATCATGGTGTGATGAAACATACTATTTGTGTTCAAATTAAAGCCTCTCCTGAATTGTCATTTTCCTGACATTATATGTACATGTTTTGCTTTTTCAACCTGTGCAGGTGAAATGCATTCTGTTCAGTGCTCTGTACCTGTTCAACAGGGATGCAGGTTTTCTGTTCCCCACGGAAAAACAGAAAAAAAACCATGGATTTTTCCTCTCACCCGAGAAAACCATGGGATTTTCATTTTAACAGAGAAATATGTGAATTTTGCTCTTTTTGCAAAGAGCGTTCTGCAGGCTGGCAGAGTTTCAGCCTTCAAGGGGTTAGGGGGAGCAGGAGGAGGGCAGGCAGGCAGGAGACACCATTAGTATGTATGTACACGTGGCATCCAGGCACCTGTGGGAGTAGCTGTCCAAGCTAAGTGAGGGGTGGGGGTTGGAATTGAGGTCCCTCTATGGAGGCAGGGAGGGATGGAAATGGGCAGATCAGGACTGAGGTTGGGGTTGCTGCCCAGCCGGGTGGTCCATGGGGCTTGGGGCCCAGGGCTACAGTGCATGGCCACAGAGCCCCAGCGGGCAGCAGGATTGGGCTGCAAGTGGCTCATCTGTGGGGTGGAATGGTGGGGCCAGGCCTCTGCCACTGTTCATTCCCCAGGGGGGTGGAGGCACATGCCACCCAGATCTGTGTGTAGGGTGGGGGTGGGATACCCAGTACAGGCTCAGGCTCCCCATCCTGGGATGGGCAGGGGATATGTCATCAACACAGCACATTGCTTGCAGCAGCCACAAGTTTTTCCATGTGTTTCTGCTCTGTCCTGCCATGCCAGTCCTGTCCGCTGGGTGCAGAGGCCCTGTGGGAGAGCAGCAGGACAGGGAGCCAAAGCCTGCAGTGGGCAGTCTGCATCTGCCCCTCCTTTTGCACAGATCTGGAGTGTGCACAGTGGTGGGATGCCAACCCTACCTCCTTGCCCAAGCCCACAGCAGGCAGCCCACACCCATCCCACCACAGACTCCACAATGCTGCTGGTGAGGGATGGGAAGCTGAGCTCCCCGCTCAGGCCAGTACCAATGCCTCCCATGGATGGCAGCTGACCCTCTGGGACTGCTTCAGGGGGAGGGAGCTGTGGACCCAGGTCCCTGGACCTGTAGTCATGGCAGCTGGGGTCCCTCTCCCACAGGGATGGGGAGGGTAGGGGGCTATGAGGGGAGTGAGGGGCACCAGCAGGGCCCAGCAGGCTGTGGTTGGGGAAAGAGGTGCACTGGCAGAGTCAGGGGGCTATGAGTTGGGAATGAGGGGCCTGGACCTGCATCCTGGTGAGCTAAGGGGGCAGAGGGAGCTGTGATTTTCCATGATAAACCCAAAATCAAATATCAAAATGCATAGACACTTAGAATTTATTTTACTATAGTGATTGGGGCACCTGTAGAATTCCATATTGCTTTAAAACTGTAAATATATCAATAAAATATTGTGTTCAATTGATACCTATATTTATATAGTGATGTTTCATTTTAATCCTGGATTTGGGAGATTTTGTCAAAGAATTTGCATTTTTTTTTTTATCAAGGAAAACCAGGATTTCTTATGATCAATGTGTTATAAATAACGTACAGTAAGTGTTAAGGTCTGTTTACTGTGTTAGTAGGCATTAACCCCAGCCTTAAAACTGTTTTAAAAACGGTGGAAAACCATAGAATGCACCATTAAATATTTTACCATATTTATAAATTCAGTTAAATATAAATTAAATTGTTGTGTCTAATAGCTGTTTTCATTCAGGATATATGTAAAAAAACAATTGAACTGCTGTATGGGCTAAAAAGCTGGAAAAAGGGGAACTTTACCTAAAAAGCCATGTGTACTGGAGCAGAAGTTAGCTGTGTAGGGGCTAAGTGTCACCATGACCTGATAACAAACTCAGTGCTCAGGGCCTCAGATTGTTTGGATTGGAGCACTCTGTCTTTGTATGTGGAGGACTAACAGAAAGCCAAGGGCAGAGTACAAGCAATGACAAAAAAAATAGGTTCACAAAGTTTTTTGGGCATGGTCCTGGATAAGGAGACTTGAAAGAATGAAACATAATAAGCATAAACCATGCTCTCTCTTCCAAAGAAACAGAACTTCTGTATATTTACAAATGAGAAGGGTCACATTGAATAAACATCTGGCTCCTTTAGCAGTTTTCCTATTTACTAGGACCACTCACAAGACTTTAAATTTTGCTTACCCGCTCAGGTGAAAAAGGCATAAAAGTGTATATATCTCAGGATACTAAACACACGTTTTGCATATTTGAAGCACCTAATTACACCCAGTCTTGCACCAAATCTTTTTTTTTAAAGTGTAATATGTCTTTATAGCCTGTACTAATCTAAAACTAATTTCAGGGTCAGATCTTTTATTTATGTTAGTAAAAATAAATACAAGACCTGACCCTAAAAATAACATCATCAACTTGCTTCTTCAATGTTAACGGGAATCTTAGTTGCACAAATACTATTGAGTAGGCATATGAATAAACAAGAGTCATAGAAATTGAGGCAGACAGATAAAACACCCAAATCATTTTTTAAAATATCTATCAAAGACACCTTAACTACTCCTATTAACTTTTCCTTTTTAAAAAACATTTCTGGGCTACTTATTCCAAGACAGCCAGGAGCAGACTTTTTATGACTAGTTTATAAACATCTAAAATACAGAGTTGTTATACAGGAAGTGGTGACATAACCCATATTTCAGTATCATGAAAACAACTATTACAATAAAACTTTAAAAAATTGCAACTTCTATTGCTATACTTTAGAACAACATTTTAATTGTTTTGTAACTTATTGCATCATTGTTGCATATTAATTACCATAAAAAAGATTACAGTGTGTGTTCTGACTTCAAAACTCTGCTACTAGATGAAACTACACAGTGTAATGTGAAACACTGCATTCTATACCTGTAAGGACACATTTACGTTAACTCTTTCTTGCATGAGTAAGGAGATTCAAGGTTTATGATGTGGGATTGTTTCAGGTACAAGAACCGCTTGTAACTTTTCTAATTCTTCCAAAATTAAGCATTACAGTTTCTCTAAGCAGATCATTCGGGAACAGTTTCTAACATCTACAGGTCTACAACTACAGTCCCTAGGAAACAACAGAGTGGCAGTTAGCCTTGTTCATCTGAGGTCAGGCACAAAGCAAGGCAGGGTAGTATTTTAGAGCCCAACTTGTTCAGAAAGGTTTCATAGGCAACAGCCTGTTTTGTCAGATGCTATAAATAGCATTCATTTCGTATAACAGTCATATAACTCCCAAGTGTGCTCTCACCAATGAAAAATCATGTCTTCTGAGCAAGGTAGTCTTTTAAGGTGCCAGTCTGCCCTACCTTCTTCTAGAAAACTGTTGGAATGTAGTTAAAAAAATAAGGTGACCCCATACTTGAAAGATGTTGTTCTTTCCTTATGTTTAGCACTGTCAACTTGCAGTGAACTCAGTAAGAACTAAATCTGCTTAATACTATGCAAAATCAATCTCATACTTCCTACCCAGTAAGGCATCCTAGTTATTTAATGATAAGAAGGCACAGTAATGAATTTACTACTAAATGCTTAAAAGTAACATCTATTAAACATCCTGATGCAAGAGCTATGAGAAGATGACTAATTTCAGTTTGCAGTGGATTTTGATATTTTGAAATCTAATTCCATTCCAGTTTGGAATAAAACACTAATATTTCAAGTTTCTAGTAAAAGGGAATAAAACCCTGGCTTCAGGACAGCCTTTTTGATAGACTACTTTAGAGTAATGGAAGTGGGAAGCTGTAGTCCCAAGGCAAGGACAGCCCACCCAATCTACATGATGAGCTGCTCTGAAATTGAAGCCCATCAGAGACCAGGACACTAAGTCTTTGCTATCCTCTGAGCTTGAGTAGAGTAGACTCCCCTACCCTGCATACACCCTGATTAACAAGGGTCAGGACAATACACCACCCACTGATATCCCACCACTGTATCATTCTATCTTGGGAGTAAGACAGTTGCAATTGACTGTATTGGCTCTCAAATGCCAAATCCCAGAAGAAAAGATAAACATATTTATAATGACATCAGTCTATAATGAAGAAGGGCAATTGGTTGCAGAAGGACAGAGCCCAGAAGAAGGTACTCCAAAATAAAGACAAGGGACTAGTGATAGAGCAACTGGTGGACTATGAGATAATCTGCTGGCAAGGAGATGAGAGTCAGGAAAGGAGTGGTCGTAACTGTGTACATTTTTGGGTGGGTGCTGGCCCCTCCAGAAGGGAAGAGAGAGGGTAGTAGTTGGTTCAGGAGACGAACAGAAATTGTGTTGTAGTCAACAAAACTTTACTCTGATACAGTAAAGTCAGGGAATCTCAGTTCTAAGTACAGATCTAACCCCAGGTTTAAAACATTTAAAGATGGAGTATCATATAGGTAATTTTGCTTGTTTTGTTCAGAGAGTCTTACCTGACCAGTCAGATGCTGGGGCCCTGTACATTGTTTCTTCTGGGGGAAAAAGAAGCATGTAATTCCAGATAGGGATATATTTCTGGGTTTGGTACTCGTACGGCCTGAGAATTCAACCAATATGAATAGTTATAGTTCTGATATTACTATGGTATATGCCTCCCAGAATTAATTCTTGCCTTTTCAAGAAAGTGGGGTTAGTGCTTAATCAGAATCAAGATGTGGGATCTTCTTTACCCCTTCCTGACTTGGTATTCCCAGGACTTCTAGGCTATGAATGAATGTCTCTCATTCCATCTGGAGGAATTACAGGAAGATTGACTTTTGGAAGACCCAGTTCTACTAGAAGTAGGGTGGATTCAGAAGGGGTCCAGCACTGCAGTTGCACCCCTCTTTCAGACAATGCTGTGGGAGCAGTAGCTGGAGATGTTTGTTTAGGACCCAAAAGCAGGGTAGGATCTCCCCCTCCACACCCTCTCCTTCCATGCTCAGTGGCATGTCCCCCTCCCTGACCACTCATAGATTCATAGGTCCCTTCCAATCCTACATCTAAGTAGATCATTAAGTCTGAACCCCTGCCCTGGGCAGGAGAGAATACTGGGCTTATATGACCCCAGATAGGTAACTGTCAAGCCTACTCTTAAGGTTGGAGCCAGCACTACTTCCCTTGGAAGTTGGTTCCAGATCCTAGCCACACTGACTATGAAATAGTGTCTTCTAATGTCCAGCCTGAACCTAATGTCAAACAACTTGTGGCTGTTATTCCACTGATTCCATTTCCATTGCCCGTGGCAGATCTGGGTGTGAGGGAATCTTCAGAGCTGTCCCAGCTGGCCTGTGTGGGGAATTGAGCTCAGCTGAGGACAGCAACAGTGGTAGTCAGGGAAGTCCCTGGGGGGGCATGAATCGGAGCAACCTCCTCAGGTGCCGGACTTTGGGGGGCCCCACAGAGCTGGGCAGAGCAGCAGCAGTGCGCAGCTGGGTGGAGCAGTGGCTCTGTCCAGCTGCTAGCTACTGCACCCTACCACCACAGCCAATAGTGGCAGCAGCTGCTTCTTCCATGGGATCAGAGTGGTGGTCTGATTTGTCCCAGGCTCCACAGCCTGCTTGGGTGAGCTCTGGCAGTTATTCCTCCCTCCCCAGTCTTTCCAGGTACTCTTCACCACCCCAAGAGCAGGCTTAGGGAGGATGGTAATGGGAGGAGACAGGATGTGCCACTGAGCATGGAGGGGAAAGAGAGGGGCAGGGGGAGAGAATGTTACCTGGATTGAGACTTAAAATAGTCCTTAACTACTGCTTCTGCAGTGTGGTCTCTCTGCCCTAGTTGGGAGGTGAAGCTAGGAGTGGGGGCCACAGATTCCCCTGGTAGCTGGTCCTGCACTCCCATTTACAAAATCCTGAATCATTCACCCATGGATGGGAGCAGGGTTGCTAACCCAAGACTTTTGTGGGTTTTTTTTACTGACAAGCTGCAACCATTTTACTGACAACCACATTTTTTTTTTACTGACTTTTTTTTTTTTACCATACTATCTCACTCCCTTTCCTGCCTGGTGCCTCAGACTGTCATCATATGCGCAGCCTTTGATGTAAGCAGGTGTTACAGGCAGACAAT
Source organism: Caiman crocodilus (assembly GCA_030014935.1). Classification (NCBI taxonomy): domain Eukaryota; kingdom Metazoa; phylum Chordata; order Crocodylia; family Alligatoridae; genus Caiman; species Caiman crocodilus. The sequence continues at coordinate 113,053,092 of JAGPOW010001296.1, forward strand.
GGCTGATGTGATGTAGCAGCAGTACATGGCTGTGGGGAAAGAAGGGGGCTATAGAGGGTCCCATGGGTTACAGAACCCCTGACAGAGGTTCCACTTTTATACAAGCCAGCCAGCACTGCTCTGCTCTGCTCTGTCTGTTTGGGGACAGTTGCAGCCATGAAGGATTCTGATCATGAATCCTCACTCAAGCTCATGATTTCTTAGCTTTTTATGGACTACGGAAGAGCATTTTTATCCCTTTTTTAACAGATTGTCATTTGGCAATCCAGGCTGGAAGTCTGGGATCTTGGGAAATGAGGTCTCAACAGAAGATTGCAAATGCCCTTAGAGCTTGCAAACAAATTCTAGGGCTTCTAAGAGTCTTGACTCCCTTTAAGCTTGCCCAATGGACTGCAAAGAAATGGTGGGAAACAAAACAAGTATTGAAACCTGCCTGCTGTATTCTGTCATAACTTTTTAAAAATCAAATTGTATCCCTGAAATGTTTTGGTTTGGAAAGATCAACTTTCTCCAGTAGAAACAGATTCCACTGAAGAATCTCCAAGTAGCTCTACTGGATTCAGGTATGTGTTTTGGACTTAGCCATGTCTTATCCCAAACTTGGTTTGTTTTCTTAGATTAGGTTCATAATATATTTAGATTCAATAGAAGCTGGATTCCCCTCTCCTTCCCCACAATATTTGTGGGTAGAATCACCTTGGATAGTCACACTGGGCAATATGGCAGTTTTCTACACATAATATGCACAGATATAAATGACTCCATAATGTTCAAGGCACTGGAGAAACAGACACTACACACATGTACACGTGCATGCTGCTTAGTTAAGGTATCTTTAGAAATGCTAGTATCAAAGAGAAATTAGTGGCCAAAGGTAAAACATTCAGTTATGCATCAAATACATGTATCCCATTGAATTTCATACAAGGACCCTATGGCCACGTCCAAATGAGCATGGATGTTTGGGTCCCTGGGGAAAATTGTCAGCAGGATACCTTGTACCACTACTAGTTGTCCCCAGAAAATGCTTGTGCCATGTGCCCTCTGGCAAGTAGCAGGTTACCCGGGGTCAGTTGGAGGGGCTGTGGCCAACACAGTTGTTGACCCCAGCTGTCTTACCTGGGGTCCTGGGGGGCCAGGGAAGCTGCAGCTACATTGCTCCTGGAGCCTGGCTGGCAGCCAGAGCATGGCTCTAGCTGGACAGGCTCTGGTTTGGGGCAGTGAGCAGCATCCTTGTGTGCACCACCACACTTTTCTTCTGTGTGGGTTATTTATTTTTTTACCCCTGGATCTCCAGGGTTGCAAAAAAACCACCCCTGTGTCGCAGGGTACCAGCGCACGAAACACCTGAATGTATGGTATGTGGTACCACAGATGGATCTGGCTGTGGATTATGCTCATCTGGACATGGCCTATGTTTTTACTCTGTCCCCTATAATTGGTAATATTTATCTTATGAAAAATGCTGCCAGTATTTAGGCTTTTGCAAATATTTACTAATATTTTTACTGTGCTTAAAGTCAAAAGGAGTGATTTGTGTAGCAAAACCCCCAGTTTTTCTTTTTTAATTTTAAAATGCATTCCCTCCCCTTCCCCAAGTATTTCTGACTTTTTATTTCCCTTTTTATTCCCTATAGATAAGTATAAGTAAGTTAAGGTGTAGGATAAGCTTCAGCATTTTATTTTAGGTAGTAAATTTTATTTTTCTCTCCCCTCTTTGCAAATAAGTGCCCTGATATTTTGATATAGATATCCACTGTTTTATAAATGATAATAATTATGTTTTGTATTTTTTTTTTACTGTGATGGGTTTTTTTGTTTGTTTTATTGTGTTATTGCTGTTTTAGGCCTACATATGTAAGTTAGCATAAGTCATGTCAAGCCTCCATCTTGTGTTCCCTGATGTTGTAACCTATGACCAAGACCTACCCCTCCTATGTAAATTGGTTCCTCAATGAATGTGGGTGCTTGAGAGAAAATGGCAGTAGGTATAAAAATAGCTCCTTCTGAATGATCGAACCATCAACATCAATACCTAGACCAATGACCCAGCCATTGGAACCACATTCAGCATTCAAGAAATAAAAGATGAGGCAACCCACCATTGTGCCAAGGCTGCACATGCTCAGTAAGAACACATGGAACCCACTGGAACAGGCATGACCTTGCCTGGACAGGCCCTCCCCACAGGAAATCAGAGGTAGTCTGCCCCATAAAAAAAAGTAATGAAGAGTGACTCCTTGGGATGCCCTTTCCAGTAGGACAACACCTACTGGACAAAGACCCCTTTCCAGCCTAGATAGGTAGCTATCATCCCCTACCCCCTCTTCAACCAAGGGCTTGGCCTCTGTTTCTCTTTCCTACCTGGACTCCAACCCTTCCACTGAATCTCTTTCTCCTGCTGCCAGTGTGTGTGTGTGTGAACCAATAACTTCATGAGGCTGTATAATGTGTTGTCTGTTTAATAAAACTGTTACTTGGACCCCTGAGTTGGGTTTTGCTTTAATATGGTTCTGGTCTGGCTCCACTCTCTGCTCCTCGCCCTTCTAATTTCTGTCTCATTTCTCCCTCTCCTGCTTCTGGCTCACCACCACCTCCTAAACACCTGTCCTGAACTCCTCTCTGTCTTCAAACGCCCTGTTTCTTTGCCACTGTCTTATTCCCACTGCCTTCCCCCCCAGATCTCTGCCACTGTTATTGCCTTGTCCCCACTGCTTTTTCCCGAGCTCCCAGGTTTCTGCCTCAGTTTATTTCCTGGCAGTCTCCTCCTTGCCACTGGGCTTTTTCCCTTGCACCAGTGACCTTGAGTAAGCCTGGGGCCACTTGATCTTAAGTAGCCCAAAGCCTTAGTTCCTCAGCCCAGTTTCTCTCTAGTCTACCAGTTCTAATCCCAGTTCTGGCAACTTCACTCCTCACACTTTCCCCTCTCACCTTAAACTTCCTCCAGGTATCTCAAGTACTCCAAACACACATGTATATACTTTACCATCCAAGTTAGGAACTCACCTATGTGTACATGTAGGTGGGTGGTGGTATGTGTGTGAACTAATGAATATACACACACACACATGTATATATGTCATCGTGTGTGTGATATACTCTGTACACATACATGGATCACTAACTTGTATGTGGGTATTGACAACTGATTGTTGTCTAATTTTTGGTGCGTAGTGTATATGTGCTTAAATTGTTGAAAGGTATCCATGTGCTTAGGCTGATCTGGATGTGTATGTGCCTGAATTGGTACTGCATGTGTATGTATGCATCTAATTGATTTGTGTGTTTGTATATGTGCAATTGTGTCACACCCTCTTGTCTAACAGCGCAACTGAGATCCTGAGAGTTGGCCTGATCTTACAGGGTAACATTTGAATAAACAGAATATTTTCTGGAGAACCTAAAAGAAAGCTTGTAGTACTGAAATAAATTTAATATTTCAGACAGTGTCTTGCTTGTGAACAGCACCAAGTTCATTATGCTCATATTATCAAAGAGAAAAACCTTAAACTGAAGAGTAAATTTAAATATCAGAAGCAGTTAACTTGCTTTCCATTTTCACCTTCATTTGTTTTGATGTCTAAACTTTTAATAATTTGAGCCAATTTGGTTTGGAGCCAAATAATAAACTACTTAGCTGTAAACTCAGACTGCATTTAATATCACTTTATGTCCAGTCAACCAATTTGAACTCAATTAAAGTCATCCTGTAATATCTTCTCATTTGTATTAACACAGTCTGAAGTATAGTAAATTAAAGCATCATCAGTGTAAACATATATATCAGAGATTTAGTAATAATTAGTAGATCACTTACAGAAATAAAAAATAGCAGCTAGCCTAATAAGCCAGATAGTAAAATGTAAACATAGGGTATGTCTACATGTGGTGATTTAAGGTGTTTTTGTTATTTATTGGGTGCATTAAGGGAGCAGATCTACATACGTGTGCCCTAATTGCACCTTTAAAATGACAAGTTTAGACTAATTGTGTTTAAAGGACATTTCATACCTCCTTTAAGGTACTTAACTATTCGTGCCTACATGTAGATGCTTGCAGATGCTTTAACACTGTGTATGCAACTGAGCAGGATGGAGACAAGCCTGTAGGGCCCTGTGCTGCCACTGGGTGCCGCCAAGAAGAAGCAGCAGCGGGTGCTGTTCTCCAAAGCGCAGATGCTGGAGCTGGAATGGCGGTTCTGGTAGCAGTGATACCTGTTGGTATGCCAAGAACTTGGTTGTTTGGCACAGTGACAGGTACTGCTGCTACCAGAACCACCTCTCCAATTCTAGCATCTGTATCTTGGAGAATATCATCATAGTATCATAGTATCTAGGGTCACAAGGGGCCTAAAGCAGGCTATCTAGTCTGACCCCCCGCCAATGGTAGGAACAAGTGCCAGGGTCACAGGACCCCAGCCAAGTACCTATCTAATCTACTCTTAAAGATGCCCAAGGTAGGAGCAAGAATGACTTCCCTAGGAAGTTGGTTCCACATCCTAGCCACCCTAATTGTGAAGTAGTGTTTCCTAATGTCCAACCTAAACCTGAAAAAAAAAATCATCCACCACTGGTTCTTCTTGGCAGCTCCTGGTGAAAGCATGGGGCTCTGAAGGCTTTGCTCCAGCCCACTCTCGACTGGTGCTGGAGAAACCGAGACACAGGGAGAGGATTAGAGTCAGGGCTGGGGCTAGCCCGATCACATCCTGGGGGATGAAGGCTCCCACCCCCTTAGTTGGCATTGGGCTGCACTGTTCTGCTATGCCACCACAGGCTTTGGGACACTGACAGGTAACTTGGTACCCCATGGCCAGGCCCAGCACTGACTGGATGCAGCTTCTTTGAGTCGCTAGACAGCCTGGGAGCTCAGGTGCACCCCTTGCTCACTTGGAATCAAGATGCTTCTGGCTGTGGTCTAGCAGCCCCAGCTCCACATGGGCCACTGACAAACTCTATGGCTTTGGGCTCACCCTGTGCCTTTTTCTGCACTCCCTCACCAGGAATGCACTCATTGTTCACACTGCCCCCAGCCACTTTCCCAGCATGGCACCCACCCACAAGCCCCAACATAGATGTGCATGCAGGGGGTTATCCAGGTTCTGTCCAGGGCAGGCTGCAAACACATTCACTCAGCGAGCCACATTAAGGTGCCTTAAAGAGGGCAAGTATAGATGCATTCCTAAATTGCCTTGATTTACATTAGGCTAAGGCACATGTAAATGCATGTGTATACATGGACATAGGCCATAGGTAATTAAAGCGTTTCTTAAAAGTGACCAGTGAACATTAATTACTAAGTTGACAAGTGTAATATAATAGTCTTGAAACAGTTGTATAAAATGTAAAAACTCATTTTAAATTTGAGAACCAAAGAAGGAAAATAATTAAAACTTTGATTCGTAGACTAAGATTCGTTTTATAGGATAAATTATCAAGTTTCTTAGCGGGTATTAATTTCTCCTTTATCTTGGCAATCAAAGAGAAGCTTGAAATAAATTGATTTCAGAAACTGAAGGCAAAGGAGAAAAAAGTACTTGCAGAACCAGTTAAAGAACAGCGCATTCTCTCATCTGTGACCTATTTGGTTACAGCAAAGAAGGTTACAGAGTTTAGCATAAAGGAATATGATATTGAATCTGAGAGCTTTCAGATTGGGGGAAGGAGAAGAAATGGAAAATATGCGTTCCACTAAGTATTAGAGATATTTTGCATAGATATATCATTATCATCTTACACAGTATTAAATTGTGCTCTTTCTCTTATATCTGCATCAAAGATCTTCTCTGATGATGTAGGATGGAACTTGGAGACAAAAGCACAAGTTGGAAGAAGACAACATTTTGAGGAGGTACCAGTAAGTCAGTTAATATGAACATAACATGAATACCTAGCTGCAGTTGTAGCAAGTCTGCAAATGAATCTATATTCCTTTGAATGACTAAATGGCAGTTTTCTAGCTGTGTAGGTGTTTTTGGCACCTTCCCCTGCACTGTGGAAGCAAAGTGTGCACACAAACTGAGGATGAGCAATAGGCTACACACTGGCCAGACAGACTCTGCTACACCCCCTGGGTGTGTGTAGATGAAAAGGGGGCCCTAAATTGAAGTGGTGAGTTTTAAATAACACCACTTCAATTTAAGGCTGATTAAACCCCCATATCATGCACAAACCCTGCTGACTAACCTGCCTTTCCAGTGAGGAGGGGAGGGTGAGCTGCTGGCAGACAGAGTGGTCCCTGGGCTGTGTGTGGTGGGGGGGAGGAGGGTTGGTGTTTCCCTCTCCAGGCAGCACCTGCCTGCAGGCACCCAGTTTGGGCAGTCCTGGGGGGGTACCACAGCTGCGGTGGGAAACACTGGGCCTCCGCACAGCTCAGACAGTTTTCAGGGAAGGGAAAAAAAAAGATCAGGCTCACCGCTTTTCCTGGGTGGAGCCCACTTTCCTGGGCTGCTGCCAGATTTTCTGCAGGGCTACACATGCTTCTCTTTTTGTTTACACACAGCCTCCTGACTTGAAAAAGAAGAGGGATATCTTATGTGGAGCATGGTGTGAATCCGCCTATGCTTTTTCTGCTTCCTTGCTAAGCGGATACATCATGTGGCAGTACACCATCCCCTGGAATGTTTCCACTTAGCATTTCCCCTGCCTATCTTATATGACTACTTGTTTGAAGTAGTTGTCCAAATCTCGCTATCCTTAATATAGAGTAGCAAAGTTAGACATTCTAGTGCCTAACTCTCTGAAGCTGGCCATAAATCACTTTTAAAATTGGGGTTTTCTAGAGCATTTACCCATAGGTGAACCATTAAGGCTAGTGGCAAGGCCAAAATAAAAAAAATAAAAACCCTGTCTCCCAATCCTATAAACAAGTTAAGTCTAGGCAATTCTGATCTTGAAAAGAATAGGCTACTGGCAAGATGGAATAAAATCAGGAAAATGTGATTTCACAAACCACTGAGCTTCTTAAGTAAAACACTGTCACCATTACTGTATCCACAAGAACAGAAGCTAGATGTTAACCTGCCATCTGGAACAACTGTAAGATTGCTTTTGACTTACAAGTTAGAGCAGAAGAAGAAAATAGTTAATCATCTTTGCTTCTTTGAGGAACATCAGCTTGCTTACCACATGCTGTGATCTGCAGTCACACTTGAGTATGGTGGCTTAAAACAATTGTTAGCTCAGTACATCATGTAATGGAACAGCTGGGATGTTTAGTACCACACAACAGTAAACAAAGCAAAACAGTGCCAAAAGCAAAAGACAACTTCTAAAGTTATCCTGCTCCAACATCTTCTGTGATCTTTTCCCCATCTTCAGTACATGGCACATAAATCTCCCATCCCTTTACCCCACCCTTAATGCTGTAGCAGAAGTGACTGCACTAGATTTACAATTCCGTACTTGGTGGAAGTGTAAAAAATATGTTTGCAAGCAACATGGCAAAAGCAGTCTACCTGGCACTAGAATTATCTAATGCAAATGCCAGTAGCTATACTCAGGGAAATAGTGGTGTGTCTGGGTTTGCAGTCCCTTGAGAGGGCACAAAGAGAAAAGCCCATACAGCTATGTTGTGATATCTAGGGCCATTACACTGTGAAGCTTACAAAATAAAATAAAATAAACTATATCAGAAAAACAAGAGTGAAGAAAGGCTCACCAAATCCAAACAAATCAACTTGACAGGTCTTGATAGCCCTGCTGTGATCTTCTCTTCAGCCTGACAACTTGGAAGAAAGAGGGATAGGTACTGTATATTTCTTTCTCTGTTCTTCAACTTGTTTCAAAGGTAGCTGCAGACTGGAATGACAATCACAATGTAACAGAAACATTTTACTTGAAGACTATGTAATGTATCATAATTCTATACAGTTGTAGTACTTGTGCCTGTACGTGGCATTAGATATCAAAGCTTTGTAAACCACTGGTACTATGTCATTGTTAGTTTGTGCAGTACTGACAATGTAGTTTGCAATAATTCATATGTGGAAGAACTAAGATATAGTTCCTATACAAAGGTTTTTAATAAATTGAAACACAGACAATCCAAGTATATTATTCACTGGATAATTGTACCATCTTGAAGTTATAGTAATGCTTAATAGGGCTGTGAGAAATGGCATCATTCCATTTCGACGCACGTTTTGACATTTTGATGGAACAGCATTTTGTTTCGAATTTCATTTTGATTCAAAACTGCTGTTCCATTTGTTTCAATGCTGTTTCAATGTTTTACCCACAGACTATAATGGGAAAGCTTGAAACAGGCTATGACTTTGTCATTTCTGGCTTGATTTGGATGAAATGTGCAAAAATAGTAGCCCCTTTTCAGAGCATCAAGCCTGCCAAGTTTCAAGGAGATAGGTGCAAGGATTTGGGGGAAACTGCAGCTTAAAGTCCTGAAAGCAAAAAACTCATGGCACATGTATGTGTTAAGCCACAGTGGGGTCAAAACTACAGGCATGCTAGACCCTGCTGAGGGAATGAAGTTTGCCAGGTTTCTAGGAGATAGTGCAGGGGTTTAGGGGGAACTGCACCTCAAGCTGCTGACAAGCAAAACTAGTGACATGGGTGACAGTGCGCGTGTTAAGGCACAGTGTGGTGAAAACTGCAGGCGTGCTAGCCCCTGCTGTGGCCATGAAGCTTGCCAGCTGTCAAGGAGATCGGTGCAGGGGTTCTGGGTTCTGGGACCTGTACCTCTGGCTGCTGACAGGCAAAACTCATGACATGGGTGCTTGTGGGACTGTGTCTGTCTTGGGGCACAGTGGGGTGAAAACTGCAGGCCTGCCAGGCCCTGCTGTAGCCACAAAGCCTTCCAGCTGGACTGGAAGGAGATAGGTGTAGGAGGAGTCTGGGTTCTGGGGCCCTGCAGCTCTAGCTGCTGACAAGCAAAACTTGTGACATGGTTGGGTGACATTTTGTGTGTGTAAAGGTGCGCCGTCACTCAACAGACACAAGGCAAAAAGCAGTACAGTTCAAAAAATGCTGCCTTTTATGCAGTTTTTCCAGCCCTCCCCCAGAGCACTGGGATTAGAAGAGACCTCAGGAAAGGATGACAATCACTGGCTAGCTACATAGTCAATAGTGAGAGCGCTCCTTTTCTCCACTTCCCTCCCTTTTCCCCTCCCTCTCCTTACTTTAGTTTCTGTTTCCCTGCAGGCAGCCCAGCTTGAGCTTTGAAACTCTAAACATTTAAAAAATTTTGAAACATTTCAACTTGACTTGTTTGGTTTTGAGGCTGTTTCAAAGCTCTCTGTTTTGTTTTAATTTTGCTGTTTCAAGCTTGAAATGAGTCGAAACAGCATTGAATCGAAACTGCCAGCCAAATTTCGCACAGCCATAAAATCTAATGAGAGAATATCAATGAAATGTTCCAAGAAATAAGTGTGGATTAAAGAAGAATTTTAAGGAAAAAAAGAACAAGGGAGAGAACATGAAAACAATGCAAGAAGTTTGTGTGACGGCATGAGGAGCTTCTGCTAAGTGCTTTTATGCACATACAAGGAAAGAGGAACATCATTGCTTGGAAAGTGCTAGTTCAATCTTATCCCATTCAAGAGACCTGAAATTCTAAATCTGGTGTTACTCTTTTGGATGATGTCCAGTCAACTATACTTGTGGAAAATGAACCTTATCCCTTTTACTTCAGCAGCGTTCTCCTGATTTGTACTGCCATGGTGGCAGAATAAGTTCAGCAGGCTCTTGGGATCATTTTAGACCCACTTTGATGAAGAGCTGAGGATTAAATGTTCATGCTAGTGGATACAGTTATAAAAAGAAGCATGAAACCCCCATAAAAAATGTAATTGGTTGCAAATATCTTTAGGAATTAGTGCAGTAACTATAACAATTCTTTTTTATAGATGATCTTACAACATTCCAAGAATAATGCAATTGAGGATAACTGCATTACTTTTTATTGCATGTGGCTGCCGGGCACACTTTTATATGGCTGAATTTGTTTCATTAACATTTCCTAGTAAAAGGGCAAAATGCCATGCCCTTCTTCTATGCATGGGACTAGAGAGAGAAAATACATTTACCAGTCAGCTAAGAGCCCAGGCTGTCACAGATCTGCATCCCCCGAGAGTTTGCACCAAGTGGTGTAACCCTTAATGTTGATGTTAGTTTATTTTTTTCAAATTATAGTCAAGTTTATATATTAATTTCAGGCAGAAGCCAATGCATGGTGGTGGCCCTCCTGCCTGCTGAAGGCAAAGATCAGCTTCCTATTTCCCCATGAACATCACCCTGGCAGCAGCTACTTCCAATTTTTAAGTGGTTCAGACATAGAAATATTTTTTTAAGGTAACTAGGGCCTTTAGTGGCATGGTCTTTTACATTTTAGCCAGGTTACAGTACAGGGCAGAAGTATAATTTTGCATAGAACAATGACCCTGGAGTCAAATGGCTGATTTTCTACTCTTACCATTGGTTTTACGATGAGTTGAGTCAAACCAATATACAGTATCAGGTCCAAGATATGACTGACTATACCAGCTGTAGATAAAATACAGTGTTTCTGGCCATGCATTCTTGGATCTTGGAGTCCAGGAAACCCTCCAACAGTATGTAACACTTTCACATTGTTTGATTACAAACACTAATTTGACTGAGTGGCTATATAGTATATACCTACATGAGGACTCCCCATCTCTTCTTCCCCAGTTGGTTGAGCTTCTGCCAAATGGGTAATATCCCGATTTTATTCTCTGCCAGACACTGGAAGACCTTGGAGACAGCAATGTCTGGGTCAGAGGAAATAGAAGTAAATGGCTGGATATGAAACAGTAGTCTATATTGTTTCACAACTTCCCCAAATCCCACAGCCATTTTCAGAAAGATGTTGGAAGAGAACAGATGACAGGGTTGAGCCCTGTGGGACTCTGCAGCCAAATGCTTCTGTTAACCTACAATATACCACAGAATTGTCTTGGGAGGAATAAGCAGAACCATTTTGGGAGTAATTTTTTGCCAGGTCCTTCAGTCATTTCAGAAACATCTCACAAGTACTACTAAAGGAAAAAGCAGCATCTCTAGGGACATGTAGTCTCACTACAGCTATCCGGAAGAGAACATCAGCCACTGTGATAATCCCTGCTTCCTTGCCAAGACCGGCTCTGAAGCTTGTCTGGGTGCCATCCAAAGAGCTTTAAGTTTTCCTGCATTACTGCACCTGGCCCACCACCAGTTTTTCATTGACTTTTCCCAGAAAAGCCAGATTGAACACCAGGTGTTAATTGGAAAGCATAAAGGATATAAGGAGTCCCGACTTCTGCAGGGGAGCTGCTAGCAATTTGTATTCTCAGAAGGATGCATGTATGACACCCTCTAATAAGGGGTTCAGGCATTACACAAACACTTTCCAAAGGATGAGGGAGCTGCTGTGCTTTCACTACATTACAGACAGTTGAAGACTATTTTTTCTGTTGTCTTGTATCTTGTATATTTATTTATACCTGAGTAAAACAGACATAAAATGGCATTGGCCTTTTATACCCAATTTGTATAGGTAAAAACATACAAGGAAGCAGAGATTCTTTGTTGGCATGCTGAAAATTATTGTATGTGCATGGGGTTTTTTTTCGCCTTTGGAAGCTCAAATTCAGCAAAGCACTTAAACAGGTGTGTAAATGTAATGGCATGGATAGTTCTGTTTCCATCACGAAACTACTTTGTGTTCATTGCATATGATACACATTTAAGAACCTTGCTGAAACTCTTGCCATGTTTATTCATAATTTCATGTCAGCATTTGGCTCAGGACTTTGTGATTTTAATACACAAAGAATATTGTTTTATAAAACTGTTTAGAAAATTATAGCTTATTTGGAACTTTTTTAAAAGTTCTAATATTGATTAATTGATTTCTGTGCAATGTTTTATTTACTAGATATCACATGTAGAGTTTTTTCTCCTTTGTATGCATATAAGACTACATGTAATTTTGTGCTCAGACGTAGGTTTGATACCAAGAAATTCTTGCACGAATTCATAAGTGCATATGCATGCCTATGGCATCCATTGCAATAGCATATGGCCACCAAATTATCACTTGATCCTATCTTTCAATTTGTGAAGGCACCAGACACAGTTTACTTAAGAATACACATTTTTAAATGCTCCTAGGCAGCAGTATTCTATTCTATGGTTCTAGTGGCTGTTGTAAGCTTCAGTGATGATAGGATGAGAAATACAGACAGAAACAGAATGGATGCCAAGACCTCCCTGCCAGATATGACAGGCAGCCTTGCTTTGCAATGTAACGCCACATATTTTAGCTTGTCACTTAGCTAAGAAAAAATCCTCCAAGGTTTATTTTCCCCTTGTTTTCATAGAATATTAAAATTCAGAATGAAGTCCATACCTGCCTAATTTTAGATTTTCAAAACAAACAGAACGGAGATATGTTTGTTTTAATCATGCAAGTGATTTTGCTGTAGGAGTATTTCTTTCATTTTATGAATTAAAGACAAAGGTTGCCTAGTTGATTACAATTGTTATGATTACACTCACTGGAAATCACAGCAAACACCTGAAAACCAAGTTGTTGTTTTTTTTCTTTTGGTTTCAAGGCAAGGGAGAAACATTGAATCATTGATGCATTGTACCATGGGTTAAAACTGTTGTCCTCTGTTGTCATGCTAATTTGTTGATGGTGGCAGGTTGCTCGCTGTCCTAATAACCTAATATATTTGTAAGGTGATTGGCTACAAATTCAACCAGACAACTTATCATTATAAACAGTTTTGGGTTTGTTTTTTTTTTTTCTGTGTGTAATATATTAAAATAAGTGTTGTGACTTGAAAACAAATTATGTCATGAAGTATTATGGTGCAAGATCCCACAGTCTGAACATAAGAACAGGAGGCAGGCAGACTTGCTTTTCTTTCTCAGTTTTGCTTCTATTTTACCAATCGCTAAATAAGAACAATATATATTTCAGGTATTCACAGGAGTATTTTGGGGGCTTGTTTCATGTTTGCTAAATAACAATCTAGAGGATTATATTTTCATGGGAGCAGAAGAACAAACTATTTTATGTTAAACATTTTGCACCATTTACAGCTGTATTTCATTTCTCTTTAGACAGCATGTTTTTTGGGGCTGACACTACTGTCATTCTATATGACCAGACAGTGACTAGCATAATGGAGACACTCTGGGGTTCACTATTGTTTATGGTAAATAACATATTTAGTGTCCTTTCAAGAATTATATTGGTATTTGATATTGCTATATTCACAAGTTCAAGGTTTACTGAATTCGATATGTAGGTCTTTCTTCTCTTTTCCAAGTATTTGAGGTCAGCCTGAGCTTGGTTCCAATTGAGCTGCAAATAATTCTTCATGCAACAGCTGTTGCTTTGTCTGGAACCCTCCAGTCTCTTTAAAATTAATTCTTCTGTCTGCTTTGAGCTCTGATCATCCTTCTCCCTTACCCTTTGCTCTCTCAAATTTTTAGAGCCATCTGAGCTCAGCCAGAGTTGCCTCTGTCTCTCACCGGCAGCATTTCCTCTTCAAAGTGCCGTTACTTCCATTGCCTTGGCAGCTGAGGCCAGTGAAGGGAGCAAGGGCACTTGAAATTGATGTGGCTTCACTGCAAAAGCTGTCAGAATAACAAGTGTTAAAGAAAAAAAAATAAAATATGCTGTCTTAGAGTGCAGTGTATCAGCTGGCAAGGACCCTACCATTTGGTCCGTGCTGTTTTATGCATGATCAGCAGTGAATGAAGTTTCTGCTGTCCATAACTTAATCATGGATAAGGCCCTCGGCTCTGCATACATAAGTAAGACCAGCCGGAATGATTCAGCTGGCCCTTTGTTAGTATAGCTTCTCCAGATGGGCCTTTGGTGTAGCCAAGGAGGGTGTGCTGCTGTATTGCTAACATTTTGGCTACAGATTTAATTTAAGTGGTCCCTTTTTTAAAGGTGGTTCTTATTTGTGTGTCTCTTAAGTAAGAAATCTGGGATGCTATAGTGTACAGACTGATTGTTTCCTTCACAGCTCTGTTTTGGGTAAAACTTTTGTCAGTTTTGGCATTTGAGTAACCTAGACTTATTGTCTTGAACCTGGATAAAAACTTAGTAAAGAATAGCAATGGTGGAAGCCTTAGCAATGTTCTCAGGGAGAAGGCAGGACAATCAGTTAAATACCTGAAGTGTTTATATACAAATGCAAGAAGCATCAGGAATGAACAAGAAGAATTGGAAATCCTAGTACAATCACAGAATTGTGATGTAATTGGGATTCCAGGCACATGGTGAGAGAGTTCATATAACTGGAGTATGGTCATAGATGGATGTAGATTTTTCAGGAAGGACAGACATGGGAAAAACAGGATGAAGTGTTGCCATATATATAAGGTTTATTAGGTACAGCATGAAGTGGAAGATAAGCCTTTTGAAAGACCCTTGGTAAAGGTCACAGTGGGGGATATTATGGTGGGTGCCTGCTGTAGGCCACCAAACTAGAAGGAGGACAGCAACAAGATCCTCTTTAAGCAACTGAAGAAAGCTTCCAAATCTCAAAACCTGTTCTCATGGGGAACTTTAATTATCAGGATATCTGGTGGAAGGGAAACACAGCAGTGTGCAGGCAGTCCCTCAGATTCTTGGAATGATTTGTTTTGATACAGATGGAGGCCAACTAGCGGGAAGCTTTTCTTGACTCATAAAAAGGGAGTAATTGGTTGAGAATGAGGAGTTGGAAGGCAACTTACATGACAGTGACCACGACATGATAGTGTTCAAGATCCTAAAGGGAGGAAGAATGGACAGCTGCAGAATGAAGATACTGGGGCAGGATCTCCTCGCAAGCAAGTCTGATATTTAAATCACATGGACAAAATTGAAAGAATGAGAAATCTACTTTTTTTCCTATTTAAATGAACACATTTATGGAAGCAGTGCCAACCATTATACAAATACATGCTAAGCTTCATTTTGTTGGACTCACGTATATTTTTATTCTTAAAAAATATAAACCCAGCATAGCCTGCTCAGCTAGAGTTGCATCTGTCCCCCAGAGGTTGCAGCTCACTATCCAGCATGGATAAAATGAAGTGAGATTGGAGACTTCCCAGATGTAGGATGTCTTTTCTTCACTGTGTCTGTTCTGGAAGTACCTGTATTCTGTTCTTCTGAGGTGTTTTATGAACCCATAAGTCATCTTTGGCAAGAATGATTCATCAGCATTCAGAAGATTGAAATAATCTCCTTTGGAAGCAGGGATTTCCTCATAGCATGCCTTTCCATTTGGAGGCAGAATACTAACAAAGAATCCACAGAAGTCTACTATTCACTGAAATACAGACGTAAGTGATGCGTCTAAATAGCATAAAGTATGGCAGCCAGGAATGAAGGCCTTGTCTGTACATATTCCTCAGCCACAAAAATATCCCCCCTACAAGTATCTTCTTTGTATTGTCAGGTATCTCTTTCTGACAAACTTAGAATACTTCTGTAGCTTAACATACATGTCTTCTGTGGTCTCGGAAGATACTAAATAAAATGCATAGTAAAACAATTGGTTTCACAGCCAGCTAGAACTTGGAGCCACTTTATCCTAATACCTTGTACTTTAACGGATTATGAAATCAATACTGTATCAACTGTTTAAAGACTGACCCTACATTTTGTTAGTTTTTGCACCTTTAGTATCAGTGAGAGTTTTGAGTGAGTACTTGGCACTGTATGAGGTCGAAATAGTTTCTAGTACAGCTAAAGAACTGAGGTAACTTCATCTTTTTGGGTCAGATATTTAGATACGTGTCTCTATTTTAATGGATGTAGTCCTCAACTTATGGACACAAAATTATACTCACAGTTATTTGAACCTGGCAAACAGGAAGCCAGGTTAAGGTTGGGTAAAAAAATATGACTTTGTGCGAGTTGTCTCAAAGGTCTATGAGACACCATTGTCTGATTTATCCAAAAGCAATACTGTGTACATCCAATGTTAAATTTAGATTTTTTTTTTAAAGTCTGGGTAATGATTTGGCTAATATCAGGTATAATTTTGAATGCCATAATAGTGTTAATGAGATCTTATGTTGCAAGCATAAACTGACTAAAATGGTTCTGAAGATTTTTATTTTCCTTCTGTGCACGGAAATACTATTTTGGGCATGTTCACTCTTGTCTCCTACCCTCCCCCTGCATCTTCCACTGAAGCAAGTGTTACAATATTGGACTTGATAGATAGGGATTCTGATCTGTTAAACATACTGAGTCAGATGCCGGTGATTTAACCGAAATTTGAATTACTTGAGAATAAACTAGTTTAACTGAAATCAGAATCTGCTCCTCTGATACTCAAGTGTTGCTGCCACTCCAGTTTACAGTTAAGACTTCAATTTTAC
>JAGPOW010001296.1:113076543-113092907 GCA_030014935.1 Caiman crocodilus
TTTTTTTTTTTATCTTCTGAATCACGTGTAGGTGTTTACACATGTAACAATGCTAATAATGATTGGCATCCCACACTACCCTTAGAAGGATCTTGTGGTACCCACTGCTCTAAGATGTAGCCTCTCCCCACAGGGCGGGATGCCTTTTTCCTAAGAAGACAAATTAAAAAAAAAAATAAGCTTGCTTTCTTTAGAAGAATGGATGAAAGGGAGTATAATAACCATACAATGAGATGAAATGGTGTTGCAAAGGTTAATACTCTCCCTCAAACTTTCAGGCACGGAAGTTCAAAACTCATCTGCAAAGATAAGCCTGTGGGACTTTTTGCAACTCAGCCTCTTTGATCATCTGTAAAATGGGTAAAAGTACTTTCCAACCTCATAGTGGGCTCTCTTCTCTAAACAGTCTTACTCTATACACATCACCATAACATCCAAGCTCTTTCAATGGTGCAATGAGGACATGTATAACAGACTGCCTGCAGGCTATATGCCTCTCTCTGGGCTATCATGTAGCTGCAGGTTATAAGCAAATGATTTCAAGCCTGCCCAGGAGGACTGGGTCAGCTGAGAACAATAATTGGGTAGCCTGTAGGAATTAAAAAGCTTGAAGCTCCAGGCTTGAAGAGAGGGAAAGCAGTGGGTAGGCTCATGGATAAGCTTTGAGTATTAAGTCATGATTGCCTTTCTCCTGTGGTGTCTATAACAGGCTGTGAAGAAACTCTGAGCAATGCTGTGAGATTGAGTTGCTGCAGTGAAATGGACTGAGGGAGAAGAGTATGGGGCTGGCAGTAGCAGGGCCAAGACCAGACATTCTCTTTGGTCTGGGAAAAGATACCAGGGAGTGAGAAAACTCCACTTTGTGTCCTTCCTTGTGAAGAGTATAGTTACTCCAGGGAAACCAGGACTGTTTGAGCTATGCAGATCTCCAGCCTGCTACAATAGCTTGACATGAATATTTACAGTTGACTTGGAGGTTACCCACAACCAACCCAAACTACATGAGCTGTCATTTATCATCTATATCCAGCTTTGTGATTTACACCAAAGTATCTTTCATGGTGCTGCTTATTACCTGAGTACAGCATAAAAAACCCAGATGTGTCATGTTCTCTGGCCTGGTCTGCTTGTTTTTTATGGTGTATGGAGAGTGATCAGCTATGAGACAAGTGGGAGTGGGTTTGCCTCATACCCAACCCAGAAGTTCAGCATAATCGCTAAACCTATGCTAGGCTGCTGCTA
The DNA here is from genome assembly GCA_030014935.1 of Caiman crocodilus. Lineage (NCBI taxonomy): Eukaryota > Metazoa > Chordata > Crocodylia > Alligatoridae > Caiman > Caiman crocodilus. The sequence goes on from JAGPOW010001296.1 coordinate 113,077,786, forward strand.
TCGGTCAAGATTATGGGCTTAGATGTTTGACAGGTATAAGCTTTAGGGAGATCCTAAGGTCAACAATGTCTATCAGTGTAGACATTGGATATATGATATGACTGATCTCTGCCAGGGTTTTGTTCTCTTATCTTCTCCCCACTGACAGAGGCATGTGCAGTAGAGTGTTCTACTGCTGGGGCTTTTTGCTTGGGGTTATACTGGGGAGGATGGCAGAAAGAAGGGAAATTTTTTTATATTTCTGTTTTTTTAAATATGCTATGTGTATTTTGAGAGAAGGTAAGGGTAAAAAAATGTGCCTTAGGACTGAAAGGGGTGAGGATCATGACTGTTGTGAGGGTAAGTATTAATGATTTTGAGATGCCTAGATACAAAGGCAATATAGCTACTTTAAATATTTTAACTAAATACTGAATGATCAATGATCAGGAAGGGGTGGGGGAGTCAGGAAGTTCCTGTCATTCTTTATCATAATACAAGAACAAAAAGCAAGACATTCAAAACCAATAGAAAAGGGCATTTTTGTCAAACAACAAATATTTGTACTGTAGTGCACGTTATCAAAGGACACTGAACTCAGGAGCTCAGAATGATTTAAAAAAGCATTTAGCATTTACATGGGTAGCAAAATAGGCCAGTGTTATAATACCACATAGAAAAAAAATTATAGATGGAATACAGATCTTCCTTGCATAAACTAACCAACAGCCTCTAAGTAGTAGGAATTACCTATTTTCTTTTCTCTACAGACAGGCATTTATGGGAAAGCCTAAAGTGGGGTTTCTTGTCCTGTCCCCTCTGAGAATCCCACTCAGACTTCTGAGTTAACCTGGGTATTGTATAGGTATACGAGCTGCTTATCTTGAGGTTAGGAATTCCCCTAAACAGAAGGGAACCTAAAAATTAGACACTGCAAAACTAAGCCTAGGTCTCATGTGACTCCAGCTGTGGTTGATCTACCTGCAATCAATTAAGGTCAAATGCTGATGCTTGCAGTTTGAGCATATGGAGTTTTCTTTTGGAAGCTTAGTAATGTCACCCTCAAAATCGTCCGAGGTTCTCTGCAGGTTGTTACACATTGTTAAGTGGCACCAGCCGAGTACAGCTTGTAATTATAGCAGTAGTACTTCACTTTCAGACCACAGGCAAATAATTCTATGTTCAAGTTCTGAGGCAGACTATGTTCCCTTTTTGCTACTTTCAAATAGATCCAAGTGATCTCAAGTTATGAAAACTTCCCATAGGGACATTTGAGTTTTGCTGCTGAACTATGCTATATCTTGCACAGGATGGTTTATTGATCCCTGCCTACTCATTATGGCAGTTATAGCTTGTTAACTCTACCTTGTATATAAAGGATGATGGTAAAAGAAAATCAGGCTGGGACACTGAGAAAGTATAACAGCCAAACCTAGCTTATTTTTTACTGTTCTTGTCCATGGTTTCCTTCCCCTCCCCCTAAAATAAAGCCTAAACTGTAGAAAGGTATAATATTTGTATCAGTGACCCAGTTCTTCAGGGCAGGGGGTAAAGTGGCAATTAAAGTCAATTAATCTATGCCAATTATAGTGCTATAGAATCAGGTTTACCATGTCATGGACTGTTTACAGCAAGTTCAGCTGTTTAACTTTCCCACTCAACCCCACATAAAAAAGATTGCTAATTTGAAAAGCTGAGATGTGTGCTGAGATTTTCTATGGGAATAGGTGAGATTAGCCTGTGACATTTCAGCCAGCTAGCTGTCAAAAAGATCCTAAAATAGTTAGATCAAGAAAAGCAATCAATTCAATGGATAAGAAATCACAGCTGGCTGGATCAATTAGATTCAATCAATTAAATGGCTAGATCCCAGATGGGTGGATAAACTGCTAGCACAAATGAATTAAATGTTCCAAAGACTCTGAGGACCTATAACATGTGAAGAGTGAAGGTTTGTGGGTGAAGTGATTACAAGGATGGTCAGGTGATAATTGTTGGTTTGTTTTAGTGTTGGTTTGTTGCATCACAGGCACCACCAGTACTCTGACCCCACTAGACGAATCGTCTCCAGACCAGACCCGGAGGGGACCGCTTGAACCCCTCCCTCTACACCAGATGGACTTTACTTTGAGAAGATTTTTCAGCAATGGTCAACCCCACTCCACCTGAAGAGGCCCCCACGATGAGACGCTATATGGACCGAGACACTTTCTTTGAGCCACTACCTCCACCGTTGCAGACCATTATAATGGGTTTGTGTGTATGTATCTTCTTTCTCTCTGTGTCACGAACCCCTTCCCTTCCCTTTCCCCACCTCTGGGCTTTGTTGGCTAACATCATATTTTCTGTAACCTAGCTGCGTTCCCCTCCTCACCCCCATCCCTCTAATGTTAGTCCCTCACTCAGGTGATTTGTATTTCCCTACTGGCTTTGTCATCTTTTTTGGCTTCACAATCCTAAGAATCTACTAATAAAAATCATTCCATTCAGTAAAGTTATTACTTCCACATCTTTGCCATGCTATCATTTGGCTAACCTGGCAGGCTGTGATATTTTGTTGCTGATTTTGGCCTTGGTAGGGATTTAACTTTGAAAGCCTGGGAATGCAAAGGATATCAATATCAGTCTATAAACAGTCTGGGTTTCTGATGAGTGGTAAACTGAATGCTTTGTAAAATGATGTCTAGGTACCTATCTTGTTGTTAGGTGATGGTCAAGGGAAATGAAGGATTTAAGTATTAGAATGTCATCTTACTCTATAAAGTAAGATTTCAGTTGGAACTAAAAGTCTATGTCTACAAAAATGAAACTGAAAGCCAAAGCCCTTGACTTCCTTCTGCAAAAGAAAATACATTGTGATGAAAACTTCTATGCAATTCAAGTTCCAATTATTATCTACTTAATCGTTCATATTGTACTAAAGCACAAGTGCTATTCAGTCTACAAATCCAAAAGGGAAAGAGCAGTAAGTTACTTTAAATTCTTTAAAAATAAAACAAACACGCATACTTTAGACATACTTTCCCCCTCCTCAATCATCCTATTTCTGTACTAAAAAGATTAGTGTCACTTTCAGAAAGAATGGGCCTGAGTGTTCACACGGCCTATCTGTTTTTACTGCTGACCACCTATGTAGCACCATAAAATTGCATAGCATGTTTCACAGATTCAGACCCTGCCAAATGAACTTTCTATCCAAAGTACACATGCCACACACACCACAAGCTAGTAGTGAGCTTCATTGAGTTCAAAATGCTCTGCAATGAAAAATGTTATCCCCCTTTTTACAGAAAAGGAAACTGAGGCACAGGAGAAGCGACTTCAGACCCCACTCTCTCTCCATATATGCTTATGTTCCTAAGCAACGGGCATGACAAACGAATGAACAGAAATGAATGAAATGAACAGAACATGAATGAGCAGAAATTTTATGCAATGATATTAGGTAAACTGCCAACTCTTGCAAAATATCTTCAACTATGGAAAGTCCATAGCAAACTTAGCTGTTTTGTGTGTTGCCTGAAAAATTCATGTTCAAATGATGACACTTATCTGTAAGCAACTGGTGCTGAAGCAGCCTTGACTAGATTCAAACATGTAGTTTTAGAGAATAAACACTCTCATTGTAATATTAGATTGGGAAGTATCCTTCTATGGCCCTGAACAACCAACACATCAGATTTTGTATACCTATAGAAATTACACCAGTTCCCAGAGCAGAGAGATGACTGATTATCTTACAACAGTGGCCAGGTAACTGCTATTACAACACCTCACCACTATGTGAGATGACATAGCAGGCCTCATAATTGTCTTGTTGCATTAAGTAAATGACCATCCTGGGAAAGCTGGACCCATGACACTTACATGAATATAGTATAAATGACACTGTTATATTGCTACTGCTGCCTCATCCTAGGGAAGGGATAGGCAACCCCCAGCATGGGTACCAGAGCATGGAATGCGAGGGCATTTTGCACATGTCCCTCAGAGTGGGCAGTGGGGAAAGGGCCACAGCTGCACTGCCACGAGGATTGGGTCCTTTGTGGCTTCTCTGCCATTTGGCTCTGGCATACATCTAGTTCTGGCTTGCAAGTCAAAGTTGTGGGTGCTTTTGGCACTGCCCAAAAATATTGCCAACCCTTTCCTAGTGTAACTCTACATTTCTACATGAGATTCTAGTGAGTTGCAATTGTTATGTGTTTGTCCTTGTTTGCACTGGTGAAACCCTATTGTATCCCTATGTGGTTGTACAAAACCTAGCACCTGGGAGCCTTACTTTTTTTTTAACATCCAAAAAGCAACACATCACTAATTTGTCCCCTCCAGATGAACCTGAAAGCTCAGTTGCTATGGTGTCTAATTTCTCTCTCTTCTCCCTCCCTCCCCTTACCTTAAAATCTCCAAAGAAATGCTCCAGTAAATCATCTCCACTCTTTCCTTCTTAACTAACTGTTGCTATTATGAGAGTTACTATTTATCTATTCTTTGAGCTCTGTTAAAGGTAGCAGCTAGGATACAAAGCAAGATACTTGAAGTTTGGCCCTGTGCTCATCTAAGCTGCTTCTCTGCCACTAATATAACTGTACTAACCTGGGCTTGACATTTTCAAAGAACTATGCAAGCACAAACTAATTAATCTTTAGTTTGCCAATCTGTTATATAATTCAGTATTATCCCTTCATTTACAGCTATTTCAATCAAGGGGGAAAAGGCAAGTGATGTGTCCATGGTCCCAAAGAAAATTGGTGTCAAAATTAGTATTATAACTTACATCTGCTTAAAAGAAAGATTGGTTAACCCCTTAGGGCACAGCCACATGAGCACCATGTGCCTTTTGTCCACCTCATAATGCGTGGCTATGTTTATGTAATCATATAGGATTAATGTCCGTACTCAGTATTGCTTTTTAGGGTCTATGAAAGCTCGTCTGTCACTAAGGAGAAACTCTAAATAAATCATCACTTAGGGGATGTGTTCTTGACCCAGCCTACCTGATACCTTTCCACATAGCCCAAATCCAGAAAGAACTCAGTGGAACTGCTCTGTGGATATCCCTTCCTCACTACTGCTCTTACTATTTAGCTTTGGCATATTTGCAAAATAACTGAAGATACCCTGAGGGATCCTCCTGTGCCTCATTTTCAGGTTTGGGAATGTTGAGTGGGACGTGGTCCTTGGCAATGGAGGGGGTGGGGTGGGGGAGAGAAGGGGAACAGATATATTGTTTAAAACATGGTAGTAAGCACTTTGCAAATAACCAAGTCCTCTTCTGCAGTTACAGGCATTACCTGAAGACCACTTACATGTACAAAGTACTTATCACAAGGTAAAAAGCTCTAACTAGTTGTTATTACTCAAATTTTTACTCAAATATGTAAATTATTACTCAAATATGTACTGACTTTTTACAACTAATTGCTTTGGAGCTTTAATTTGAACATATAGTATGGTCTCCTTTGTGTCTGGGAGGCCTGTGAGCCAACAGCACTCCCAGCTGCAGGGGTGCAGTGCCCACCATGAAGCCCCTGAACCTGGGTATTCATAGCAGTTACAGTCCCCTAGACACAGGGGTTTCCCATACCCCTGAGCCTTGGGGGGATCATGACTGCTGCAGTCCTGGGGTGTGTGGGGTACCCTATGGCTGGGAGTACCTCAATTGAAGGGTCTTCCAGCTACAGGTGCCTGCTTCTAGTTTGTGCAGGGGCAACCTGGTATCAGGCTCTTCTTGCACTGACAATAAGCTGCAATAGGATCTAATGCACAATCCCATGATCACGCTTCCTGACATGCATGCTTGGCATAATGGGGCATGATTATATGGATTGTGCATTGCATAATGACCCTAGGCACTATGAAACTATTCCATTGCACATTTACCTGTACACATAGAGGAGAAGGCTCAAGATAGTAGGATCTTGCACTATTTTCTTATCTAAGTCCCTTCATGGTTTGAATCTTGAAAGCATTCTTATAGCATGCCTGATAAATACATATTCAGAAACCTAGGAATTCCTTGAAGCCAATACCAGAACCTAGACTTTTCTCCCCTGCTAGGTGAATATCCTAACCACTGAGCTTGAGTCCTGCTTCCTCTAGTTCTCTTTCTGGTTATACAAATCTGGAATTATTTCCAACTAGCACATTTTCAAAAGGAGAATTGGAGACTGTCCCTACCTAGAATAGCATATAGCTAGTGTTGGGATATTCTTCTAGGAGGTGAGTAATGTGGTTTTTAAATTCCCTCAGGCAGAAGAAAATTTTGAATTTGGATCTCTCATCTTGGACATCTTTGAGAGCACTTCTCTCCTCTTGCCTTGAAGTCTCTACTATTTTTAAAGGAAATGAACCTTCCCTATTACAGTGCTCACTTATAACTTGGGACAGGAAATGTAGCTAACTGTTAATTTAAAAGTCCTGGAATTCTTATCTTACTATTAACTTGCCTCAGTTGCTACCCAATCACTTCAGAAACAACCTTGAGTAAATAGCTAACAATAGACTTTTTTACTGCATACAAATAATCACTATTGGGAGACAAAAATAAAAGTGTCATTGCAACATCTAATGCCAGATTCTAATGTACAAAAGTCATTTACTGGAATGACTTGCACCAGTAATGTTCTGCATATCAATGGCAAAATGATTTAGCCACCATGGGAGAAAATGAAAATAAACAATAAAAACTATTCAGCTTGAATTACTCAGTAGATGTCTAGAAAACATTACAAATAATGTGTTTAGAAAAGAATGAAGATACCTATGGGGAAATATCATGTGGGATATCCATTTGGTACAATACACAAAATTGAAGGTTTAAGAACTGAGATAATCCTGAAGATCGTTAGATAAGTAACTGCAGAGCAAGGAGAAGTAAAAAAGAAAACTGGAAATGGATTTAGAAAGGTCACAAGGGACATCCTGAAAAAAAATAAAGTAGTGTAGTGAGCCAGAAATGGATATTACAGAGTTAAAGTTGACGGAATAATAGAGGAGGCTGGAAATGAAGCAAGACAGACTAGAGCTAAGGAATAAGAAGAAAACCTGACAATTGACTGCACAGGACAGACAACTGAAAGATACTGTAACGCAAGTAAAGAATAGCACAAAGTCACTGATGCAGGGCATGAGTCTGAATTCAATGAAGCAGGACTGGATAGGGTTGGAGTACAACAGAAAAGAGATAACGGGATCAAAGAAAATGGCTAAAAAATAATAGAAGGATTAATGGAAGCATAGGCAAGAGGTTGAAGCAGTCTGCCACATAGCAGTTCACCACAAAGTCTCAGAGCAAAGCTGCATGAAGAGGAGGGGAAGATAAATGCAGGTATGTTTTATAAATGAAGCACCATGCTACAAAAGATGAAGATTGAAAACATGCAAATTCATAAATTACTAGGTGGAAACAACCTGAGGAGCTGATGGAAAAGGGCTTGTACAGCTTTGATTTGGAACTGAAAAATAGTTTTCAATGAGCAAGATGATAGATAAATGTGCTTATGCTTATAACTTAAGTTTTAACAAAATAATAGCTTATTTCATGCGATCACGTGTTGGGAGTTTTTAAATCTGAAATTCTTTCTGTTTTGAAAGGCACAAGTTGTACAATCAAAATTCTAGTGCAGCTAGCGAACTGAATGTAGATCTCTTTGGAAAATGAGTAACTGACTATATAGGCTAGCTTATTTGCAAACATTGCACATATCTATTGTGTTCAACTTTGCTTATTTTAAAAATATCATCCCAGTGTCTAAGCTAATAAATTGTTAATATTTGGTACAATTTCACCGGAGTAGATACTGCTGTGGGAAGTGATTAGTAAGTTAAGTCTTGTAATAATAGTTCTCAAAAATTACTGACTTAATTGTTAGCTTTCCTAAGGAAAGACTGAAAAATTAGATCCATTTACAGTGAAGGAGACATCTGAAATGATATACTTCCTAGGGATGAAAATATTAGATGTTGCTTCTAAACCTGCACAAGGTGCTAATATGCAACTTAGTTTACTATGCATTGATTACCGAATAAAATACTAATGGCTAACAATGTTCTTCTGTGTTGTTTGGAGATGGAACCTAGAAAGGAGATTACATATGAAGTGAGTAATACCTGGGTTGAAATACCAGAAGCTATCATGGAAGAAAACTAGTGGAAGACTGGACCATTTGCTGGTAATTCAATAGCATGGCCTGCTCATATGTCTATGAATAATAAGGAACACTTATTTAGGCTCACACTGCACCAACCTGCATTTTTATTTCTGTTAAGAAAACAGCTGTAATAAGTGATAGCCACTTTCTCACATAAAAATAAGTATATATCAAATAAAGTACTGGCTAGGAGCCGGGGTCTGATTATAGTTGCATCACTTTGTGGCTAAGCAGTAATAGCACAATGACATGACACAATTTAAAAAAAATTCCCATTTTCAGCCTTTCTTTATTGGTAATGCTACGTGTTATCAATCATACCATTTTTACACAGCAAGTGTATAATTAGTATCTCCAGTATTTTGGTGCCCTAGTTACAGAATATGAAAACTTACTCATATATGTAAAAAAGTACCACTTTGCTTGACTAGCATCTTGGTACTTATTTTTTTTTAAACCCATTGAAGCAATGCTGACCATAATGAACTCATTTACTACAAGTGTGAATATCCTACTACAGTATACAGCTCATACAAATTGCATTGTAATTCAGCATGAAATAGTACTCCATTAAGATTAAAGGAAGGAGAAATCTGGCTTCAATTCCTGGGAGATAAAGGTCTGCCTGGCAGACCCCTCAACACTCAGAGAAGAACCTGGTGCAAAGGAAAGTAGGACATGTCGAAAAAATGTTAGGGTGACAGTACTTGGATCTTGGGAAGCACTCGATTTGCAACTGAATAAAAGGCTATAACCTGTGGCCTAGAAAGCTACTAACCACAAGGCAGTTTTTATATGTTAAAAGTAACATTGCAAGATGCTTAGGCAACCATTTTTCTAACAATATAGTATTGTTGTAAGATATGTAGCTCATTGTGTAAGAAAAACAGGATGCAGACCACTCACTATCATTAGGAGAGAAAGATATAAGACCTTGGAGATGGTAAGGAGATTGGCAAGAGACAGCAAGTAACCAAGAGAAACAGGGGTTAGGGTCTTAGGCATGTACTCATAGCAAAAAGACATGTAAATAAGTGAAATGTATAGGTAATTCCATGCTAATGAAATAAACAGTAAAAAGAGGCGGAGCTTAAGATGGGAAGGCATAAGGGTGGAACAAAGGAAGGCCAAAGGTGGGGCAGACATTTATAAACATAAACCAAGATGTATAAATATGGTACAGCAAGGGGAGCAAGGGCACTGTCTGTGTCCTGCCATTGCAAGGACAGGAAGTAGCTTCTAAATACACTCAAAAGACCCAAAGAAAAAGACCAGAAGATCATGTCCGCCACTACAGAGGAAGAGAAAAACCTTATAGTATCTGCTAACCCAAATATAGGGTAAAATTCCTTCCTGATATAAAAAAGTGGTTATCATTCTAAACTGAGTGGAGAAGCAAAACCAACTATCCCGGAACTTCTGGGAAAATACCAGGTTTGGATTGTAGCCAACACTCCAAGCTTCTGGAGAAGGGCGAAAAAATACCAGACACTGAGGGCAACAGAAGAAGAAAAAAATTCTTTTCCAACTCCACGTGGCAACTAGCAAAGTCTAAAAGTATGGGGAAAACCAAAGACCTTCCACTCTACTCTACACAAATGTATCTCAAACTCCGTCTGGAATGCCAAAGTTCTACTTTCTATCATCCTGCCTATCCATTCTGTAATCTCCATCTCCTTTTGTCTTTCATTATCAAGCTGGCTATAGAGCTCAGTTTCATTTTCCTAAGTATGGTCATTTCCAATTTTTGACCTGACCTGAACTGCAGAGTCCTTCTTGTAATCATTATGTTGCCCTGTGTACACAAGGCTCCTGGGTTTCTAGCTGTTTCTCGTCAGAGGACACTCCAGGCACTGCTACTTCTAAATCACTCCTGACCAATACTTATCCAATCTCTTGAAAACCCCTGGTGACTTAATTTCACATCAGTCTATTTATTGCAGTGAGGTCACATAAAGGGCTAACCAGTGCCTCATTTGGCCTACTGTTTTAATTTAGGTACAAGTTTAAATCATTTACATTCTTCATTGAATTTATGTACATCCTGCTCTTCCCACTCAACTGGTGCTTTGTCATGTAGTTACTAAAGAAGTTGGGACGGCGTAAGTGCTTTCTTTATACTACCAATTTCATATTCTACGCACCACTGGATGGAAGTGGTAGAAAAATCTGGGAGACATAATTGCAGTCAATATGGGAAATGGGAGGACATATGTTTTGTCAGGGGTAGATCCAGGATTTGGCAGTGGGGGTTGCAGAAGCAGCCCATGCTGCAGGGATGTCTGCATCCCCCGCTCCCAGTGTCCCCCTGAAAGTAAGTGTGGGGAGGGTGAACCCTCCCCCATTGCTGCTGCCTCTTCTGCTGCTTTCTCTGTCCTAGCTGAGTCCATACTCTGTGCAGCCCAGCTGGGGTGGGTGGAAGTATCTTTGAAGCTTCTCCACTGTCCCAGGGACAGGGAAAGCAGTAGTGGCAGGAGGAGGAGGATAGGAGATGAAGGGGAAGGGAAAGGGGACATGCCTGTGAGAACACAGAGGAAAGGAAGGAGGATTTCCACCTGCTTTGGGGTCTTGAAAAACTTCTCAGAGGCTCCCATGGCATGGTCTAGTCCGAAAGAAGGGTTGTAGCCATGCCAATACACTCCTTCTGGACCTTCCCCTGTGTTCTATGCCACCTATCCTTACCCATTGTTCCTAGATATACTTGGTAAAATTCTGGCCTGACAGCCATTGAGAATTTTGCCAGTGACTTAAGTAATGCTGGATTTCTTTTGCTGTGTCTACTATAGGTGTAAACCTCCCACAAGCCATACACCTAGGGTCGGTATACTTCTGGTACTTCTGCCGTACCCTAATAGTACCTTAATTTTGTTACCTAAACACCATGTTTTCTGAATAAGTGATTGTGATTAGTTTGCAAATGGAACACCAGAGTTGGATTTTAGTATACCTAGGTTTCTCCCTGAGTGTGGATTTCTATTTTTATAATGGGTTAGGGCAATTCACATTCTCTTCCAATTTTCTCTTATAGAAAGTGGGGTAAAGAATACTAAATTTCCTCTTATTACACTTTGTAAAAGGCTGTGAAAACAAAAAGTAATAACAATATCATTTGTTATTGATAATGGTTTTAAAGAGTTTTTAGATATCTACATGATAGACACCTTAAAAATACCCATGATGGCTTGGCTTAGATTAAAAGAAAAAAGCAGTACATATCAGCTAATTTGGTTGCCCTGATAAACCTACCAGAACAAATGTATTATGATTTTTTTTTTTTTTTTTAGTTATAAAATGAAAGTGGTTGGTAAGCTAATATGACTGTACCAGACAATATCAGGAACCAAATCTAGCCAGTTATGATACCCTGTGGGAATCAGTGTTTCCTTCCTGTCTTAGATAATTTTCCTTCTTCAAGTGTATTGACCTCTGTACTATATTGCTAAAGGCTCTGCCTCTATCCACAATCCTTTTATTTTATTCTGAAACTTTCTCTATTGATGGTTCTCTATGAAAGGTTCAATAAATCCTCAAATACTAATAAAACATCAGCACTAGCTTGTGAAAATGTTCCTTTAACCCTCTGCTGAATTTTACCTCTTCTTTTCATGAGCTTCCTGGCTGCTTTGTTGCCATTCCTGTTGGAATTGAACAGTTCTTAGAGAACTCTTGGTGGTGATTCCTACTGTCTCACTAGAGATGAGGATGCTAAATTAGAAGTGTATTTTAATGCTTTTTGGAAGCATAAAGAAGCATAATTCTTAAATTTAGTTTTTATTTTTTTAAAGCAGCTCTAATTTATTATAATCAGGTAGTGTATACTGGCTATGTTGGGTTCTGTGCAAACCATTAAAATAGACAAGACAGAATAGAGAAAGGAGATATGGGGAGAAGATAGCAAGAAGACCTATTCCATCATTAGAGCTCAGGCATAATGTCACTGATTATGTTGATCAAGAATACATGTTGACAGCCAGTCTTGTAGGTGTGTCAAGCTGCATATGACAAAAGTCATCTTAGTCACTGAAGCAGACTTGATTTTGGCAGTTCAGATCAGAGTAGTAATTGCCAATTATGATGCTCTCAAGCAGTTTTTTTACTTAAATATTTGAATGTTGTAGTCTTTTTCAACAACAATAACAAAAAAGGAACCCAAAATTTAGTGATTTTACTTAATGGTTCCCAGCAAGTTCAGATGGAACTTTAAGAACACCAAAGGTTTTTATTTATGTTCCCTATCTCATGGCCCTTGCCCAGTGTTTGATTTGTCCACCTTAGAGCCCATGAAAAAAATCATTTATAAAGGTAATGATAGGTAGTTGTAATAAAATTCCCATTTGTATTAGTATGAACACACACAGGAAAAGGGGGAGAAAACACTGGGGAAAAAACATGTATAATCCAACAGTAGGTTTCTCATTGCTGTGCTGTGGAATTTACAAAGCTGACAAATTCAACTTGTGTTGTCTGTGTGATTTGTTCTTATCGAAAGATCCTCTATAGCATAGGATCATAGGAAAGTAGGGTTGGAAGGGACTTCACAAGATCATCAAGTCTAGCCCCCTGATCAATACATCTCAGCAAAGTGTTAGTCTAACCTGCCCTTAAATATTGGATAGAGGTCCACAACTTCTCTAGGTACCCTGTTCCAATGCTTGAACATCCTCATAATCAGCAAGTTCCTCCTACCTTCCAACCTAAACTTTCTCTGCTGCATCCTGAGGCCATTGTTCCTAGTGATACCCATACAGCCACACAGAAAATCCCATCTCCATTCTCTGTATACTCACCCTTTAGATATTTGAAGACTGTTATCAATCCCACTCACCCCTTCAATCTTTTCTAGACTAAAAAAACATAGCTCTTTCAGCCCTTCCTTTGAAGTCTTGTTTCCCAGGCCTCTAATTATTTTTGTCCTCCTCTGCTGAACTCTTTCCAGTATGTTCACATCCTTTTTGATGTGTGGGGCTGGAGGCTAAATATGGTTCTCCAGGTAAGGCCTCACCACTACTTAACATAGAGGAAGACTCACTTCCTTTGATTTGCAAGTGACATTCCTGTTACTACAACCCAGTATGCTGTTTGACTTTTTTGCAACAGAAGCATACTGTTGGCTTTTATTCATCTTATGGTCTACTATAAGCTCCAAGCTGTTCTCTGTAGAACTTCAACCAGTCATTCCATGGTCTGCATTTGTGCATGCAATTATTCCATCCCAAAAGCAGAACTTCTACACTTGTACTCATTAAATTTCATCTAGCTGATTGTGCACCATTTCTCCAGTTTATCCAGGTCATTCTGGACCATAGTCCTACCCTAAGTGTAAGCAACTCCCTCTAATTTGGTGTTATCCAGAAATTTGTGAAATGTGCACTTACTCGCATTGTCCAAATAAGCAATGATTTTGAACCATACTGGATCCAGAATAGATTCCTGAAGAACCTCACTCAATACCTCCTTCCAGGTATATATTGAGCCACTGATGACTACTTATTGAGCACGGTGTTATTGCTATGTATTCACTTTAAAATACTTTCATTCAGTCTGTATTTGCTTGTTAATGACGATGTACTGGAAGATGGTGTCAAAAGCCTTTGTGAAGTCATGTGTAGGATTTATCATATCCATTGTTGTCCCTCCATCCACAGAACCTGTCACCTTATTATAGAACAAAATCAGGTTGTTCAGGCATGATTGCTCTTGATGAATCCACATTGGCCTAATCATATTGTTCTCTAGGTGCTTCACAGAAGATTCCTTGAGGACTTGATCCATAGTCTTTCTTGGTATCCAGGTCAGACTGACTTCCATAATTTCCTAAATCCTCCTTTTTTCCCTTTCCTAAAGAAGGGCACTACATTTGCCTTTTTTTGAGTTGTCCTTAACTCACCCAACTCACCCTACAAGTCCTCAGAAAAAGATAGCCAATAGCTCCAAAACTAGTTCAGTATATTCCTTCAGATCCCTACAGCTTATCCCATCCAGGCCTGATGACTTCAAAGCATCTAGCTTCTCGAAGGAAAACATAATCTGGTTTGCTAATACTCTAAGCTATTTGTCCCCTTCCTATTTTTGCTACCAGCTACACTCATCATCTAGTAACTGTCTGTATTTGTGAAGGCTGAAGTATACAATGTAGTAAATCCTTCAGCCATCTTTCCATCATCCATAACTAAATTGCCTCCTGCATTTTGTAGATGACCTATAGTTTCTTTGGTCTATCTTACTGTGTACATACTTCTACAATCCCTTTTTATGGCCTTTGCCAGTTGCATTTCAAATTGTCACTTGTCCTTAATTTTCTCCCTGCATGTTCATATATAATAAACCATATATGATAAACTTCATGTCCATATATAATAAACCATATATGATAAACTTCATGTCCATATATAATAAACCATATATGATAAACTTCATGTCCATATATCATAAACAAAAACTAAGTTTCCACTTGTGGTAGGGCTTCTTCCTTTTTGAGTTTCAAGTCATTGAAGAGATTGCTGTCCATCCAGGCAGGCTTCCTATTGCACTACCCATTCTTCTGTCACATTGGGATAGCCCTGAAAGGGCCTCCACAAAGGACAGCAAGGTCTCCTGGACTCCTTTTCCCTTCACACTTATCTCCCAGGGGATCCTGCCCACCAGTTCCCTGAATTTGCATAAGTCTGCTTTTCTGAAGTTCAGGATCTTTAACCTCCTGCTCTGCTACCTTCCTCCCATTACAATCTTGAATTCTGTCACTTTGTTATCATAGTATTGTAGTATCTAGGGTCAGAAGGGGCCTAGAGCAGGCCATCTAGTCTGACCCCCCACCAATGGCAGGAATGAGTGCCAGGCTCACAGGACCCCAGCCAAATACATATCTAATCTACTCTTGAAGATGCCCAAGGTAGTAGCAAGAACAACTTCCCTAGGAAGCTGGTTCCACATCCTAGCCACCCTAACTGTGAAGTAGTGCCTCCTGATGTCCAACCTAAACCTGCTCTCCAGTAA
>JAGPOW010001296.1:113093007-113110010 GCA_030014935.1 Caiman crocodilus
TGCACGCTAGGGGTCGGTTGGCCTTCCCAACCACCGTCTGACATTGGCGGCTCATGTTCATCTTGGCATCAACAATGATGCCAAGATCCCGTTCCTCCAATGTGCTAGCAAGAGGGGAGCTTCCCAGCCAGTATGTGCGCTGGGGGTTGCTTCTCCCCAGATGCATCACCCTGCACTTGTCCATGTTGAATGCCATCCTGTTTTTTTCTGCCCACTCCTGCAGTTGGCCCAGATTCTGCTGCAGCCTCTCTCTCTCCTCTGGTGTCCCCACCTCAGCCCACAGTTTGGTGTCATCAGCAAACTTGGATAGCTTACTTTCCACCCCCTCATCCAAGTCAGCGATGAAGATGTTGAACAGCGTGGGCCCAAGGACTGAGCCCTGGGGAACCCCGCTGCTCACATCTCTCCAGTTTGAATACGACCCATCCACCAACACTCTCTGGGAGTGCCCCATCAGTCAGTTTCTGACCCGCTCAACCGTGTAGGGGTCAATGCCACAGGGTTATCACTATCACACAACTTGTCTTCCACCTTCACATTCTCAACCAATTCCTTCCTGTCTGTCAGCAGTAAGTTAAGATGATTTCCATCCCACTCCCTACCCAGTGGACTTCTCAACCATGTGCACCAAAATACTCTCCCTAACATGACTAAGGGATTTTCTGGATTGTTTGTGCACAAGTTTTCCCAATAATTAAGGTCTCCATGAGAACTAGGTCCTGCATGTTTTGGAAGTGTCTGTCATTTGTTTAAAGAAGATCTTATCCACCATTTCCTCCTGGTTTAGTGGCCTAGAGGAAACACCAACTGTGAAATCCCCATTCCTGCTCTTCCCTCCATTCTTTACCCAGAGGCTTTCAATGGGCCTACCTTCCTTTTCATACTGCACATCAACACATGTACATTGCCTTTCACATGTAGGATAACATCTCCTCCACCCCATCTTTTCTTTCTGAACATATTTATACCCATGCATGACCATACTCCAGTCATGTGAACTATCTCATTATGTCTCTGTAATCCTAATTGCATCATAATTCCTTGATTGGCTAAGAACTCCAATTTTTTCCTGCTTATTCCCTATGCTTCTTGCATTAGCATGTAAACTTCTTGGGCATCAAACTGATTCTCTTCTTCTCCCTGAGAATATTACTGAGGCTGCTGCCATTGCTTTCCCTTACTAACTGTGTAATTTTTTTTTGTTTCTTTTGTTTTCTAATCCAGATCTCCAGACTCTTTACTTACCTCTGTGTTTCTGTCTTTTATTCTTATGGTGAACTTAATTATAAAGCTCTTCTCACTAGGTTTGCAAATCTGTGTGCAAAGAGACTTTTCCCTCTCTTAATCAGGTGGACCCTATCTCTTTCCGGTGGTTTTCCTTCTTGGAACACCAGCCCCACAGAAATGTCACAGAAAGGTTGCTGAGACATCTTATATATGGGCTCCTAACAAGCAGCAAACCTCTTGAGTCAAAGGGTAAGCTAGCAAGTGAATGCCTCCTTGGCCTGTAGGAGCGAATCACTATCACCACCACCACTACCCATTGCTACCCCTTTGCAGAAGTCATTTCAGTCCCCTCACCCCTGGAGGTATATGGCTTTGCCTTTCTTGGCACCAGAGTAGGACCCTTCTCATCTGCTCCCAGAACAGTGACTAATAGGCCCCAGCCACATGTTGTATTTAACATGTGGTTAACCAGTTAATTGCATCTCAAGTTGTGACCCAGCACCATGTTTAGTCAACCTGGGGCTCTCAGCTATGGGAGCTTGCTATTTGCTGGTGCAGGTGGAGCCCAGAATCATGATCCTGGGCTTCCCTCTGCAAAAGTGATAAGGTATGATGAGAATCAGATGTATGATCTTAGAATCATGCTTTCTGCTATGAATATGTGACATGGCAGGTAGCATGATTGTGCAGATTGTGCATCAGATCCTATCACTCCTTTACATTCACATCTGGCAGGGGCCTTAGAAGATTAGATGCCTCATATATTTACCCAGGTTTTTGATTCAGTTTCACAGAAATTAAAAATTAAGAAATCCAACAAAATTCTAATTGGCTACCTCTATCAGCTGGAAGTATTTTGTACATCATAGACTAATATTGGATGTCACATGATAATTGTCATACTTCTTGATATTAGAAGTGGTCTAAAAATGAAAATATTTTTCAGAAGATTCTGACACTTCAAAGTGGCCAATTAATTTACTATTACTTCATACATATATAAAAACATTTGAATAATTTTCTTACAAGTTCTAAATATTTTTAGAAAATTTTGTTAGATTAGTGAACCAAAAATTCTGCAGTCAGTTTGATCTATGTTTCTTTGTAGGGCTGTTGAACAATTAAAAAAAATCACAATTAATCATGAGATTAAAATAGTTGTGATTTAATCACAGTTTTAATCACACAGTTAATAATAGATTCTCAATTCATTATAAATATTTTTGACTTTCTTTCTGTATGTTCAGATAAATGTATTTCAGTTACAATTAGTGCCATAAGAACAGAGTAGAACTGTGCTAATTTTCACCTAGTGATTAAGTATAGTAAGTGAAAAGGGTCAAAATTAGGATTAGCAAAATTAGGATTTCCAAAAAAGAGGACACCTGTCTGGGGTACACTTCACCACAAACCTGCAGGCCCCTGGTGCTGCCAACACCGCACTCCTGACCTGCAGCTCCCTGCTCCGCCCCAGCAGCATCTTTTTAGCAGACTGCCTGGCTCCTACAAGCATGGGTACCAACCCCTGTACTGGTGGCCCAGGCTCAAAGCTTTCCCTGCTCATTCCCTCATTGGAGGTGCAGGCACCGCATCCTGCCCTGTTGCAGCCCTAGTGCCTGGCAGCAGTGGTGGGGAGGGCTCGCTTTTCCCTTAGCACACATGGCCTGGCAGCAGCAATTAGCATGTATTAAAAAAAATTAATGTGAGAATTTGTTTTTGCATTAATCACACCCGTTAATGGTGTTTAATTGAGAGCCCTAGTTTTATTTATAAAAAGATTTATAATGTTAACTCTCTTTTGGGTATAGAAGAAATTCCAGTAGTGTTGAGATTTTAATGGGGGAGACTAGTTTAAAACAATAGCATCCTTTTCATTTCAAAAACTTTGATCAGCTTTATGTGGAAGTTTGTCCTACTCAATTTTCACTGAAAATTGGTCATAAAAGCAAATTGTTTTTTTCTTTGTCTATGTACTTTCTCCCACTGTAAAAAACTAACTCATGAAGTAAATACTAGTGAGCATGCAAAGGGGTGGTAGATTCTCCTCCTTGATGTTTGTATCCTTTTGAGCATTTGCTGTTGATGTTTATTTCCTTACCACGTAAGGCCCTACAGAACTTCACTGTTTTCAGTGGGCATCTTTCAATTGATTTCGGTGGGGGTTAGATCAGACCATTAGTCTTTGATAAACCATGGTATAATTAGATCTTGTATTATTTCAAGCTAATATGTGATGAACTAATATGTGTGACAAGGTTTTTTGGGTAGATATCTTTTATTAGACTAAACTAAATAGTTGCAAAAGTTTGTTCTTTGCAAACTTTTAAGCCCAAGTGCCTTTCAGGCATAGGAAAAGCCTGTTGGTGTTTGTCTTCTCCTGGGTAGAAGAGAAGTAAAAATTACAAAGCACTTTTCATAGATGAGCCTATGAGCTTCACTTCATAAATCAACTGGATATAAAAAAATCATGAACTGAATATAGAGATTGGATTTATGACAATGTATAACCTTTCTGCCATCTGATACAGGCAAGTTAACTGGGGTTATTTTACTAGCTACATGTTACCAGCTACATTTATCACCACTTCCTCCTCCCCCTCCCTCCATCCCCACCTGCCTTTTCACACCTATTGTCTCCCATTCCATTTGAACCTTACTGACACACATTTGCATTTTCACAGACATGTATTTTACATTTTGGCTTCTATTTTATCCATGAAAGCCCACAAACACCAACAGATTTTCCCTATCCCTGAAGCAGGGCAGTTGTGCTCAAAAGCTTGCAAAGAATACTATTCAAACTATTTAGTTGGTCTAATAGAAGATATCACAATACCCCAAGAACCTGGCCTGCCTATGTCCTCAGACCAACATGGATACAACCAACCACCCTAAATGGATGAACTCTGAGAGTATTTTTCTTTGTGGATATGCTATTTTATTTCATATTCACCTTGCACTACTAATAATGACTTGTGCTGCCATATCTAATAATATTATAAAGTATGCAATATAGTTTTATACGCAAACTGACTTTATTACAAGAATATGAAATGTTTATCTATTAGGGCAACTCAGTTTTATATGGTTTCAAAATTATGATAGTGCAATGACAGGGTTACTAGTATGGGAATATAACAAACTGTGAATATGTACTGCTTGACTTATGAAAATGGATCTGTGCCTATGAAGAATACTCTGCCATTTAGCAAACAGGAGTAATTGTTGAAATATTCATACTTGTTCCAGATATTTATATTAAATGTGTTGGTAGTTAAAGAACTTATTCAATTTAAATAAATCGAACATGTAAGTATGAGTAAAGACTGAGGATGAAAATCTTGCCTTGTTGAGGTCAATAGTAGAGTTATTATTGCCTTCACTAGGGTCAAGTGGGAAGGGAAGGGGCAAAGTGTCAGCTGGAATTCTTTCTGGAAAGGTTTTGAAAATCACTGCCATTTAGGTGAAGTTTGGTCCACTTCCAAAGCATTCTGTTTTTTTCAAATGTATGTTTGTTTCTGAATCCCAGAGGTAAAGTTTCTCTGTTAAGCAAAATTTAGCTGCCTCAGCAACAAAACAAATTCTCTACTTCATAGGAAATTGCCAGTGTCCTTATTTGAATTTCATGCCCATCCTTGTGAATGTCTTATGGGTATTCTGCATTGCAGTGGTAGCTTTTTTCTTCTTCTTCTTCTTTTTTTTTTTTTTTTGCAAAACAAACTCAGAATAGTCAATTCCTTAGTTTCTTTCCTTTGTAGAAATAAATAAATAAATTAAAGCTTGAAAGAGGAGACATTAGTCATGATCTGTGGACAAAATAAAAAATATTTTTGCACTTAAGGAAGAGTATAATGGAGTCCAAACTGAATTGTTACACCATAAACTCTAGGGAAGTATGACACGGCACCACAGAAAAATATTTACTGTTGGTTTTTGTTGTTGTTGCTTGTTTGTTTGTTTGTTTATTGTAGTATAATCAAGGCCCAGGTCATTTTTTCTGTCATTTCTGAAGTGTCTCAGCTCAATACAGAATTGTTCAGTCCAGTGATGTAATAATCTATAATATGTGTCATAATTTTGATGACATTTGTCAACAAAATTCTTCATTTTCTCAGAGCCCTTATTCTCAAGGCTGAAGCCAGGGGGCAAGGAGAGGGTTAATATGATAGAAGTCTATAAAATCATGAAGAGTGTGGATGAATTAAATGGAGAACTCTTGTACACCAGGCTCCAGAATTCTAGAATTAAGGGACACCCACTGAAATTACTAGGAAAGAGGTTTAAAAATAAGATGACAAAGTACAGTAAAAGCTGAATATTAATCGGCATTTTACTAACCAGAATACTCTGTTAACCGGAATTTCCAATATCCCTCAATACAAATCCTCACTTTAGCAACTGGAATCTTTGCCAAGTCTATCCAGAATGCACATCAAATATTTCCCAGGCAGGGAAATCTGCAGGGGGAAGGGAAAGTAATGTGCACTGGACAGTGTGGCCTGCCGCTGTGCCTAGGGCTAGAGCAGTGCTGGGCTCTTCCCACCAGGGGCAGCCGCGCTGCTCTCCTTTCTTCCTTGATAGGTATAACTCTCAGATAATCAGAATTTTTAGATAACCAGCACCTCCCTTAACCCCACTCATGTTTGATAACAAAGCTTTTACTGTACTTTTTTTTTTTTTTTTTACACATAACATATAGTTAACTTGTCAAATTCATGGCCATAGGATGTGATAAAGGCAGATGGCATAGCTAAGTTAAAAAAGGAACTAGAAAAATTTGTGGATGATAAATCTATTAATGTCTGTTGAAGAGAATGGCTGGTGACTGTTTTGTCTGGCATCTCTAAACATTTAAAGTGGATGCCAGAGTAGGTATTGAATAGGTAGTAAATCACTGTAGCTATACCCTGTTCAATGCTATCTCTCCCTGACAGTATACTCAGTCTTTTTCCCCTGTTGGCCAGAAGGGTAGTGACTGGTCCATCTGTAGGCCATATCTAGCCCATATGCCTTATCGAGTGGCCAAGTTGGGGCTTGATCCAGCTCTGTGGATGAGGGCAGGGGGCTGTTAGACCCTGATTCAGCCACATACAGCTTAGGAATTTGCTGTAGGGGAGGGGTGGCAGTATTAATTGCCACTGATCCCTGTCATCAAACTTCTTGAACTGTGAAGAGCCCCATAGGCCAAATTTGGCCTGCAAGCCAGGGGTTGAGGACCCCTATTTTATAGCATCCACCCCTGCTACTGTTGGAGGCAGATACTGGGCTAGATGGACTGTTGGTTTGACCTAGTATAGCACTTCATGCAAGTAATATCTCTACATTTGATGTGAGCAGTCAATCATATAAATGTAAAATGTATGTTTGCTGAATTGGAGACAAAAAAATCAGAATAAAATGTATGCAAACTCCTCTTTTCCAACAAAATTTCATATTTAATTAATTCTGAAAAGTTTAAAATATTGCTACCCACTTTATAGTACAGAAACAAAAACAGTTGCCTGAATTCTGTATCACAGTAAGGAAGGATTTTTTTAAAAATCACTTTAGCATGTCAAAATGTTTATTTCCTCTTTTTAACTGTGGCTTTTTCAGGAAAAAAATTATTTTCAAATAGCTTGGTACAGCTGTCACTTCTAGCTTGTGTTCATGAACACTGATACTAATAAGTTGTGTGACATTTTAAAGTAATGAGGCATCACTGACAATATGAAAGACTTTTGAAAGTAGTGATTTTTTTCATATGTTAAAAAGCCACCTATATATATCAAAGCTTTTGGCCAATAATTCTCCTGCATCATAAAGAAAATATATGTTGAAATGCACACCCTATCTGCAAAATATAGTGGCCTTCCCTTCTACTTTTTACCTCATTGTAATATGATGTTTTGCTATATATAAATGCCATGATGTTGCTTAAACATGTCATTTATTTTTTTTCTTTTTCTTAACAACTATCATTTCTGGAATAATTTAAGCAATCCATTAAGGAATACTAAAAACTCATTAAGGAATAATAAACTCTCAGGAAAATGTACAGTTATAACAATTCCCCTATGTATTATAAAAAGAAAAAAAGGAATGAGTTATATTTGCATTTAAACTATGGGATTAATGATACATGTTTCAACAAATTACATTTTATTTAACGTATAAAAATGACAATAACAAGGTAAAGTTGTAATATTTTCAGTAAAAAGTTAAAGCACTATACAAGGATGGGAGCACATTTCTTGAAGGTTAAAATTCTAATATTATAAAAGCCTCTGTCTGTCCATAATGCTCTATTTGCACTTTGATTGGATGACAGAAACAGCCAATCAGAGTGTGAATACAGTTTTTGGACAGGAGGTGGTGGTGCAGCGGAGTGCCACCATGATGGTGGGGACACAGGAGGCAGAGTGGGGGGGCATGAGGCCAGCACAGCTGACCTTGCCTGCCCTGCCCTACTCCCTGGAGGTAGTAAATATGGAAGGGAGGGGCCTGAGGACAGTGCTACTGGCTCACCCCCGCTCCCACGCTGCTCCCTCATAATGCAGGGTGGGGGGAAACAGTGGGCCTGGGCTGATGCAGCAGTGGGGCAGGGTGGGGAGAGAAGCCAGCCTGCTGTCATGGCAGGGGGTGAGGAGTGGCAGACCCAGGCCAATGCAGGGAGGGTGGGGCGATGGGAAGAGTGGGGCCTGCCCCAAAATGACAGCAGAGAGGGTGCCAGGCGCAGCCTGGCTTCAAAATGGAGGGAAGGAGAAGTGACCCATCCTTTAATACTGTGTTGGGGCAGGCCTGGCACCAGCACTACAATGGCAGTACACCCAGCCCAGCCTGGAAGCAGCAATGGGGAGGTTAGGAGGGCAGGCCCGATCCCAAAACAGTAGTGGAGAGGGGTGGGCTTGGCCCTTCATTGAGGGTGTGGAGGGTGGGGCAGAGTCGGCTCTGTGGTGGAGTGAGGGGAAGAGGGAGCGGGCCCAGCCCTCACTGTGGTGGGGGGAGCCAGACCCAGGCCTCTGTCCCCGCCTGCACCCCCTGCCCATCATTCTTGATGGGCAGTTGGCTAGTATCTAATATAAACCTTTTTGTCATTAGGGTTTCTGACTTGACACTAAGGCCAGGTGCAGATATTACACATTCCTAGTTTAGATGGTCAGAAACTGGTCTATACCCATAAAAGAACAAAAGTTTAGAGCACAAAGACTACTTTAAAAATGGCAGATCCTGGTCCAAGATCAACCTGGATCAATGTGGTATTAGACTTAATTGATCTAAGTTAGAGCAGTGAATGAAACTTCAGTAACAAGGCTGCTCCAGAAGCAAGGTAGGTTGCTGCCTGCTGGCATCCCAGTTGCCTGTGTGGTTCTCCTGCTAGCTCCCCTGCCACCTCCCACTCTCCCACACAGGGAGCTTCTGGGCTGCAGAAGCCTGTCACACCGGCTACTGATGGGGGAGGGAGGCAGGAAGTGGGGATTGGCTGTGCCAGTTCCTGTTTACTGACATCATGCATGGGAGGCATCAGGGTCTGTCAGTGGGTGTGGAGGAGCCCACTGAGAGACTCCCATGCCTCCAGAGAGCAGGGGCAGGTCAGAGATACCCGTCACACTGAGTGCTCGTGGGAAAGGGGGGAAGGAGGGATCATCTCCCTGTGTGGTATAAATGGATTGACCGGGCTTAAACAAGAAAAGTGAATTGCTAATTTTGTTTTTTTATTTTTTGGGTTTTTTTTTTAACTCCCACCCCCTTGATAGTGATCATGAGTGGAGTGAGGAATGGAGGTGAGAGGAACAGTGTGTGGGGGTGGGGGGTGGGGATGGAGCGGGAGCATGGGGGATAGATAGGGAGAGTGTGCAAGGAAGAAAGAAAAGAAAATATATATTTTTTTCTAATCTTGCTCTTCTTTTTCTTTTCTTACCCCTTTGGTTCTTTGCTTTTCTCTGAAGCTCTTTGGGCTGTGAAAGGCATTGGCTACTATGAGAGCATGGAGATGGCTGTTTAGCTCAGTTAATTAGTGTGGTGCTAATAACACTGAAGTTGCAGGTTTGATGCCTGGTTGGACTAGACAATCTCTTGAGATCCCTTGTGGCCTTATTTCTGTGTGAAATGTTTCTGAGGTGCTGCTGCTGTTCCCTTGCTGGGCATCTGGGTTATACAGGACTTCTCCTATTTTTACATTTTTTTTCTTTCTAATTTTTTCCCCTTTCTGCCTCCACTAAGGTGATGATTTCTGGCCACCTCCCACCTGGGAGCTGTGCCCCACTGCCCCCACCATGGCAGCCATCTCCCACCCCAGCCCAACCAAGGTGGTTTTTGCTGTGCTTCACCTCTGCACGCTTGTCAATGTCACAGTATGAGGAGCTGGTATGGTGGGGCAGATGTGTGTGTATGTTTTAGATGCGTGAGCCTAGGGTAGCAGAAGCGTGCGTCACTACTTTGAGGTACCTTTTCCTTGTCTTTTCTCCCCTCCCCCCACCCATATCCTTGGCACGGACCTGGCTGCTCCTTGTCTCCCCTCCCCGCTCCTTGTTTTCCTGTTGGCCAAGGCCAGTCCTCTGTTTGGAAGCATCTTCCTCATCTCTGCCAGGGAATTCCCCCTCCCTCACCCCCCCCATCTAAAGTATGATGGGTATTTCCAGACCACATTGCTCCCTGTCAGTAGGCTCCTGAACACCCACCAAGGGACCCCCCTGCCTCCTGTGAATGGACACAATGACAGAGCAAACTGGGTTGGACATACATGTCAATGATTCAGCCATAGTCAGCAATTCCTGACAGCCTAGGGAGGTATGCTCCAGTGATCCTACCCTGCTGACCTTGACCAGTGTGGTAGGTCCATGTTCCTCCCTCCCTGCCACCTACTAAATGGCAAACTTCTGTTCTGTTTTCTCCCAACCTAAACTAGGGCACCTATAGAAACCCACACAGGTTTGAGTGATTCCACCTCCAACTTTTTGAATGTCTGTGCTTAGCCTTAAAGCAAAGATAATCTCCCTTCCAAAAACATGCAGAAGTGACCAGTTTCCTGGCCAGAAAATCTGAGGATCTTAAAAAATACACTGACATTAAGGAATGCCGGCCTCTCAGAAATCAGAAACTTGTAAATTTCAAGTGAAATCCTCCTCTTCTTCCTCTCCTCCTTAAAGTTCTTTTGATTCTTTTAATGTAAAATAAAATGCCTTGGTTCTAAAAGAGAAGATTACTGGCAACCCACTGCTTTCTCAAGCACCCAAATTGAATGCTACCTAACCCTTTTTAACATGTGCGTTGCCTTAGGCCATGTGTGGACAAAATGAGGGGCACATGTGCATGACACTTTAAAGTGGGCTAAATGCTTTTGCACTGTATTAATGGTGTTGGTGCTTGCACGCTTTGGTGGTATATTGCACATTTAGTTACAGCCACAGTAGCAATTTCACTGGTATAATGTGCCTTAAATGACTTGGGGCACAGCAAAGTAAAACTCTGAGGAGGAGCTTGTTTGCTGCCCCTACAGCAAAGCACCAGGCTCTGTGCAGCTCAGGGGCTCTGCAGGTAGTCCTGCAGGCAGTCTGGCAGCAGCCCAGAAAGTCAGGCTCCTCCCAAGAAAAGTAGCAAGCCTTATTTATTTTTTTCCCCTCTCCCTGGAGCCTGCCTGCCTGAGGTGTGTGACGGCCCAGTGCTTCCCTTTGTGGCTGTGGTGCCCCCAAGACTGCCCAAGCTGGATGCCTATGGGTGGGTGCCACCTGTGGGGGACCACTGCTGCCATGGTGGAAAGCACCAGCCCCCTCCCATCACCTCCCAGCCCAGGGACCACTCTGTCTGCTGGCAGCTTGCCCTCTCCTCCCCACCACCAGAGAGGCAGGTAAGTCAGAGGGATGTCTGCATGACATGGGGGTTTAAAGGGCCCTAAATTGAAGCAGGGTTTTTTAAAACCCCACTGCTTCAATTTAGGGTCCTTATTTTGTCTACACACATCCTCAGTTGTCATGGAACCAGAGACAAGGGTTGTAAATTGTGTGGTTCAGCACAATCAACATAAAACCCTCAAATCTATATTTTCACAAAGCTTGGAGGAAAAACAATTATATTGCTGACTCAGAAAATAAAAAAAATTATGCTTGTGTAGAAACCTCCATCTAAGACAATGCACTTCTGTAGCATCTCTAGGATATTTAAAATAGGTAGAAAAGCTTTCAGTCTTTCCACGGATATTATGTGTAGTTGTAGCATTACAGTGGTTTATTGTATTAATGTACCTCCCTTGCCATGCATCAGAAAGACTAGTGTACTAATTTTTAATGTTTATATTAGTTCCACTGGAGACTTTTAAAAAAGAATTTGGGGTTTTAACCATCCTTTTTATCACAAGCCATTTTTCATAACAAAGCATACATCACAAATATTGGATTTTTGCTCCCTCAAAAATGTTTTTAAAAACCCTATTCTCAAAGATATACCAGCTACTGCCTAACACATATTTTCTTCCCAACACTTCCTTGGAAAGGTCTCTTGTGCTCATCCCCAGTGATCCTTTTATCTTAAACCAAAATACATTGTTTTCTATGTCTTTGGGAGATTTTTGACAGTTCAGAATGCCCATTACACTGAAACTACTCTCCAAAAACAAATGTTGGCAATTACCAGAGATGTTTAGATCCATTCTTTTGGTTCACCTTAAATAGCTATCCATTTCTATATAGGAAAATATGGTGCTTGGCTTGATTATTTTTCTAGCATTGTGTAAGTGCCACTCAAGGCAACTCAGGTTTCAGATTTAGACTCTCACATATTTGCAAAATATTTGTAGACCAAATATCAGTCATACAGATATCCTAGTAGAAAAAAATTGAAGCAGCAAATGTTTGCAAAAGTCAGAAGTGTCTCATACAAAATTTGTATGCAGATTATTTACTATAAACTATTTACTCAATGGCTGTAGTAGAGATGTATAGAATATTGAAACTATTAGCTATCTGTCTTCTCACACTTCATAAGTTGTCCAAGTTTTGATATTAAACAGAGAATAACACTCTTACATATTTCAAAACAAAAATAGTGATTTATTCAAAGTGGGCCGTAACAGTGGTGTTTCCCCTGGATTAAGCTGGCTTTCTGGTTTGCAGTTAAGTCAGGTGAGACTAAGGCTGTAAATAGACTCTCATTTTGATCAAAATTCATTTTTACTGGTAGAAAAAATAGACCAGGAGCTAGCCCCACAGCTGTAGAGCTTAACAGGCAAGCTGTGCAGTCATAGGGCACTGAAGGGCTACTTTTTGGTTATGCAGAAGATAATATTTTACTAGCTCTTCAAAGGCAGTCCAACCTGTGGTATTTAATGAATAACATTAAATTTTCTTCTCTTTGGTTTTCAAAATTTCAGTATGCTTTTGAACCATGCTTAGTTTCAATTTTAAAAAATACCATGGAAGTAATTGTAATCACAACTTCTATAATCAGGTTTTTTATAACCCCTCCACCCCTTGGTACAATCTATGCACCAATGCTTTGTGATTTATCAGGTTGCAAGCTGCCTTTAATGACTCTGCTTCTGGCACTCTGAGTAAAGCTGCTTTTCATTCCCTTAACAAATACTATAAGAAAAAAAAAATTATCAGTGGGACTTCACCTGGACCAAAACGTTATGTAATGTCTTCTCTTCCTACTGACACAAAACCAGCTAAACTTAAGATCAAATGTAATAGAAATATCTACAGTAATCCCAACTTTTCATTAAGAAGTGATAGAAGCTTTGCTTAATGTTCTGAACTGAAGTGAGGTTCTAATGCACAAGAACAATTTGCTTAGGTTAATCTTTAGCCCATTTCTGCAGAATACATGTGGCAACCACACCACTTAAAAATGTGAAAGTTTTTACAAGGGCAGTGCTTGGGGAAGAAGTATTTTATTTTTAAGAACTTTGTGAGCAATTTCTCTACAGGTCAGGAATGCCTCTTTCAGCATAACTTAGTTCACAAAAATATGAAATAAAATGCAATTGCAATTTACATTATGACTACACTAACATAAAGGCATCGTTATTGCAATTCATCTCTTACTTCTGAACTGTGAAATACAGTTCAGAAAATCTGAGACATAGGATATCTGGGTTTTAACAATATCTGTGGCCTACACTAGATTTCTGAGAATGGACCACCCAGTTTCTAGCCTAGTACAGATAGTCAAAAAGCCCAAGGCTGAATCGATTCAATTTTTGCCAGTTTTTGCTAAGCTACTTAGATTGAACCAATGAGCAAATGACAAGGCATTCACTTTTGATTCCAGAAATGCAGTCACATGCCTGCAGTGGGCCAGGCCAGAAGCTGGGGGGGGGGTGCTAGAACATGCTTCCCTGCTTGGCTGAAGTAGACAGCTAAGACCAAGGCTAGCCCATCCACCCCAGGGGGAAGGGGGAGGAGAGGTTGCAAAGGAAGTGCAAAGCATCCTGGGATGTTAGGGGATTGTGAGTTAACTCCACTCTGATGGAGATCTGGAACAGAAGGTCCATTAACCAATTTAATATTCTAAATTGGGTACATCTGATACAGCATCCATCCAGATTTATCCTAAACCAGATTTGGTCATTTTGATAGCAGTTTATGTGGATTTCTGATAACATATAATGGTTTTTGTGTAACTTCTGTTTATAGCCTAAAGTTCATATGTGGCAGATATGGAGATAATCACACAGGCTTCTACTTCCTGAGAGAGAATTTAGGCTTGCTTTTCTGTCTGCTTTAAGATCAGTTTGCTCATCCTTAATTGTTTATCAAAGTTTCATTACCATCCCTAGTAATATATAATATTCTAAACGCACAAACTTCTAAATTTCTAAATGCTAGGTGGTATAATCTATTAATAGAATTTTTGTTTAAGACAGTTAAGAAACAAAATTTCCATTAAGAATGAGTTACTTTGTGAATTCCTTGCCCAGACAGAAAGGTACCTTTTCTTTGGGAAGGAGGTTTTGAATTGCCTAGTTTATGTAAATCAATACTCAGTTTCATATTGAACTGCTATAAAAATTGAGCATAGGGACTTATAGGCACTAGTCAGCACATTCATAAATCGTCTTGGGATTGGGATCTAAGATTTGATATACATGATGTATAAATGGTTATAGCTTAATTCTTTTGAATACTAGTTTTGTTTATTATGTACCAAGAATAGATAGGACATATCTTATCATCCTTGCTGAGCTTTCTGGTTTAGATATATGATGAGTTCCACATTATTAAGCAGTGCAATAGTAAAAGAATTCAGATGGATTTTGATTTCAGATCCATTATTTCAAATGAATAGACTGCAATAATCAAGATAACATACCTTTTCATGTGTTAATGTATATAGGCAATTAGTAGTTTTTTCACTTATATCTTAATCTCCAGAAATGGTAATGAAATGTATGCTGTTTTTTTTAAAAAAATCATTATATACTGTGAAATAAAAGTAAAAATGCACAGTACATTTTGTAACCTGTGTGTGTATTAGAACAACAAAAATCTAATAATGGTTCAGGTACTTAATAAACCTTATGAAAATGCTTTTTCTTTAACTCCCTGCTGCTTTTATCTGTTAAAGTTTCTCTGGAAAAAAAAATTTAAATTGAACTGGTATATTTTTCATAACTGCTGCAAACCAGATATTTTGATCAGTTCCTTACCACGTTTTGGTACAATCAAGTATAATAAATCTGAACACGAGCATTTTATAATGATTTGGATATGCAACTGAAATTGTATAAAACTGTATAAACTATTTTTAAAGTACTTGTCTGCAAAAGTTTCCAGTTGTACAAATGAAGAATGCTCTGTGCTCCTATTTGTACCTTCCACTTTCCAGATGAAGACAAAGGAATGTGAAATAAAAAAAAAATCAATCAATTCAAACTATTTCAACTCAATACAAGCAACATTATCATAACTGCCTTATTAATATATCAACATTAATAAGCAGTTGCATTACCATTATACACTGTGCATGCCCAGATCTTAAAAGTAGGTCATGACTTCATCAAGGTTGAGAGTTCAAACCCTTCAGAACTTCCCACCTCTAGTTATATGACACATGCCTTGACTTTTACTGTTCTACACTGTCTGGGATGATAGTCATGGTTTCCCTGGTAGGATTAGCTGTTTTCATCAGGATCAAGAGCAGGCATAGGCAAAATACAGTCTGAAGGCCAGATCTGACCCACCAGGCAATTTCATCCAGGCCACAGACGCGTGTCTATCAATTTATTGTATCCAGCCCGGTCCTGGGCCACCACTGATGTGCTCTTATAGTGCTGAGCCCTGCTCACTCC
This sequence comes from Caiman crocodilus, assembly GCA_030014935.1. Lineage (NCBI taxonomy): Eukaryota > Metazoa > Chordata > Crocodylia > Alligatoridae > Caiman > Caiman crocodilus. The sequence goes on from JAGPOW010001296.1 coordinate 113,108,501, forward strand.
TGTGGGGGCAGAGTGTGCTGTGTTCCCACCCTTGCCTGTGGGACAGCCCAGACCCCAGTCCCACAAACAGGAAGGTGGCAGTGGTGGGTGGGGGAAGTAGGAGCAGTGTGCAGGTGGAGGGGTGGCAGAGGGAAATGGTAGGAGGGGGGAGGAATGGTGGCTGCAAGCGAGAGTAAAGTAGCAGTTTGGTGGGAGCACTGGGCCTGCACTGGTTCCCCAGGGCTTGGGCCAGTGGCAACCCAGGGCAGGGTGGCAGGAGCATGGGGAAGCAGGGTCTGCCTGGCTCCATTATGTGGGGCTCACATGTAGTTCCCGGGTTCTCAGCCTGAGCCACATGCTTCTGGGAGAAGCCCTGCACAATGGAGTCAGTGGCCCGGCCCTACACACAGGTCACAGGGAATGGTGGGCAGCTCCACGCTATGGTACCAGGCGTGCTCTGCCCCTTTCCCTGCTGCCCCAGCTGAGCCTATGACCAGCACTGTTGGCTCATTGTGCGCAGCCAGCTTCACTTCTATATACATGATGCAAACACATGCACATTAAGACAAAAATATATTTTGAATTAAAATAAACATGATTTTGTAGATGTTTGATTTGTAATATATATTTTGTTTTTTTTCTGGTTCCAAGATGGCAATTCCCCTTCCCAAAATGAGTACTTCTTGGGACAAGGAAAGGGACTTGTGGTGGCAAAGGTCAGGGACTTGTGGTGGCAAAGGTCAGGGGCTTGGGGTGGAACTTCCAGTCCCAGGGTAGCAAGCAGGGGACAGAGCACCTGTCAAGGGGCAGGGCTGCCCTCAGGGGCCCTCTCAGCTCACCAAAATTCATTAAGCAGCCCTCCAGCTGAAATAATTGGCTACGCCTGGTCAAGAGTAAGCTGGCTGCTTTCTGTCCAGGTATTTATTTCCTTCAGATTGGTAACAGGTGACTGACATCTATGTCAAGTCCCCATGTGGAAGAAACCATACAGCAGCTTGTCTTGGCACACAGATGCAATTTGTGACCATAACAACTTATCCACCTTTTTGTGATAAACAGTTAAAACAAAAATGTGGATAGAGTTGAATCTTAAGAAAAAACAGCACATGGGGAGCCTTCAGATAGGTGTAATATTTGTGTATAATGACTCTTTGGCAGTTCTGGAAAGGAACTTGTGAAGCCACCTTGATGTAATATAATTGGTGCTTGCCATGCACCACAGAAGGATTTTGCAGTAGGTTGTGGTTGATTGACTCACAGCAGATATGTGGATTTGGGTCCCTGAACTCACAAGGTGAGTGTCCTGTACTTCAGATTAGAGAATCTTCCATAGTAATATTCCTTTCTATTGTCCTAGCTACCAAAGCTAGAATGATATTTGTCCAAGAAATGAGAGGCCTGTTTTCCAGTGAAAGAGCCAATGAATATTCATATATTTATACAAAGTGGAACATCTCCAACAGAAGATAGTGACAACAGCTCCCTTGGGGGGGGGGGGGGGGGGGGGGGGGGCGGGGGGGGGGGGGGGGGG
>JAGPOW010001296.1:113125854-113136854 GCA_030014935.1 Caiman crocodilus
GGTATTTGGAAACAGAAGCTGTCTTTTAAAGTCGGATAGATTTTAGACAGGAGGCTAACATTTTCAAACCTGACTACCTAAAATGGGACATTTTAAAGCCTTTTTTGAGACCCTAAACAAACAATCCAGTTTCTCCAGGCACTGAGCTTTCACTATACCAATCTAACACTTTTCTCATTGCCTCAGGACTTGATCCAAAAGCACACTAAAAATAAATGGATATCTTTCTGCTAACTTCAATTATTTTTATATTAGCTCTATGTATCCCTGAATATATGGATATAGGTGAATTTTAGGTACCTTTTTAAAGTACTCTTTTTAGGTTGTACATCCAAAGAAAACATAAGTAAAGTTTTCCATTCTCTGTCTACTCAAAAGACCATAAGGCTAGTTGTATTACAACAGAATTAAGAAGCCCCAGTTTGGTCAAATACAAACTGTATTAGATGCTGTGAACACAAATAACTGTGTCCTTTTCTCAAATATTTTACAATCCAATCCAGAAGGACCTAAACAAAACTTTAGCTGGGGAGTCTCTCAACAGCAAACTCTGGAATAATTTAGGTCTGATTTTCACTGTGGATCCTCCTGACTCCTAAGAAACAAACCAAAATCTGAAGTGAAAATATAGCAGCATATAGGACGAAGAGCCAGGGCGAAGAAGGGGCAGAGAAGCCCTAGATGAGCTGGGGAAGTCAAGAGGGAGACAGGGAAGCCCCTGGACTTGAAAGCTTGCTGACTTATCACGCCAGATCAGCCTGTCCTGAGGTAAGGGCAGGAAGAATCATTAAGACCAGGAGGGCTTGGGGTGCAGCCCAACCTGAGAGATAACAGGCACCCAGAAGTGGCTCTACCTGAGGAATAAGGGCAACTCAGTTCATCCATAGAGACACTTATTATTTTGGGAACAATTACATGTTTTGATTTTTTACTGGGCCAGGCTTCAGAGAGACGATGTCCTGCTGAAGCATTCGAGCCATAGGACAACAACATCACTAACCAAGGGAACCACATGTATCTGGCAGCAGTGCTGCTGGTGTGTGGATGAGGTGTAGGGGAGACAGAGCCCCAGATTACCAGGACATTGCACTGTGAGTAACTCTGTGGGACACCCTGAATAATACCATTGATTCTGCCTTATCTATATTGTAACAACTAAGGCATAATGGGCAGGTAGACCCTTCACGGTGGTCATTTTCTCACACACACGCACATGCACACACACACGTGCACGCACACACACACACGTACCCCTGGACTAGATGACTTCTTAAGGCCCTCCTCAGCCCTATTTTCTACAATTCTGTGATTCTTTAATAAAACTTATTTTCAGTCCTCTTAGAACTGGAAGTAAGAATATTTGTATCTTTAAAATGTAACATACTTACTCTTTCAGTACAGAACAATATTAGAATTAATGGAACTGTTTTGGATTTCAAAGGGATTAAAAGGAGCTATTTTGATCAAAATGTATTAGTTTTGTACTTCTGTATTCTCAAAAATGTTGAGCTGAAAGTTTAGACAAGTAACAATCTTTAAATGTCTGCATACAAAATACTACAAATAAAATAACAGCTATTTTATAATGCTGTCTGTCAATAAAAATCAGCATATATATATATATATATAGGCATAGGCTAGCATTTTCTACAGTTAAATTCTGTGTGTGTGTAAACACACACACACACGCACGCGCATTGACATTCCATGTCAAAACAATGTGATGCTGCTTATCAATTTTTGTAGCCTCACATGACAAATGAGTCATTTAGGTGTCATTTAGGTGTCAGAGAGGCTTACCCTCCAGCCCAAAGATTGTAATTGCACAGGGGTAAATCCATAAGAGGATTTGGGTGTCTAAATTCTGCCCAACTACTCCTGCCTGCACATACATCCTTGAAACCTTTGCTCAGCTGCCACTTAACTCTGAAGGAGCCTAAAATGTGTAGGTGCCTAGGTTTTTCCAGTAAAGGTCAGTAGGTACATAGAAGTTTGTTTCTGAATATGCCTGATGTGTGCCTTCAGTGGGTCCTTGTAGTGTTAAAGAAAGGGAAAGTGAGGACATTGTTGAGAGCAGCACAGAATCTTGAACCCAGAACCTTGGGTGTGGCGAGTCATCAGACACAGTGAAGACATACCTCAAGAAATCAATGCCGAAATCAATGGAGAGGAATTGGCTGTTGACAGAGTCCAGTGGTGCTGCAGCTGCATCCTCAACTAAGTGACAACATGTTTTGCAGTAAAATATCTTGCTCTTAAAGCAGAGGAAGGAAAAGGAGAGGAATGCCAGCCTGTCACCTACTTTCTTCTGCAGAAAGACCTGTAACTTATGCAGATGATTCTGTGAATCAAGAATTGGACTGACTCCTTAAGTCATCTCAAGACCCATCAAAGACCTACGGTAGGGATCATCCTTGAATCAAGGGATTGCTGATGACATACCCATAACAGCCTATATCCTGATAGAGCTAAGTATTAATGGGCCATATGAAAATCACTTTTGCAGCTGCCTAAATAGCCTGAAGAGGAATTTAGATGCCTAAGTCACAAAATAGCAATCGTGGTGAAACCTGATCCAGTGGCTCCATTAGGTTCCACAATTTTGACCTGAAACTGTGCTTATGAGCTTAGGCTTTATACGTATTTCACACTGAGAAGTGAATCCAGGTCAAGGATCTAGGCATCTAACTCCTGCTTAAACTCCACTGCAATCCACGCTGGAGCTTGGAGATGCCTAAAGACATAGCTGCCTCAGCGGAAGCACTCACAAGAATAATTTCAATTTGGCCTTAAGTGTCTCAAGACTGTCAGTATGCCCAAATTGGACATTATTCTACAATTTCACTGTGCAGCCTGATCCATTAAGCATTCTTAGAGCATACCTGCTTTGTCCACCCCCATAAAAACAGAGGGGTTGGTGTCTTTTATTCACTATCTCGGTTAACTTACCTATTGTGTTGCATTTAATTATCTCCTTTGCCTGAGAAGTACTTATGCCGTCTTGTTAAAACAGTATAATCAAACCTGGAGAAGTATCCAGCTAATAGAATAGGGAAAACTTATGGCTTAAAACTGTAAGCATAAAAAAGTTTAATATTTCCATTTACGGCAGGCCTTGGTTCATAGAACCATAAAAAATTAGGGTTGGAAGGGACCTCATGAGATTATCTAGTCCAACCCCTTGCTCAAAGAAGGACCGTACCCAACTAGATCATTCCAGCCAAAGCTTTGTCCACCTGGGTCTTAACCTCCAAGGACAGAGATACCACAACGTTTCTGGGTAACCTGTTCCAGTGTTTTACTACCCTTTACATAAGATAATTTTTCCTAATATGTAATCTAAACTTTCCATGTTGCATCTTGAAACCATGGCTCCTTGTTCTATTATCTGCCACCACTAAGAACATTCTAGCTCTATCCTCCTTGGTAAGCTAAATCTAGCTGAAATGACTATTACCATTGCCAAACTGGACCTGGCAATCACTTCACTTCTAGGACCCCATGGCAGAGTCTGGCTCCAGGGGTGGTCATGATGCCCCTGGAGCCCCCATCAGTCCTTGTGACCTTTATGTTCTTTGAAAAATCTCCCCTTCAACTCGTCTGCCATGCCTTTATGGAATTATGCTTTTATGAAAAAAAGGCAGCCTCAGGGCTACCCAAGGAAGATCTCAAACTCATGAACGCTGGTGTTCATGGGGCATTGCTCATTACCTTAAGGGCTACTTATATGGCCTTCTCGTCTCCTCTTACAGCCATGTCCAAGCGTCATAGATGTTACCAAACATTTGGTGGTAAGTCCCATTTTCCAATCTCATCAATGTCTGCAGCCTTCAGCCCCAGCGTCACCTCCTGTCAATGTGAGCCTCTAAAACTGGATCAGGTTCCATCATTGCTGGGGCCTCCAGCCCTGGTCCCTTTAACTGTCCCAGCCCCTCCTGGGCTCAAGCCTAAGTACCTCCATCTCACCACTCTTGGCCTCAGGCCTGCTTTCTCTGCCCCTGCTAGGCTCAGTCTTCTGTCTCTTTACCTGTACCTCCAACAAACTCTGCCCCTCACAGGCTATGGGTTTCTTGGTCCTGCTTCTTTTTGCCCCTCTTTGGCTGTGGTCTTGCTCCTCAGCCCTGGGCCTTATTCCTCAGGCCCTGCTTCCAGACCAATTGAGATCTCCACCACACCTACAGTCCCAATCCCTACCACTGATTTTGCTTACCTCAGCTCAGGTGTTAGGAGGTTTGCCACGGTCCTGCTGTTCAGGATCTTCTGTCTTTACAGCTTCCAGATCAAATTGCCTGCCCAGATCAGGCCCTGGGATTTTATTCTGCAAGACCAGCCCATTTTGTGTCATGTGGCTCTCCTGATTTTCCTTCTGCCTTTCCTGCAGTTTGCTGTTCGTAAAGGTAGCAGTAGCACCAAGCTCCCTGCTGCAGACCACCTGCAGTTCAGTGGTCACTAAGTATTTACAGTTCTTACAAGGGATGTCTTCTGCTCTAATTTTGTTTTAGCTGGTTGTGCTTACCAGCAACAGGAGCTTCACAGCATCCTGGCTAGAGTGTTTGTTTTAGGAGGCTTGTCACTTAAAAGGTGCAGTCCTTAATATCACTAAAAGTGTTGCAATGAGCTTGTTAGGGGTAAGATTTTTTTTTTAAGTTTCATTTTTGACTGATTTTTTTTTTCCTAGCATTCTTCAGATCCAATATTGAACAAGAATATAATTAAGTATGACTCCAAACAAGTTCTTCAGGTACATGGAGTATTCAGTTCCCATGAATAGGTTATATTAGGGTACTTTCCTTTGCTTAAAGTGTCTAGATTTGTTTCCTGTTGAAACATTGACAATTTATTAAGTTATCAGAGATTTTTCCATATTCATAGAGCATTTACTTGGCAGGATAACTGATGTGATTGAAGCCTCCTTTGATCAACACTGCCCCTTCCATTTCTCCTTTCATTACATGTCATTCCACTCAATAGCAAGGGCTCAGGGAGTAGGTACCATACGCAAGCAAAGGAGCTTTTTTGGAACTTGAATCATAATGCAGCAGGCCCAAGTGGATAGTCCATGAAATGAGCCTTCTTCAAGAGGACTGTCTCAGTATACAGTATGTGATTGTCATGTGAAGGGAAGGGAATATTCAAATCTATAAAGGAGTTAACAGTTGGATATAATCAGGATGAATGTGTGTGAATTACACTGATTCATGAATGCAAAGTTGCCCTTGGGCAGTTTGAACTATGTAGCCAGCACTTATGCAGCTAATTAACTTTATGAAGGTAGTTATTTTCACAAGGATGTAGTGATCTTGAACAATTTTCCTAATACCAGATATGTATGGCTTTCTTTCAAGCCCCAACATGAAGGTTGTTATCTTCATGTATTTTTCTTTGAATAAATATTTTTGTTTATTGCCTGTGATGTAAAGAACTCTTCACTTTCTATTCATACCTACTCCCCTCATTTCCAACGTATTCTTATTTGAAATCTAGTTTCTTATTCAACACTCTTGTCTGTTTGTAAGTTTGCTTAAATTCTTTTCAAGGTTTTTCTGCTTTAGAACCATTGGATGAACTCTAAGATATATTATTATGTAGAATTTGTTTGTTTTCCTTTCTATTAAGTGTCTTTAATTAATTTGCAATATTAAGATAAAAAACATAAACCGCCTGTGAAATTTGGAACCTGTGAGCAGACATTAATTTATATCCACTGTTGATTGATAATTATTAGAGGTCATCAGTGACTGAAATGTCCTCTAAAATGTTGCCTTTTTCATTTTTAGCATTGTTTAAAAATGTTTTCTTTTCAGGGGTGAGGTATAATATGTTATCCAGCCGTTTCCCTTTTCCCACCTTTCTTCCTACATTCTGCATAGGTGGTCATTATATGAGGAGCATTTCTTCTCACTAAGAGAAAGAAGCAACTACCATTGAGTTTTGTGAGGACCAGAACCCTATTGGCACTTATTTCCAAGTCCCATTTTAAATCTCAGAAGGAGAGAGATTAGACAACCACATCCCACACCAAACAAATGCTACACAAGTGAAATATTTGAACTGACTTCATAGAATTCAGTTTCAAATAAACTACCTGCAGCAGTTCAATAGAAGGATGGTCATCTTTGTGCTGTTTTATGGAAAATTAAAAAGCTTATAAACAAAATCTTCATAGCAGATCTAGAGATACGTAATTATAACCTTGCTTGAAATAAACCAACACAATGATTCCAAGCAGTAGAAGTAGGCAGAAGCCATTATCTCAGTGTTCCTCCTTTTCTCCCTCCTCTTCCATTATACCACATTTAAAACATTCATTTATCTTCTTTGATTAGAAATTAATTGCTGAAATCTCATAGAGAGATTCTTCACTTCCCTTCATTGATTATAAATTAATTGCTGAAATTCCAGACAGATTAGAACTGTGCTGACTCCTTGCCGTATAGCAATTGGTCTTGGCAATAAGATTGGACTAGATTTTAATTTCTTTACATAAGGTCAAAGCTGCTTAGATAGCATTGTGCAATGAATAGTAAACATGTCTGTAAGGCTGTAGTTTAGAAATTAGAACTGTGCAACATATTTACATCAAAGTAATGTTAAAAAGAGCAAACGTCAGGCTCATTTCCACCAAATTTTGGTTTTCATGTTCAATCTCAAACTTCCCTGTCTGTTTATAATCCCCCAAGTGACCAGGCAGATATTGGTTTACTTCCAGTTGCTAGGAACCAAGTTAACTCAATGGTGTTCTGTTACTCCAACTGAAACTAGGAGAATGAACAGCAATAACTGGCAAACAAGAAATCTTTGTGTTCATTTTGGAATTAAATATCTGTATCCAAAGAATATAACTTTTCAAATTCAGTTTGGGACTTGGTTTCCTTTTGAAAATATGGTCTTTATCAACTATTACAGAACATTTTTAAGCCTTTCTGAACTGAGTAGGGGGATGTGGACAATCAGGCCTACCACATATGTTTTAGTTATTAGTGATCGTGCAGTGCTTAAAGATAAACAGGGTGAGGTATAAACATTTACCATTGCATTCAGATAAAGCTGTTTTCACTTTCCTGTCTGACCAGACAAAGCTATATTAAGAGCTGTTTGTTAAAAGTGAAAGCATAAAAGGGCACAAATAATGCCTGAAAAAGAGATGAGGAGAGTAGAGAGCAGCCAGTTAGTTAGCAGAGGAAAATGACTTCACGTTTTTTATATGTTTTTTATTGCAGTGCTGCACAGAGGCCCTTTAATATAACAGTAACTCCTTGGTGCAAAGTACTGAATGAATAAATAGTAAGAGACAGTCTGAGTACAGTCTGAAAGACCATACAATTTAATTAAGATCTAAATTTAAATAGTTTTAAATGATAATGCTGATTGTCCCTCACATATCAAGCTGTGAAAATCCTCCTGATTCCCTTCAACATGATGTTAACTGAACTGTCTCAATGGCTTAGTTTTGTCCATAGATAAAATTTAAACCACTTTGCAGTGCTCCATGACAAATCCCAGAAACTGTATGTACTCCAACTTCATGAATTTCAGTATGAGAGTTTGTGGGAGTAGGACTGAAAACTTTGATTGACTCAGTTGTTTGCTTATTAGGTGGATGAAAAAGAGAAAAGCAAATATCTTTTAAAAATTCATATATACTCCTGTAATAATTATTAGCAGTTTCTAGTTTTTTAATTTAACATGTTAAATAATACTTCCCTTAATATATGTCTGATCTGTTTCTCTGTGGTTCTAATGCTCCAGTCACCATGGTGTCTATGTTGCATCCTTTGGATATGTGTACAAAGATATTTAAAAGTGTGTGTGTTGGGGGGAGGAGGGAGAGAGAGGCACTGATGGGCAGTATGGCTGATATAATGGAAGAAATATCAAGTTCCTTCCATAGGGAACCTTGTTCAGAAGCCATAAAATACAACTGCTTTGGTTGCTGCTCTTTTTTATAAGTCCACAATTTCAGGAGGAGGAGGATATTATTGAGCCGTCCTTGATCTCCCCTTTTCTAACTGTGCCTCTTGAGTTCTAGCTCAGCTGCATGACAACATCCTCATTAACTTGTTGTGTAATAAGGTTCAGAAATACCCCACTCCAGAATCATGGAGAGCATCAGCAGAATCCGCTATGCCGACTTGAACTTCCAAGTCTAGCATTGTTATCTCCCTCCCTGATTGCTTCCCACTTCTATATCTGGTTAGAGATACAGTTTTGGCAATAGTTCTTTATTTTGGAAACAGAAATGTCCAGTTGGGACAGGTCTGAGAAATCTGTACAGCACCTTACATCTAAGCAGGGGTTTACATAATAATTAAAATCCTAATTGTGCTTCTTAACTTGAAGTAACTAACTTCTTTCAATGCAGAAACATCTCTGCCACTTCTACTTTTAATTCTGTTCATTTTGTGGGAATACTGAATTAAATAAACCAACATGTTATAACATGATCCTAAGATAGGATCCTAGAATAGACTGACATTTCAGTTTACTGAGTCTTGTCTTTTCTGGGAGTGTTTTTCCGTTTGTGATTTTTCCACAGAGGATTCCAAATTTTATTGTAAGGATTGCATTTGTGCAGGCACATGTGTGTGTGCATGTATGTGCATACACACACGTATGTCTCCTATCTGCCAAAGGGGGCTTTAAAAATATATTTGAGGGGCTTAAGAATTCTCAACTCAGGAAAGGTCGCTTTAACCTCATAGCAATCCAGAAACAGAAGGGTCTGGGCCCTACATATCCAAAGGAATGCTTTTCCCCTTATGTTCTGTCTCAAACATTTGGGTCAGCCAAGAGCTACCACCTATAAGTACTATTTATGCACCAAGTTTGCTTGACAAAAACATATGGGAGATCATTCTCAGTAATAGCTCCTCAGCTTTGGCACTCAATCTCCCTTGTGGCCTTCCAGAGTTTAAACTTAGACATCTGGAAGTGCTGAAAGATCTAATTTGGGCAGGCATTTAATAAGACTGGTAAAATTGGGATATTGTCTGGGGAGGTTTTGTTATGTATCTTCTTTTCCCTCTTGGCAGACATCATCCTTGTATCAAGGGATAGTCAAAGATGTCATCTGCTTTCATAAAGACAGCTCACTTTTATGGTAAGAGTGAGTCCTTCTCATATATTTAAAAACTTGTAGGGTTGTACCCTCACAAATTGATTCTAGACTCTGGATAAAGTCACCAGTCTTGGAGCCCTGATTACGTGGCCTAAGCACCAGAGAAGTCTGAGATTTCACAAGTGCATATATGCTTAGTGTTCCCCACTGGCTAACTTCAGGAAGTTTTTTTTTTTTCTCAGCATGCAGATTTGCTGCATCATGCTTATGAAGCACCTCACTCTTTCTGCTTTTCCTATGGGAAGCTGAGGCTCCTAACTTCAGGCTCTAGATTGCAATCTTGGAGCCAAATGCCAAAAATTAAGCATTGCCACCTTACCTGGAGGCATCTAAATCCTCCTTTGGATCTGGTCCCTATCCTTTTAAATCCTCATAAAACTGTTACCCCTACCTATAGCTAGTGCATAATAAATGCATACAGGAATATGCAGCTGATGTTATAGCTGATCTTTTTTTTCTTGTTTTATTTTCCAAAGAGTTGACAGTGCTTGAAAGAAAAAAAAGATGAAGACATGGGGCTGCAATCACTTCGCTTTCATTGAAGTAAATAGAAGTAGTGCTAGTGACATAGACAACATGCTGTGAGATAGAACAACTATATAAATTAGGTTGCATAAGGACATGTGTACAAAGAGTTTGGTCTGTGTTGTACAGAAAGTATATGAACCATTCAGGAAACTGAAATGTCATCCTGTCCTATCCTAGGATCAGTTCATGTTATATCAAGTTGGTTTATTTAATTCAATGAGCCATACCCTGCAATTCTTATTGTGTTCTTTTAACAACTAAACTCCCTTTGACATTACAGGGGAGTGTTGTCTATTTAAGAAATATAGAACTTGGTCCATTATTGATAAAATATTTTAGCTGGAACAATGAATGCGACTAAATCACAACTAATATGCAAACAACATGGAAATCTTGTGCTTCAACAGTAATTAACAGTATACTTCTAAATCAGCATTTCACAAACTGGTTTCTGGAGCATTAGCTCTTGGTCAGCAAAGAACTGATTGGTTGCATGGTACTGGCCCATCGCATTATTTTCATCTGCTAAATTGGATTTAGTTGTTTCTAAATTGAATTTAAAAACAACTAAATCCAAGAAACAATTCAAACACCTTGAATATTTTTCTAGCATTACTTTTCCTTAAAAGCAATCTGCTCTATCACTATGGAGAGGGCTTGCCATTATGAAAGAGAAGAGAAATTGTCCATGTATTTGCAAAGTGTAATCTATGAGGCGAACTGTTTGTAACAAACTCTCTATTAAGATGTGATTTATATATATTACTTTGAAAAACTCTCTTCTAAATCTTTTCTGTTATGATTCAAATGGTAATTCATTCAAGGCTGGCCAAAGACTAAGGTTAGTGTATCATTCTATATATCAAAACTCTGTGATGATATCTATTTCTATAATATAATGGCAAAAAAAAAAAAGCGCTGCACAACTTACACACAGTTATACTCCCTGTATTCTTGGGCATTAGAACAAGTGATATAAGAAGACAGACCCTAATATCATTATTGGCAATAGGAGCAAAAGATGATGAAAATCACCTTCTCAATCAGCTATTAACCGGAGACCAAAGTTCCCTCTAAGCTGCATGCATGTACGGCTGCGCACAATTAAAAATCTTGCTGTGCACCAACTTTTTAAGGCCGTGCACCCACATGGAGAGCAGCTGGGTGCGGAATGAGGCGGAGGCACCAGGGCTGGTGTGGGACACTTACCGAAGGTAAGCTCCTCACTCCTCATGCAGGGCAGGCAGTGGCTCCTGTCCAAGACGAGGCGGGGATGGGGACGGGGACGGGGACGGGGGCTGGTGCAGGCTCCACTGGCTCCGGGGAAATGCTCAGCACTCCTGCATCACCTCTG
>JAGPOW010001296.1:113136954-113192159 GCA_030014935.1 Caiman crocodilus
CTGCCCTGCATGAGGAGGGAGGAGTTTACTTTTGGTAAATGCCCCATGCCTGCCCTGGTGTCTCTTTTTCAGTTCAATAAATTGGAGATGATATCTTTTATTAAACCAACAAGATTTTTGCAAAAAAACTTCTGTTAAAGAGAGTGAGTACACTTTGTCTCTGCTGCGTGATTTTCTGGTTCCTTCAGTTCTTACTGATGATTTATCCCAAGAAGGCATTAAACAGCAAGTAACTGTTGGAGCCGCAGCTCTGTGTCCAGGTCACTGCTCTGGGTAACACAGACACATCTTGCAAGCTGTGCATCCCATGGTTCTCGGCTGCATTAGGGTGCATCTCCCTTGCACTGGGAAGCATTCACAAGTTTGGCAAGCTCAGAAGTAGGACAAGGGTTGCATTGCCATCTATCAATTGATTGTGTCCAGCCCATGGCTGCCCCACAGCACTCCACTCCACTGCTCTGGGCAGCAGTTAGCATGGAGAAGAGTGGTGGCCGAACCCTGCCCGCTCCCATCTGGACACTTACTGTGAAACACTTACTGGCAGCCACACCGGAAGCGGAAGGTGGGACCGAAGTGCCACGCTCATGGACCGCTACTCCATAGAGGGAACATTAGCAGAGACCTGAACAGATGGAGGCTTAAGAGGCTGAAAAGTCATACACCATTTAAAGAAGAAGCCCACAAACTCCCGAAAGAGATTTGGGGTGCTGAACCAAACTTATGGGCAGCAAGTGAGTGTGCCGAGCACTGGGAAAGGTCAGACCAATTTCTACATCATTTTATACCAATACCAAATGAATCCCCCCATGGAGCACAACCGTGACAGAGAAGCATGGGCCAACCTGAACAGGATGAGATCTGGATATGAACATTTGAATGCAGAGTCCAACAACCATCACAGCAAATGATATGTACATTGAGCAAGAATACAAGAATGTGCCTCATAGATTTGGAAGCTGATATGCCATACAAAAGAAGTAGTAGCATTTTGGCTTCTATCCCAAATTGATATTGATAATAAGAAATTGTTTGTATACACCAAATGCTTTCAACATATTTGTGAAGTCCTTTCATCAAACTTGAGTGCAGTTGAAATTCTTAATACTACAACATTTTGCAAATGCTTCTGTAGTGTTTTTGACCATATGTTTATACTAGATCGTGACAGTATTTACATGAGAATTCAGAGATTGTGGGTGCAGAAGAAGGCATATTGATAACTAACTAACTGGGCGGTAAAAGTGGAATGAAATCTAGGAGAATCAACTATCTGAAATTGGTTCTAGATCAAGTATCTACAAAGTGTTTGTCTCAGCTGCCTAGAAACAGGATCTGTATAACAGCCACTTTTTTTCTATTCAGCTTTATAAAAACGAAGGAGAAATCCATCTTGTATCAAAATACATGCAAAATCAAAACTTCTGGTTTGCTTGGACTAGAAGACCAGTTCCTGGGATAAGTGCCAGTTATAAGTGAATAAACAGGCCACAGGCCCTCCAGAAGCAAATAAAACTTGTTTTGTTGTATTATTTGTTATATGCAAAGCCTATGTTGCCAGCAGGATTGCTCCAAATGAGTTGAATGTTCACTCATCAACCGTGAGGTAAATTGAAAGTAAGACTGTGTCAAGAGTTTCTCATAGGCAGTCATGCCATTATGTCCGTTGCAAATCTTTTTTCCATTTGTACTGTATATGTTAGATGTTGTTCGAGTAGTATGTTAATTTAGGCCTCCTGCAAAACTGTGGATGAGTATACCCAATATCTCTTGCTCAAGTATATTGATCTGGAGATGAGGGCGGGTATTTTAATTAGAGTGACTCCAAGTGCCGCTCTAATTAAAGTGCCTGCAGTGTCTCATGTATCAGTATCCCTGCACTTCAAAAGGGTGCTGGGGCACTTTAACTTAAGCTTGTTCAACAAGCTTAAGTTAAAAGCACCCATGCTGCCATTTTGAAGCTTAGGGACATTGATACATGGGATGTGGATGCTGCTGGAGGCATGCTACTTAGCATACCCCAGCAGACTCAATTTAATTGAGTTTTTTATCCAACACACTGTAATTACAGTGCGTCAGAGCAGCCTCCCCATGTATCTACAGGCACTGTTAGATTCAGAAGTTGCCATTACAGGTAAAAACATTGCAACTGGTAAATTTTACCAATTTAAATGAATAAAAATGATTTTCTGTTCAAAAGGGAAAATTATGCAGAATCTTATCAACAGAAGGCAACTCAGCAGTCTGCATTTTACAGGTGCTTTTAAAATATGCTGGATATCAAATCATTTAAGCACTTGCATTGAAGCCGATGGTAAATTTCCCATTTTACCTCAGTGGGAACAGGAACCAAAGTCCTCAGAGTAATTAATCAGTTTTCCAGCTTATATATGAGGCCTATAAATAGAAAATGTCAAACAATTAGTGTTTACTGAAGAAAACTTAAAAACAAATCCTTAAGCAAGCAATTTTCTGATAATTTGAAAACTATTGATAGTTTTTATTTTGCTTGGCACTTTTATGTTTCATAAACTGCCGTCAACTATATTAGTTGCATTAATTCAAGCGATATTTTCATTACTGATGAGATGATAACAAAATTACTTTATTATTTTATAAATTTATTAAATTACATTTAAGGTTACTAAGCATAATTGAGGAGAAGATGCAACATTAGATACAACCTTAAAGAAACTTTAAACTTGTAAAAAACACAAATTAAGATTTTGAAACCAACATTACCCTTCAGCATACTTAGTCAAACTACCAGCCTAAAAAGAAAAATCCCAAAACCCAGAATCCAACCATATTAAATCTTCCCTCAGTTTGACTGTAATTTTTTAGTTTAATCCAGCCACACAGAACTCAGTATTAAATCCTCTATTATGGTGGGAGCTGTTTCATATCCTTCCACAAATTTTCCTTCTACATTTGGATAAATTTTTGCAGACTTTGTTTATTGTTTTATCAAGTTTGATTTTTCTATACTACACAAATAATCTTTGTTTGATTGAATGGTGCTATTTTATGACCAAACATTAATATTTTTGTTAATCTATGTATAGAATAACGGCAAGTACTCCAGAGGACAGTTTATACAGAACTGGAGACCTATCTTATAACGTCATTGCTATGTATATTAGTCTATTCATTAAATTAAGTCTGACTATTATCAGAATAAGCTAATTCTCCATACTGGTAAGGCTGAAATAACTTAAATTACAGTGATGAAATGCTTTAATCAAACTTCAGATAGTTGTGGGAATTGGAGACAAAAGCCTTGGGACCATGGGAAAATATCCCCCCCTCCCCCCCATTTTATTAGTCTTTTAAAAACTGAAGGTATTTTTAAAACACCCTAACTTTTTCCCCCTCAATGATTTTGATCAAAGAAAGAAAATATAAAATGTTGCTGACAAAATTTGCAGATATCACGAAAAATAGTGGAGCATTGAAATATGTGGGTTCAGGTCAATTAGAGGTAGTAACCTGGATCATTTGGTAAGGTGAGCTCCTCTGAACAACACACAGTGTATTGCTACCAAACACAGGGTCACACAGGTATAAAGAATATATGATACACTTATAACAAAGAAGACTGTATACTAGAATGTGATGATGTTCAGAAAGACATTGAGTAGTGGTATACAACAACTTAAACATGAGCTTCCAAAGTGTTGCTATAGCAGTCCTTGACCAGGATCAGACATTAATTTGTACTGGTGGAAATGTATGAGAAATTCCCACTTATAGAAATCCTATCAGGAGAGGGAACTGTACAGACATTCTGCACCCAACCTCAATCTGTCAGCCTGCAAGGGGAAATCCATGGTTTCCTGCATTTTTCTCCTTTAGAGCAAAAATTTGTCTCCACAGCAAACAGAAAATCTGGATCCCTGCTTGTGACTTCCCAAAACTCGGTTAATCCCGGTCTGGAGAAAACAAGGGGATCAGTGCCTATTCAGTTTTCCTGGTCCCTAGGTGGTAATGGATCCAGGGGGAAATATTCCCTGCACCTACCCTAGACCAGGGTTTGTGGAACAGGGAGAAGCAGCATCTTCTATTCCACTCCTGGCCTCTGGGAGTGGACCTGAGAGAGCACTGCAGCAAAGAGCCTTCAGCCCTGACACCAAGCTGGGCAGTAGCTGGTGTGGGGAAGGGGCAGGTCTCTTTGCCTCCAAAGCAGCTGTTCTCCTGCTCTGCTCCTGGTTTTAGGGAGGGGAGTAGAGGAAGCAGAGGGGCAAGCCCCTGTCCCCTTGAAATGTGGGTGTGAGAAACAGGCCGAGGACTCACGTTGCTGCTCCCTCCTCTCAGCTCCTGGTGCTGGAGACCTAAGGAGAAGTGGAGCAAAGACCCTACCTGCTCCACATGTCTGGTAGTCTGGTATGAGGACAAATGAGAATGTTTCCCCATTTACACCAGGGAGAGTCTTCCTGAACCCAGCTGTCAGCAGCTGGCTTCCCCTTGCCCCCTACTGGATGGTAGGGGCAACAGTTTAAAAGCTGGCATGGCCAGGAGCTGAGACTGGGGAGGTTTTCCCCAGTCCAGTTCCCCACCAGCTAGCTTCCCCATGCCGCTGTTCAACTGAGATGAGGTGGGGTCAAGAGAAAGCTGGCAGAGGATGGTGTTGCTCCCTCCACTTAGCTCTCAGTATCTAGGACCCAAGCATAGGGTATGGAAAGGCGAAGCTCCTACTTGAATCTCATACCAGGAACTTCTGTGAGAAGCAGGTAAAGAACACCTAGGGGCTGCTCCTCCCCTCTTTTCCTGATCTATTGGAGTGAAAGGAGCAGCTGCTCCCTCTCTCTTCTCTGAACTGGTGATTTCTGGGAAATCATAGGATCCTTTTCCTAGCTCCACTCCTGTTAGAGAAGGAGTTAGATTGGGGGAAAATGTGTAGACATTACTTCTTTCAGGGGAAACTCTCCTGGGAGTGATTTAAACATAGTTGTTCCAGAGTTATTTTTCTCCTGCATAGACCATTTTTGCTTTGGGAACAAAAGCCTGAATGTTTACATACTTTTATTTTCTACCAGGAAAACAGCATTTCTCCCAGTAAAAGCTAAATGTTATATACAAAGAGCTTGCATATCTAAGCTGGGGAAATATCAAGGATTTGGTAGTACACTAACTCTGTGTATCTTATATTACTGGTCTCCACATTTCCAAAATTAATTTTTAAAAATTGGAAAGTATTCAGAATAGAGTTTGATTTTGATGGTTGGAAAATCTGTCTTAAGGGGAGACTTGATTTATTTAGTTTATTCCCAAAAAGGTGAAGCAGTATGTAAATCAGAGTCTATAAAATTTACCAATGTAAAGAAGAGATTTCTGATAGTAGATTAATTTAATGTACCAGAAAAAAGTCATCATGTGATGCAGTGATTAGAAACTGAAGGGTAAAATTCATATTAGATAAAGATATTTTTGGTCTAATAAAAGATATCATCTCTACTATGAGTCCTGATTGCCATATTAGAAAAAGATGCATTTTATTAATAATGAGAGTATCTACCATTAAAATTAATTATATTGCTTAGATTCTCCTTTCCTTGAAGTAGCTCTATCAAGATGAGAGATCTTTCTGAAGTTACTTATTTTAAATCTAAAAGAATATTTGTATATGGAGCAAGTTTGCTTTGTAGATTTGTCTATTTCGTGTTTTCTGCCAAGTTTAGGTTAGTTAGACCTAAAGGTTTTTGTTCTTGTTATGGTGATGATGAAAAAACCTTTGCTTCTGGGACTACATATGAAAGAAAATAGTTTTGTCAATCTGGAAAATGGTTTAATGGTTCTGGATATCGATCAAACATTCTTTATTAGATTTTTGAGACAGAAGATTATAGTCTAATATCTGCATACAGCCCATTGGATTATTCTTAGACCAGCCCTAACAACAGTAATTACAATAGAATTAAAACTATGATTAAAATCTGTGCCATATTTTTTTCTTTTCCCAAGGTATTTCAAGTTCTCTCTCTAAATACACATAGTTATAATTTGCTAATAGATTATAATTTAAGATCATCTTTAAGATTTTATATTTTATGAATTCCTGTCAGCATTGTTATGCAATGATAAATAACATGAAAGAAAGTTTTCTACTCCCACACAAAAATTCTTAAGCCTTTTGCTTACTTGGGATGATTTTTTTCCTTACATGTCTACCCTTTTTAAGGCTATACATGTCAAATAGTATAATACTTAAATGTTTCCTAGGTGAGGGGTTTTCAACCATTTTTAACAAGTGTACACCTTCTGGGTGGATGGGGGTGGTGGGGGAGTGCCCCTGGGTATGCGTGCAAGGCATGGGTCTGCTGGGGCCTGGGCTGTGATGGGCTGTACCAGCAGGGGGGGCGGGGGGCTGCACTTGGGTCAGGCAGTGGTGGCACTCAAAGGGGAGCTATGGGGTTGGGGGGCAGGGGGCGCTGCAGCCACCTGAAAATTCACCATAGCCCTCCCGCCTCCCATTCCCAGCACAGCCCATCCCAACACCCCCACAGGGAACAGTCCAGTGCTGCCCCAGCCTGCAGTGGCCCCAGCCTACCAGATCCTGCATGCAGATCTGAGGCCACACATCCCCCATACCCTCCTGGGGTGCATGCAGTGGCAGGAGCTGCCACTCCTCCACATCACCTGGATGAGCTGCCTGTGTCTCTGTCCCAGCTGGTCAGTGACTGCCCCATCTCCAGCCCCAGCACCAGCCCCACTCCCTCCCACACTGCAGGGACCTATGGGAGTGGGGCTATGGGGAGGGCTGCAGCCACCTGCTCTGAGTGAAGCCCACCCCTCCCCATATGCAGATCTGGGGGCACACCCTGCCCCCCATGTCCTCTTGGGACATGTGGAGCAGCAGGAGTCATGCCCCACCCTGTGTGGCTCAGTCCTATGAGCCACCTTCCCTGGGTAGCTGCCCCCTTCCCCCACCCCTGCCCCACTCCCTTCACCCACAACAAATTTACTGGCAGGTCCTGGCTGCTCTTCAAAGGGCCAGGCCGTGTTCTGGCTGTCTGAGTTCTGCGCTGTGGCTGCATGCAAGCACATGGAGTTCTGCATACCATGTATGACCCCTTTAAGTACCCCTAGGGCTATCCCTGGTTGACAACCACTGTTCTAGGTGAAAGCAGCATGAGGAGATCACTACAGGTCTTCAGTGAGTCTTCTATCCTTTGAGTGGCTTATCCTTTACTAAATCAATGACAGGAGGGTTGGTTCCTTAACAAATGCAAATCTAAAGGCAAAATCCTTTTTCACTTGATACATGCAAATGATAGTTATACAGCCATGCGGCTACTGTTTTTTAGGCCTGTGCAAATAGGGAAGTATTTGATTCAGATTCAGATTTGGCCAGTTTGGAGGACAATGATTCAATTCAGTGATTCGAATCACTGTCCTCATTCGATTTGGCTGAATCAGAAATTCAGCGCTGATTAAGAGATTTGGTTCAACCGGGGAGAGATGAGCACAGCCAGGTGGCTGCAGGTTCTCCCATGGCTTCTCCAGCTGTGCCTGCTTCTCCCTGGGTAGGAGGAGCTGCGGGATCAGCACCCGTGGCTGCCTTGGCTGGCCCTATCTCTTGGCTGGCCCCAGCCTCACGTCACTTAAAACAAGTAAAATACAATTTTAAAAGCCCTGCACTCACTGGATGCAGCATGGGCTGTGGGGGCTTTGGGGCTTCTTGGCAGAGCCCCTGTGCACAGACCCCATGCCCTGAGTATCCCCACCCCCTGCCCTGATGTCCATCTCTCCCCCCTTCCCAACCTCAGCAGCCCTTCACTCACTAGCAGTAGCAGCAGCTGTGAAGGCTCTGGGTCACGTGGCAGAGCCCCCCCCCCCCACAGCCCCACTCATTGATCTTCGTTGCCTCATCCAGCCTCAACATCCTGGCAATTAAAAAAAAAAAAGCCTTGCACTCACCGGATCTGGCAGCAGCAACTGTGGCCTCTGAAGGCTCGTGGCAGAGCCTCCCCTGTGCAGCGAGAGACAGTGGGGGACAGTGGGGATCACCCCCTACCACATTTAGCATGCATGTGGCAGCTGCCCCATCACACAGGTGCAGTGTGGCTTGGCAGAGCACTATGCACTGCCTGGGAGCTGGGGCTGCTAGGGCTGAGTGGTGCCTGGCTCTGGCTGACACATGGAGCCACCCCAGCTCCCAACAGACAGGTGCAATGCAGTTCAGCAGGGAGCTGTGTGCCATGGGAGGGAGGGGCAATCCCTGCTGCCCCCATCTGGCCTGTGCTGCAGGGAGGGGGCTCTGCCATGAGCTCTCTGAGGCCCCATTTGCCGCTGCCAGAGCTGGTGAGTGTGGGGCTTTTTTTCTTATTATTCTTGCACTGCTGGAGCTGGGTGGCGGGGAGGCATCAGGGTGGGTCCAGGGCTGGAGCCTATTGGGGAGATTGAGGAGCGGGGGCTGCATGAGGGGGACTCTGCCACAATAGAGCCCCTAAAGCTGCTGTTGCAGCCAGTGAGTGTGGGTCTTTTTTGGGGTCCAGGAAGAGGATGGGACCATGCAGGGCAGCCAAGGAGGCTTCTCCCACAGTTCTCCCTGACATGGAGAGAGGCAGGCGCAGCTGAAGGAGCCTCAGGAGAACCTGCAGCCACCTGGCTGTGCCTGCCACTCCCCAGCTTATCCAAATCTTTGAATCTCTCCAAATCTTTTCCAAATTGATTCAGAGGCTTCAGATTCAATTCAGACCTCTTGATGGGCCTCCTGATTCAATTCGCATTTGGAAATTTGGGTGCCAAATTGGGCTGACTCTTCTCTGAATTGAATTGGCAACTGAAGCTTTTCACAAACCTATTGTTTTTGGCACTGAAGTATTTTGAACATGTTGAGGAGCCTGCACTCTGACTGAGCAGGTGTGTGGTTCTTAGGTGAGTATAAATACTGAAATTGTAGTCTGGCAAAAAACCCTGATGAGTGAGCGTTAGACCCTGGATGAAGTCCTGCTCATATTTTAATCCAATAAATCTAGGGTTCAGTGCACTTAGAATTCTAGGCTTCCCTGACACACAGGGGCTAAGCATTATGGAGGCATCTCTACAACCCTCCTTTTGAAACTGAGATACTGCACCTTGAATTTAATATTCTTTGGATAAAAATTAACAGTAAGGAGGTTCTTGACCCATTAAAAGCAAGGCTTCAGGCTGGGATCCAGGACCTGCTCCTTTCCAGGTTATTTGTCAGTGAGCTCACACACCATTTTTTAGCATGTTCTTTTCATCCTGACTTGTGTGCGTTCATGCACAGTTTTCATAATCAGGTCCTCAGTTTCTTGTCTACAACTTTTTTTTTTAATGGACTATAAATTATAGTTCATCTTCACAGACCAAAAACAGTTATATACTTACTTCAGTGGGTCTCCTCTGTGTAGCACTGTAGTTCAGTTATGCAGCTATAACACCATGCACAGATTATTTTGATTGACTCCAAGTTATGAATTTTAAGCCAGCATTACAGAGGACAGTACTATAAGATAAGAGGTCAGGAATGATCAAAATTGCAAAACTGTATATGTTGTGGGTTGCCTGGGTGCTTTTCATTTACTTTAAAATGGTGTTACAAAATTTTCTAGTTCTTCCACATCTCATTTAAAGTCTTAGGGGATTTGTTCATGTACAATTTCTTCTAAGTCTTTATTGACAGGCTTTTTTGGCATATGATGCAAAATATGTTTTTCTTTTTTAATCACAGGAAAGAAAAGGGAGGAAGGCATAGTTTTTCTATATTTGAAACATTGACAATGGATGGCAGTAATGCATCTGTCTCAAATATTTGGTGCTCTGTTTTACTTCTGTTTTTCATCTTCCTCTTAATGTCTGTATTTAGCAGTTGTCCTCAAGTTTCACTGAAAAGTTACCTCCCATAACATATATGTACTGTTTGGTAAGATTTGCTTTAGTGGTTAGAACACTAGACTGTGACTGGATTTTATTAATTCTGAAAACTCTGTTCTTCTGTGTATTCTTGGACAAATGACTTAGCCTCACCGCTTCTTTTCCTATCCTTTGTACATCTTATTTATTAACATTGGAAGTTTTGACTATGGATGTGTACAGTGCCCTGCCACAATAGAGTTCCGATTATGGTATGGGCCTCTAAATGCTACTGTACTACAATAATACTGAAGGGGTAGCTTTTGCAATATCAAGAGAGAAGTCCAAACCAAAAATCAATAATATTTATTTGATGCTTTTATCTGTGCCTCTCGTCTGTCCCCTGCCATCTGCCCCTGCCACCTTCTGCTGCTTTGCCCACTGATCTGGGTGCAGGGGGGGCACTAGAGCTGTCCTGTCCTAAGCTGCAGGGACCAGCTGTGCCAAGAGGCTGGGTTGGAAATGTACAGGTTCCTCCTTCCCTATCTTTTCCCTGTCCTCTGTCTCCCTGGTTGGTTGGGAGCAGACTGGAAAGGGGAATCTGCATGCTGCTCAAGTGCTGCAAATCAGGGCAAGAGTGGCTCTGGAGCTTTTCCATGCCTGCAACAGCTGAGAGTTAGGAAGTTCCAGCTGGGAGCTATGGGTACTTCTGTGCAGGAAGCCTAGCTGGCAGGAGATAGCAGTATCAGCATGCAAATACCTCCTTTCCTGCCTGGCTTCTTGCCAGTGAGGGAGAGGTGGGGAGGAGCGCCAAGTTGGGTAGGGAGTTGATTCTGGAAGCTGGAATCTGCACGCTGCTGATGCTGTTCCTAGCCCTGCTGGACTTGCTGCACAGCTGCTCCTGTCAGCTCCCAGCTGGAGTCATCTGAACTCATTCTAAGACAATGCTTTGTTTTCCCCATGATGAACAGGAAAAGATGCATCTTGGAACTGAGTAAATACAGTACATTATAAAGTAGACAGTGGGGTAAAAGACATCATGCATTTAAGTTGCTTATGTCTTTAACCAAGATGCTGATTATTATGACATAATAATTAGGCAAAAAATTGTGGCTGCCATTGTGCTATGTAGTTTGTGCATATTGTACACTTACCCAGCATGCAGGTAAATGGAGTACAACATAGTCTCCAAGAATAGAAAGAATATAAGAAACTAGAATAATTTCTTTGTGGGTGTATTTCCTTTATAGAAAGAAATGTGCCTTGTTTTTTTGTTCAAGAAGTTTGAGCTATATTTGCATCTGTTTACTACATTTGTTGATACTTAGTCCTTATCCCATTGAACCTGATGACAACAGTCAGTATTTTGGGTCCACCTGCCTTTTTAGGCTCCTCAAGCCAAACAAAATCCTTATTTTTTTCATATTATGAGTAGATCTAGAACATTTTTAGCGGGGGAAGGTGGAGGGGGAAGCATTGGAATTAGGTTGATCTCATTGTTTTGTGCCCCTTGTCCATTTGAGACAGCATTTGAATGCAATAAGGCCCTGTAAGGCCATAACATTTAAAAATGTATTTTTTTTCTAGTAAATATGGAATCTTTTAAAAATTACGTTTCATGTCCAGTGGATAATATAATACCTGATCATTCATTATTTATTATGTACCTACCTCACTTATCTGTCCCTGCATTTTTTCTGGAGTACCATCTTATGTAGTTAATTTTGTGTTTTCTGTATATGAATGTAAAAAGTGTTTCAGTTCTACTGGATTTTCAAAACAGTTTCAGAAAGTATTGTCATGCTGTAAAAAATAAGTGACCAAACTATAGCCAATGGGCTACATCCAGCATTCAGAACACTATCGTTTCATCTGCGATGCTCCCCAGGGGTCCAGATGTTTGGTGGCATGGTGAGCACTGTGAGCATTAATTGCCATAGCTCCAAGAGCCATCCTATTTTCAAATTTCTGTTTCCATGGGGAGGATCCTAGGGTTTGTACAAAGCACAGAACCATATCACCTGCACAGAGCCGTAACAGACCAGACCAGGCTGCAGACCAGCCCAGCTCAGCCCATGAAGATCATCAATTTGACACTACAACTCTAAAACTGATACTCCTAGCAGAAGAGAAGATCCCTAGTGGCAAAAATAAGAGGGTAAAAATACTGAATAAAAATACTAACAGCAGCCAAATAATAAATTAATGGAAATGGTCAAATATATTTATTGAGCTGCTTCTATGCTCAGCTTAGCATTTTTGCAGAAGAAGAATGTATAAATCATATCTCTAAATAATTTAATTATTAACTCATTAGGAAACAGGGCAAATATAATATGCTCTGATCACAACAGTTTAATGAGCAGCTTGTAAGGAAAATGGGAATGGAAAACTCTAAAGATTTTCAAGCATTACCAAGGTTTATCATGAAGGTGATTAAAGATATCCAACCAAACTATACAGCAAAACAAGAACAGAGATCTACAGATAACTACTAGCACATATGTACTTAACTACACAAAAAACAGTGCTGATGCATAATATCCTTCAATTCTTTAGCATTGTACAGGAGAGAACTTGATGTGACCATTAGATGACCAAGGTGTAAATGGTACATAAGAACTGCCATTTATGGAGTCAGGCTATAGGTCCATCTTGCCCAGTACCATAGAACACAGGGGTTCAAAGGGACCTCAGAAGGTCTTCTAATCCCACACCTTTCTCAAAACAGGAACTTCCATAACTAGATCATTCCAGCCAAGGCCTTGTCTATCAGGGTCTTAAACTTCTTAGGATGGAGATTTCCCAGCCTTTCTGGACCTATTCCAATACTTTGTTACCCTACTAGTGAGAGTTTTTCATAATATCTGTCCTAAACTTTCCTTGCTGTAACTTTAGACCAATGTTCCTTGTTCTGTCATCTGCCACCATGAAGATGAGTCTAGCTCCACCCTCTTTGGAACCAAACTTCAACAAGTTAACAGTTGTTATTAGCTACCCTCAGTCTTCTCTTTTCCAAGCGAAATAAGCCCAATTCCCTCAATCTCTCCTCAGGAGTCATGCTGTCCCCCACTGGACTCTCTCCAGTTTGTCCATTGTGACAGGTCGTCACTCGGGGCCACCCTCGATGTGGCCCCCACACCTGTCTCTAGGCAACCGCCCGCCTTGTCTCATCTGCCACGCCTTTGATGTTAATTAATTAATTAGCGGGAGGCTGCCCTTCTGCCCCCTCCACTAGGGGGTGCTGTCTGCAGCTCCTTCCCAATATCGCAGCCCAAGCCTCGCAGATATCAACTCGGTCTTCCCTATCTCAACAAGATGGCCCCCTCTCTGGGGCTTGCTGTGCCCCCTCTGGGCTTCCTACTCCTTGCCCTTCCTGGGCTCCTTAACATGCTGCCCCTTGTCTGAGGCCCACCATGTCCAACATGGACCCCTTACCAGCGCTGACGCCCTCTCTGGGGCTCGCTGGGCCTAACTCGGCTTCCAATAAGATGGCTCCTTCTCTAGGGCTCTCTGTGCCCCCTCTCTGGGGCTCTCTGCGCCCACCCTGGGGCTTCTCAATGCTGCCCACTTCCTGAGGCTTACTGTGCCCAACTTGGGCTCTCTAATAAATGCAGTCCCCTATCAGGGGCTCCCAGTGCCCGAACTTGGGCTCCTCAATGTTGATCCCTTCCTGGGGTTTGCTGTGCCCAACTTGGGCCTCTCAAAGTTGTCCCCTTTCTAAGGTTGTCTGCGCCCACACTGGGCTTCTCAATAAGTTGCTCCCCTCTCTGGGGCTCGCCGTACCCACACTTGGGCTTCTCAAAGTTGCTGCTCCCCTTCTGGGGCTTGCCGTGCCCCCTTCCTGGGGCTGGGGTCTACGCAGTCCCATGCTGCTGTGCTTTCCCTGGTGCTCGACTCCGCTTTCCCTGGCGCTAGGGCCCCACACCCTGTGGGCCCCTATGAGGCCTCCTCCAACCCCTTATAGCCTCACCCAAACCACTGGTCTCTTACATAACAACGCCAACGCAAGACACAAGCCCCTAGGCTGTAACTTAAACATAAGCCATCTGGCTATAACAAAACAGAAGCCCACCGGCCCAAACAACATTCGGTCCTACCAGGGACCCTTCAACTCTCAGCTGGAACCCCTGCCTCAGGTTTCCTCTCTCTCTCTCTCTCTCTCTCTCTCTCTCTCTTTTCCCCTCCCCACCCCAGGGAGCTCCTTTCTCTTTGGTAGCTGGCAGGGACCTGCCTCTGGTCTCAGCTCAGGGCCTTATAAGAGCCAGGCCCTGCCCCTCTGGGTCAGCTGACCTCCATTAGTTGCCCTGGCAACCCACAGCTGTACTGCTTAATCACTGCTAGGGCTCCTTCCCTAGCAGTTTTCTCCCTTCTTCAGGCACAGGGCACCTTAGTGCTCTCTGACATCCACATCTTTTCTGTAGTGGGGTTCCCAAAACTGGACACAAAACTCTAGATGTAGCCTCCCCAGAGCCCAATAGAGGGGGATAATCACTTCCTTCAATCTGCTGGCAACACTGTCACTAATGTAGCCCAGTATGCCATTAGCTTTCTTTGCAACAAGGCCATATTGTCAGCTCATATTCAGCTTATTATCTGCTATAACCCCCAGGCTCTTTTCTGAAGAACTATTGCTTAGCCAGTCAGCCTCAAGCCTGTACCAGTGCATGGGATTGTTCTGTCCTAAGTGTAGGACTTTGCGCTAGTTCTTATTGAACTTCATGAGATCTTTCGGTCCACTCTGCCAATTTGTCTAGGTCTCTCTGAAGACCTATCCTTCAGTGTATGTACTACTCCCCCTTTCCCTCTTAGCTTGGTGTCATCTGAAAACTTGCTGAGGGTGCACTCCATCCCATTTTCCAGGTCGTTGATAAAAATAGTGAACACAACAAGTCCTAGGACTGACTCCTTGGGCACTCTACATGATACCAGCTGCCTATGAGACATTGAGCCATTGATTACTACCCTTTGAGCCCAAAGATCCAGGCAGTTTTCTATCCACCTTGCAATGCATTCATCCAAATATTTTTCTTGTCAGAACACTATCGGAGACCATATCACAAGCCTGGCTAAAGTTGAGATATATTGCATTCACTGCTCTCCCCACATCTACAGATCCAGTCATCTCATCGTAGAAGGCAATTGGGTTGGTCAGGCATGACTCGCCCTGGTGAATCCATGCTGTCCTAATCACCACCTTCTCCAATTGCTTTGAAATGTATTCCTTGTAGACCTGTTTCATTAATTTTTTAGGGACTGAAGTGAGGCTGACTGGTCTGTAGTTCCTCAGATCATCCTTTTTTCATTTTCTTAAAAATGAGTGCTATATACATGCCCTTTCCAATTGTCTGGGACCTTTCCCAATCACCATGAGTTTTCAAGGATATTGGCCAGCAGTTTTGCAATCACATCATCCAATTCCCTTAGCACCCTCAGGTGCCTCATGTCTGGCCCAATGGATTTATACATGTCCACTTTTTTCTAAATAGACCGTACCCTGTTTTTTTGCCACTATTGGCAGCTCATCTCCCAAAACTAATCTGTCAGCTTCAGTAGTCTGGGAGCTGACCTTCCCTGTGAAAATTGAGCTAAAAAGGCATAGAGTATTTCAGCCCTTTCTCCATTATTTATCACTAGGTTGCCTCCCCCATTCAGTTAGGGAACCACATTTTCCCTGATCTTCCTCTTGTTGCTTATGGAAACCATTCTTATTACCCTTCACATCCCTTGCTAGCTATAACTGAAATTGCACTTTGGCCCTCCTAATTTCATCTGTGCATACCCAAGCAAGTCTTATACTCCTCTTTAGTCATTTATTCCAGTTTCCACTTCTTGAAAGCTTTCTTTTTGTATTTTAGATCATTGAAGAGTTCCCTGCTACACCAAGTTGGTCTTCTGCCATACTCACTAGTCTTTCTGCACATCAGGATAGTTCATTCCTGCACCCTTACTAACGTGTCTTTAAAGCACAGCCAGCTCTCCTGTTCTCTTTCCCCCTCAGACTGGAGTACCAGGGGATCCTGCCCATTGGTTCCCAGAATGAAGTGAAGTCTGCTTTTCTGAAGTCCAGAGTCCATACTCTGCTGCTCTCCTTCCTTCCTTTCCTCAGGATCCTGCATCTCTAACACTCTCCAGAAACTTCCTGGATTGCCTGTGTATTGCTGTATTGTCCTCCAAGCAGATATCAAGGGATTCAAGTCCCCCATGAGAACCAGATCCTGTGATCTGGAAACTTCTGTTTCCAGAAAGCTGTTTGAAGAAAGCTTCATGCACCTCATCCCTTTGGCATGGTGATGTGTAGCAGACAACCACCAAAGCATCATCACCAAAGCATCTCTCCTCTGACCCTAACCCAGAGACTTTCAGTAGGCCTGTCTCCAGTTTCATACTGGAGCTCTGAGCAATCATACAGCTCTTTTACATAAAATGTAACTCTTCCTCCTCTTCCCCCTGCATTTCCTTCTTGAACAGTTTATTCCCTTCCATGATAGTATTCCAGTCATATAAGCTATCCCATCATTTTTCTGATTATATCATTGTTCCACAACTGTGCAAGGACTTCCAGTTCTTCCTGCTTTTTTTCAGCCTCTGTGTATTCATGTACAGATGTCTGAGGTAACTAATTGATTGCCCTACTTTCTCAGGAAGAATGAGAAGGCCTCCCCTGTTGCCTCTCCTGCTTGTGCTTCTTCCAGGTCACCTGCTTCCCCACTTACTTACATCTTTGATCTCCATCCACCAGCAAACCTAATTTAAAGCCCTCCTTACTAGGTTAGCAAGCCTGTCTGCAAAGATTCTCTTCCCACTCTCGATTGGGTGTATCCCATCTCTTCCTAGCAATCCTTCCTCTTGGAACAACATCTTGTTTTAGAAGGCAATCAGGTTGGTTAGGCATAGCTTGCCCTGGTGAATCCATGCTGACCTAATCAACATCTTCTTAAATTGCTTTGAAATGGATTCTTGGAGGACCTGCTCCATTAATTTTTTGTGGAACTGATGTGAGGCTGACTGTTCTGTAGTTCTTCAAATCATCCTTTTTCTCTTCCTTAAAGATGGGCACTATGTACACGCCCTTTCCAATGGTCCGGGACCTCTCCCAATCCATGGTCAAAGAGGCCAAAGCTCTGCTAGCAACAGTGGATATTGAACATGGGTTAGGAATACAGTCTGAGTCAAAACTTCCTGACCTTGACCCTGGACTCAGAGACTATATTCCTAACCCATGTTCAATATTCACTGATGCACCTTTCTTCCACTAATTTGTCCAGTCTTTTTTTGAATATGGTTAAATTGTCAGCTTCCACAACATCTTGTGGCAATGAATTTCATGCTTTAATCACATGATATGTGAAAAAGAAATTTGTTTTGTTGGTTTTAAATTATTACTTACTAGTATCATTTTAGGACCCCTAATTCTTGTGTTGTGAGAGAAAATTATAACGTCCTATTTACTTTTTACCAGTTAGTATTTTGTTAACCTTTATCATGTTCCTAGTGGGTTTTTTTTTCTAAACTGAATAAGCCTAGCCTGTTTAGTCTCTCCTCCTACGTAAGCCGTTTCATAACACTAATTGTCACTGTTCCTCTTCCCTGTACCTTCTCTAGTTCTTCTGTATTCTTTTTGAGGTCTGAGGAGAAAATGGTACAGTATTCAAGGTGTGGACACCCCGTGGTTTTAAAAAGGAGCATACTGATACTTTCTATTTTGTTTACAATTCTATTCCATTTATACTCTGTTTTCTATCCTTAGTTCAATTTTTAATCCACAAGTAGACCTTTCCTATCATCCCATGGCTACTTAATGAAGAACCTTTGATGAGGACTTTATCAAAGTCTTTTTGGAAGTCCAGATATACTGTGTCAACTGGATCATTGTAATCTTATGGATTTACTGATGCCCTCAAGTTAGTGAGGCATAATTTCACTTTGACAAGATCATACTGATACCTCTACAGCAAGTCATGTTCATCCACATGTTGAAAAATTAATTTTTTAAATATCATTTGACATTTTCCAGGAACAGAATTTAGACTTACTAGATAGTAATTCTCTAGGTTCCTTCTAGAGCTATTTTTAAATATTGGAATCACATTGGTAACTCTCCTGTCCTGTGGTACCAAGGCTGTTTTTAGTGATAGGTTGCATACTACAGTTAGGAGTTAATAGAGGCACAGAGTTAGTGGAATGGGTATAGGTAAAGAAAGGGGAGGTGAAAAGGAAATGGGGGTGGGAGAAAGGTGGTGAAATGAAGTAAGTCAACCACTGAACTACTAAAAAAAAAAGTAAAAAAGAATTTAAAAAGAAATGAAAAGGAAGTAAATTAAAGTTTTCATGTGAAAGAAATTAGGATTTGGTAAATTTTTGGAAAAGAAGTTTTCATGTGAAAGAAATTTGGATTTGGATGAGGGAAGGTGCTTTGGGTGTGTGTGTGGGGTGGGGGAAGCTACTTTCCCTGTTTCAGGGAGGAAACCCCAGCTCATGGAGACCCAATCTGCCCCACCCTCCACCTTGTTCTAACTCCACTTCCCTAGACATGACCCCTGGACCTATCTTTGCCCTGTGAACTGACTAGCTCAGATGTGTACTGCAGGATGTTCACATGGGGGTGCACTCCAGAAGGTGGGATGCTCACATCCCTGGAGGCAGTAGAGTTCATGGGATGGAAAGCTTGTCCACATAGAACAGAAGGGTGGGGGAAGAGCATTGCATTCTGGGATACTGGAATATTGCAATTTGGGCCATTCATCTATGGAGAGTGGCTACATGTTAATGGAACACAAGCTGGGTAACACAGATCAGAGAAAAACCTGCCCTGGAGTGGCATAACTTTAAGCTGCCTAAAATATGCTTAAAATTAGTTTCAGGAGTTAATGTGTGGACAATCCAGAGGTTACGAGCTCCAGGAGCCACCTAAAATCATCGTGTAACAATGCCCCTTGCTCATCTTATTGCAGTTTTACATATGACTTGCAAGGTTTGCTCTTTTTTTCATTTTCCTTATTAGGATTTGACTTCACCTTTTGAAAGAAGCCTTTTTTCTATCTATTGTTTCTTTGTATCTAGTGCAACTTTGTCATTAAACCATGCTGGATTTCTTTTGTTCCTCTTTCCTTTTAGTTTTGTAGTATTCATTTACTCCAAGATGGTGTTCTTAAGTAGTTCTAGTACTACTTGCAGTTCTTCACCTCCTATGGGAGCCCCTTTTAACTTCTGTCTTATTCTGACAGACTGAGCTACTGTCTAGGTAGCTTCCTCATTTTGTTATAGTCTCCATTTTTAAAATTAAAAGCTACCGTAGTAGATTTTCTTCTTGTCTCCCCTCCTACGTGGATGTCAAATCCAATTGCATTTTAGTCACTATCACAGAGTAGCTCAATATCACTTCCCCTTTGTACCAAATCCTGTGCACCACTTAGGACTAGGTCAAGAAAGGCTTTTCCTGTTGTAGATTTCAGGACTAGTTGTTCCAGAGAACAGACATGTATAATGTCAAGAAATGTGCTGTCTGTATTGCAGCCTGAGGTTAGATGGACCTAATCTATTTGTGGAGAATTCAAGTCTCCTATTATTGCTGTGTTTTTTACTTTTGCAGTTTTTCTCAACTTCCTTAGTATTACTAGCTTGCTCATGCCATCCTAGTCTGGGGGTTGACAGTATATCCCCAGATGTACTTTTATTTTCTTCTATTGAAACATGAAATGTCTATTTACAGAGATTCAATGATACCTATCTTATTCTTGAAAAAAAAACTCTCTATGATTCAGTGGAATTGTTAATATAGAGCGTCACTCCTACAGCGATATGGCCTGGTCTACTGTTTCTTTAGAATTTGTATCCTGACACTACAGCATCCTATTGATTTTTCCTCATTTTACTGTGTTCCTGATATACCTGTTACATTAATATTGTTATTTACTGCTAAGCATAAACTGCTATCTCGGATCTTAGACTTCTGCCATTAGTGTAAAAGCACATACTCTTTATTGTTGCATGTTTGGCTACTTGTATATGACCTTTTACTCAGTAAATCTATTTATTTGGGCTGACCTTCTTCCCCCACCCCCAACACCTGCACAAAGTTCCCTGTTTGCCAGCCTGTTTGCTAGCAAGGACTCTCTGGTTCCTGAATCACTGGGGGTTCTGGCTACTTTGGCTTTTCTATCTAGGCAAGCCCCACCTCCTTGGTCACACGATAGAAGGTACTATAATCTGAAGCTGAGACCTCCTTGCTGCTCAATGCAGCTGTTTATCAAAGCAGACCCTCAGCAAGCTGAAACTAGGCAGACAGTCACCAAATTCAACCCATCTAGGCATTCCACTCACCAGAGACACAAACAACTCCCTCAAGTCTCTCCAATGCAGATCCCCATTTTTGCTCGCATGTTTGCTGGTCCTGGGTCTCTGGCTCTTGCATGAACTCAGGGATGATAAATCCATAGCAGGGAAATTGAATTAATTATTTGCATCAGTTTTTACTCCAGAAGATACTGGAGAAATGTCCAGTGCTGGGGAAATACTGAAGAAACCTCCCATGCCATGTCAATCTTTCCT
The DNA here is from genome assembly GCA_030014935.1 of Caiman crocodilus. Classification (NCBI taxonomy): domain Eukaryota; kingdom Metazoa; phylum Chordata; order Crocodylia; family Alligatoridae; genus Caiman; species Caiman crocodilus. The sequence continues at coordinate 113,157,322 of JAGPOW010001296.1, forward strand.
AGTATATAAGATGTAAGAGTTGGATCAAATTGAAGTGACAATAGAATATGTTTTAGAACAAATCAATAAATTACATACTAATAAGTTACCAGAATCAGATGGCTTTCACCTGAGAGTTCTGAAGGAACCAGAAGCTGAGCAGTATCAGGACTGGGCCCTTGCTGGTGTGGCTACCTGAGCCTTACTGTGCATCTACATGGCTACAAGGCTATATGAGCCTTACTGTGCAGTATCTATTGTACATTTAGTTTAGTACCTGTATTTATAGGTACTAGCTAACTGAGGACCAGACTAATTTACTACACAGTATTTTATTAGCATGGCTACTTAGTGACACTTTAGGGCACAGTAGATTAATCTACTGTGCAGTAAAACATCTTGTGTAGACATACCCCTTGTGAACTCCCTTCAGTTTTCCAAGCTTCAGCAGGGTTGAATCATATTATTGAAGGTTAAGCATGTGGATCAAGAAGGCTTACATTGTTTTAGGCAATGGTGAGGGGCATTGTTGAGGTCTGGTGGATAGGGAGATGTTTGTTTTCCTTCATTCGCTGGAATTCCTGTAGAGTTGCTGCCTTGTAACAAATGGGTGGATGTGCAACTGCATGGGCAGCCAAGATGTTGGGACTGACTTGAGTGCTCCATTGTAGAGTTCAGTTAGATGTCACCAAATCAAGTGTAACTGCTTCTGGTCCATAAACATGCACAGTACTTAGTTACAGAGTATGCAAGGGCCAGCGTTGATGTCCACAATACTGATGCTAATGATCACCAGCTCATACTTTCTAATTTCTAGACCAAATTGTACCCTTAACACTCCTATTATCAAGATAGAACACAGTGACTGTTTTTTTGTGGGAATTTGGCTTGAGTGTCCATTTCTGAACATATTCCTCCGTGGTATTCAAGTCTTCATTCAGGTTAATGTCATTAAAGTTCACTGCTTGTGTTGCCAAGCAAGGTTATCTGCATATACAAATGTATGTGACTTTGTTGGCAGTGTATCCCTTGTATATACATTAAAGAGGATTGGTGCAACCACAGAGCCTTGTGGCAGTCCATTGTTGAGGAACCAGGCAAGTTGACTGCCACCCATGTGGACAAGTAGTTGCATATTACTTAGCATTGCTCATATGAGGTGTAGTGTTTGGTGGCAGGGTATCTTTGCAAGCTTCAACATCAGACCTTTAATCCATAGGCTGAAGAGAGGTTTATAAAGTCTGCACTGATGTGCATTGTAAGGGCCAAAATGTGTTCTCTGCAACTTCACTTAGGCTAGAATCCTACGTGTTCATTGCTTATTCTATTAATATATCTATTAATAAGTGTTAAAAAGAACAGTTGAGGATGTTTCCTTTGGCATGTGTAAACCAACAGTTCTGGGTGCTAGGGAGGGTAATGAGCAGGGCAGAGTTCACTCTATATGTATCCAGTTCTTTTTCTGTAGGGAGAACACTCCTGCCACTGTCAGAGGTAGGATACCAGGCTACATGGACAATTGATCTGATCCAGTATGGTATTTCTTGTGCTTTTATTTCTGGACATGGTGACTGATGTGAGTAAAATAACATGTTTAGGGTTTGTCTGCTGTGGGCAAGTCATAGAATTGAGGGTGAAAAACCGTATTATCTTTAGGCTGAGGCTGGTCCTGTATTAAGAAGCATCAGTGATTAGATTTTCAAAGTATTTTATTACTGAATTGAGCATTTAGGACCAACTCCAGATCCATCATCTAAGCATCTCTGCCTTGGCATGGCAACTGCTAAAAATTAGGCAACCATCCAATGATTTCTGAGCATCTGTAGGGTGATTAGATTTGTAATGAACTCACTGTTGTTGGTGTGAGTTATACATGCCTAATGGACCAGAAGCCTGCAGAGGTTAGAGAAGGGGTAAAATGGGCTGCATGAGAAGTTAGAACCCTCTGTACTCAAAGGTGCCTTGAAGTATATTCACAAGCTGAAGTGGCATCTGGGAATCTTTGCAAGCCAAATAAACACCCAGTGCATTTTGTGGATGGTTAAGCAGGGCCAAGCTGGATTATTCTTTTGAATTTACGTACTTAAATTTTACCTAGATATGTACAGAATCAATCTGGAACTGACCTTTTGTAGAATATTCAAAAGTATAACAGCAAGGTGTTTAGGGACTAACTCTCAGTACCTGCCTCATCCTCTTCTTTTTTTTTGAAAATCCTACTAAATGCCTATCTATATCATTAGGCAGCTAAATGTTTCAAAAATGTGTCCCCTTATTAAAGTATATAAAATAATAAATAGGTAGCATGTTTCCTAGATTTATCTTACCAGACTCTATTCATAATAGGCATCTATTACGTATAATATTCTGGCCTTTGCACATATAAGATATAATATTTATTATGCCTCCTTGATTCTTTTCTCTAAACTTAATCTTCTTCTGGCTGCTTCTCTACTGACTGCCTCAATAACTCTAGCATCATAGTTTTGGGGTAGTTCCATAACTCCAGTGCTCGGTGGTCTTTTGTGTTTATGTTTATCCTTATGCGTGCACCTAGATGGGCTGTAATCTTAGCTGTGTATGCCCATTCATTGTCTTCATTTAAAATATCCTTGAAATGAACATGAGTATGTATGTCAATATATAGAGCCCAGAAATGTTGTGCAATTCTTTCTGTCCTGGATTGGCACAGCTCCCAGGTAATTTGCACTCTCTGCACCTACTTTACCTTTACATGGAAGTACTGCTAACTCAGCAATGTGCTGCTCTCCATTATGTATTTTGCTGATTATAGTGGTGGCTTAGTGATATTGATAAGTGCCTGCTAGGGAATGAACTAAAACATCTGGAGTAATTTTCACTTGAATATATTAATGGTACAGGGCAGTTAGGACTGCTTTATCCAGAGACTTACTGTAGCTAAGAAGATTTTATTCATGAAAAGAATTGGAAAAGAATCCTTTTAAAAACTTTGCCCAAATATTATCTGTCTGGAAAGAAAATTCTGATTTCATTTATACCTCTCCTCAAAATTCTCAGGAAGAGTGGGAAAGAAGAGAGACATCACGTGAAGCTTGGGGATTTCGACAATAACCTGAAGAACACTTGGTAAAGTCTAGGGAGGCTGCCCAAGAGAGAGCCTGATGGACAAATGGAAGGGCTGGAAATTCCCAAATATCACAGTAATAGCATTTTCAGGGAAGTAAGATCTGGAATAATATTAATGAGGAAAATGGTAAGTACAAGTGTTAGATTTGTTGTAGAGGACTTCCTTCATAAAGTTATTGCAACAATCTATTTTCTGAATACCTGTATGGACTGTTGCCTTATTTTCAATTAATTCAACAAGACTGAGCATTTAATTACTGTATTTCTGCAGTTTTATTGTTTTGTGTAATTGGTAGTTCATTATCCTTAGCCCTAATAAGCTTATCACACATCTTGTCTCCTTGCAGTCTATTGCACAATATAGATAAATTGACATAACATAGTTAGAATGATTATTAGCCTAGCAGAAGTACGTCAGCATCCACATGGACTATGGCATAGAGCTAGGATATACCTTACCAAAGAGAACTGTCATAAGAACATACGCAGATGTGTTCACATTTTAAGAAAAGGAAGGGTAGCTCAGAGCTACAATTTTATAATATGCGTCAACTAATCATTAATATGCATTCCTCATTTTTAGGGGTTTCTTAGGAAAGAAGAGGACAAATTAAAATAGAAGGGCATTTGGGGCTTTTGTTTGAAACACTGATTTTTTCTATGTCCCAAGACAAACAAGACAAACAAGATAATATTTTAATATCTGCTTCTCTTTTTTCCCCCCGTTTCCTATATTGCATACCCAAAATGTCTTTCTAAAATGCACATGATATGTTTTTGAGGATGCCATCTTTGAAAACCAAGTTGAAGAGGGGAAAAAAGGAAAAGGCTGATGTAACTTGAAATATTTAAATTAAGGCTGGACAAAACAATAGAAGAAATAGACAGGAATTTAAACAAACAGGTCAGAAATAATGAAGTGTGTAAATTTCACAGTTTCATACATGTTAGATTCACGAATTCATACATGGTAGGTTTGGAAGAGACCTTAGCAGATCATCAAGTCTGACCCCCTGCCCTGGGCAGGAAAGAGCATTGGGGTCTGACGACCCCAGCCAGGTGCCTGTCTAACCTCCTTTTAAAGACCCCCAAAGTAGGGAAGATCACTACCTCCCTTGAAAGCCTATTCCAGATAATGGCAAGCTTTACCATAAAGGAGTTCTTCCTGATGTCTAACCTAAATCTGCTCTCTGTCAGTTTGTGGCCATTGTTCCTAGTTACTCCAAGGGATGACCTGATAAACAGAGCACCTCCTATTCCTTGCTGTCCCCTGCTGATGAATTGGTAGGTGGCCACAAGATCATTTCTCAGCCTTCTTCTGCAAAGGCTGACAAGATCCAGGGCTCTCAATTTCTTCTTGTGGTGCTTGCCTGCAGGCCCCTAACCATATGAGTGGCCCTCCTCTGAACCCTCTCAAGGTTGTCCACATCACTCTTGAAGTGTGGCACCCAAAACTAGACACAGTACTCCAACTGCAGCCTGACCAATGCCAAATAAAGAGGAAGTATCACCTACTTGGACTTGTGTGTCATACACCTGCTAATGCATGGTAAAGTGAGATTAGCTTTACTGATCACCTAGTCACATTGATGATTCCTGTTCATCTTGGAGTCAACAGTGACTCCAAGATCCCTTTCTACTGCTGTGGTGCTAAGAAGATCCTCCCCTAGCCTGTAAGCATGCTGATGATTCCTCCCTAGGTACAGCACCTTGCATTTGTCCTTACTGAACTGCATCTTAGTATATTCTGCCCATTCCAACCACTTTTTCCAACCTGTCCATATTTACCTGGATCTATTTTGTACCCTTATGCTGTATTAACTTGATCCCACAATTTGCTATCATCTGTAAATTTGGACAGAGTGCTTTCCACGCTGTCTTCAAGTCACTGATGAAGACATTGAACAACACCAGTCCAAGGACCAAGCCTTGTGGGATGCCACTGCCCACATCTTTCCAGGTCAATACAGATTCATCCACCACCACTCTCTGGGTACAACCTCTAAGCCAGTTTGCCAGCCACCTCACTGTGTAATCATCTACATCACAGTTGCTTGGTGTATCTATGAAATATAATGAGATACTGTATCGAAAGCCTTCTTAAAATCCAAGTGAATGATATCCGCCTCAATTCCTGCATCTAAGCATTTTGTGACCTGGTCATAAAAAGAAACCAAGTTAATCAGGCAGGATCTACCTGCTATGAATCCATGCTGGTTGCCTTTTAGCATTGTTTTCCCTTCTGGACTCACAAATGTGATCCTTAATAATTTTTTCAAAGGTTTTCCTGAGGATAATAGTGAGACTAACTGGTCTATAGTTACCAAGATCCTCCTTCCTCCCTCCTTCCTGTCATTCTAACTTGACTTATTTGTTTGTTTAGATTCCCGTTGAACAACCATTTTCTATGTTGGAAATGTTTACAAAAATAAGAAAAGATTCAGAAACTATAAATTTATAAAATGATCATATAGATCAAGGGTTTTCAATCTCTTTGCATCATTGTACCCCCTCCAGCAGCCTGACGTGGAGCAGTGTACCCTCAGCTGCTGAGTAGGCGGGGAGTGGTATGCAGAGTGGCAGCAGCCGCCACGTGCAAACTTCCCTTGCCCTGTGTCTGGCTGGGCAGGTGGCACTTGCATGGCAGTGCAGGATACTGTGTGGTGGTGCTCTATCCCCGCCCACTCATGTGTACCCCCTAGGGCCATCTCAAGTGCCACCAGGGGTATATGTACCCCTGGCTGACAACCCCTGGTATAGATGATAAATGCTTAGCATTGCAGAGCTATGAAATACTAAACAGGTCATCTGGTTTGGACGAGCTTTTAACTTTATTGTGTACAGGCCTACCTTCTTTTAAACACCTCAGATCTTAAGTAAGAAGAGGGACGTGTTGCAAATCATATAATTGAATATAAAACCAGTCTGTCTTCTCTCTTCTGTGTTCCAGTTTAAGAGAGGCTGCAACATGTTGCATCAGTTATTGTGGACTTCATGAGTCCTTCATAATAGCTCCCACTGAAGGGACTAGACTGCACTGCAGAAGTGTAAAGGAAAGATTCCATCTCTCTGATGCACAGCAGAGTGATTTAGTAGGCTCAGCAATGTGACAAGTTGAATCAGCTCTGCTACTGAGGTTAGGAATCTTTAAGTAGTTGGCAATTATGTATGGATTGCCTTGAAAAGGTTACACTATATAAGAGGAAAATGAGGGTAGTCAAGTACAGTGGAACTCACTTATTCTGAAGTAGTGTGAAAGTCCTAAAATGTTTTAATGCATTTCAATGGACTCTCATTCAGCTGTAGTAAAGATTCATTGCAGTCGGATGCTCTGTACTCCTGGTAACAGGTTGGGGGGGACCCCCATCACTGTTGCTGCCAATGTCAACTGAGCCCAGCCCGCAGGCAGGGACTGGGCACGTGGGTTCCCCTTCCCAGGACAGTGCTGGCATTCAAAAGGAAGCCAAGGGGGTGGTAAGCAGGGATCTGGGGTGCTGAGGAGGTGGGCAATGGCAAGGTAGTGAGGCAGTGGGCTGGTGGGGGATGGGAGCAGAGGGTGGCAGGCCTGATACAGGTGGGCAGGGGAGGTGATGCAGGTGAGATGTTTACACTAACCTGTAGCCTAGAGTAGTAGCACGTTAGTGTAAGCAGAGCTGGGTAACACAGATTAGAGAGAAACCTAGCCGGAGAGACAACTTAAAGCCACCTAAAAGGTGCTTAAAACTAGTTTCATGTGTTAAGGAGCAAACAATACAGAAGTTTAAAGCTCTAGGAACTGCCTACAATTAATGTGTAAAAAGGTCTCTATTTTTGCAAGAGTCCTGATACCAGCCTGGCTGCAGCTTCTCCCAATAACAAGTTAAAGAATAGCTAAGCTGATCATTTTGCAGCAACTTTTCCTGGGACTGAACATATACAGTGGAAGTACAATGGAACATTCCCTCTGTTGGAAACCTAGGGAAGTCATTTCAATATTATTTTTCTTTATAGCATATTAATTTAATAGAGTAGTTCTTCCAGATGAAAGATCTATGGTAGATGCTGCTCTATAATTCCAGGCTGCATATTGCATGCATGCACATTCCAGTAAAATGATCTAAAGCAACAGCAGTAAAGCTGCATCAAACTGTTCACACTCTTTTCATAGTGAAAAGAGTGAACAGTTGAAAGTGCATTCTTTCAGAAGTGCCCTTAATTAATAAGTGTGTGCACGTTCCAAAGCAGCAACAGGACTACTTTGTAGAATCTGTCAGCTCCTGCACAGAACCAAGGAGCATTTTGAAAAGTGCACTTAGTTATTAAAAGAACATAAATAAAGCTAAGACTTGTTATAGTTACCCACCTATCATTTTGACTTAGATCAGCCACTAAAGATATGGTCTTACAAAATGCAAGTGCTGGGAGGAAAGAGGGTCTTTCCTGTACTTCCAAATGAAAAAGAAGGCTGGTGCTTTTCAGATAGTCATTCTTCACCAATAGAGATTTTACGTATATGGGCAAATCCTACCTCTAACAGTACAAACTGAGGAAGTTTCCTCTATAATGGAAGTGATACAACTGTGTTGTAAAGAAGCAAGAAGCAAATGATCAGGAACCACAAACAGGGCAGTTTGCAAGCACTTTGCTAGGAGCAAGAAGAGGGAGGGTAAGATGAAAAGGAACCAGGCACCAGATCCTGCTCTGGGGAAGTAAAGGCAGGGCTGTCTGTGTGTTTGGCTTGCTGAGTGTTTGCTCGGGTTGTGTGTTTGGCCATGTGCTCTGAACAGCTGGGAGAGCTGCTAGCAAGGTAACTGCTGCCAGTGTCTGACAAAAGCTCTAACAAGGGGTGAGAGCCAGTCCAGGGCCAGGACAGTACAAGGGGAGATTCCTGAAACAACCAGGGAGTGGGGGAACAGGGACAGAAAAAAGGGCAGTCTGCAAGGCAGTTTGCAGGTCAGTTTGCTGCTCTGTCATGGATGTCATGTCTATCCAAGATGAACTGGATAGATTACTTAGACTCATCCAGCCCTCTGACTATTATCCCATGCTGTTCATCCATGTGGACATCAATGATACTGCTGGGGTGATCTTGAGTAGATCAGAAGTGCCTACCTGACTCTGAGTGAAAAAGTGAAGGATGTGGAGACCCAGGTGGTGATTTCCTTGATCCTTCTCATCAAGGGGAAGGTCCCAGGCAGGAGTGGACACATCCTGCAGATCACTGCATACTTAGGCAGATGGTATCTCCAGCAGAGCTTTGGCATCTTTCACCACGGGATATTGTTCCGAGAAGGACTGCTAGGAAGAGATGGGTTCCACCTGATGAAGAAAGGGAAGAGCATCTTCACAGACAGACTGACTAACCTAGTGAGGTGGGATTTAAATTAGGATCACTGTGGGGTGGAGACCAAAGCCCTGAAGTTAGTGGAGAAGTAGGTGACCTGGAAGAAGCACAAGCAGGAGGAAACAACATTCTCATTCTTCCTGAGAAAGTAAGGCAATCAGCTAGTTACCTTGGATGTCTGCACATGGATGCATGGAGCCTGGGAAACAAGCAGGAAGACCTGGAATTACTTTCAGAGTCATGGAATGATGTTAGAACTGGAATAATAGAGACTTGGTGGAATAGCTCACATGACTGAGTGAGTATTTTCATGGATTGGCAAAACTGTTCAGGAAGGACAGGCAGGGAAGAAAAGGAGGAATTGATGTTCATGTAAAAGAGTTTTATGATTGCTCAGAGCTTGGGTATGAAACTGGAGACTGCCTGTGGAAAGTCTCTGGATGCTTAGGTGGGGAAGCAGCAAGGTTGGAGTTGTGTTGGGTATCTGCTATAGACCACCAGACCATGGGGAAGAGGTGGATAAGGCTTCCTTTATGCAGCTAGCAGAGGTTTCCAGATTACAAGCCTTCATTCTCTTAAGTCACCCTGACATCTACTGGGAGATCAATACAGCAGCGCACAAGCAATCCTGGAAGTTTTTGGAGAATGTTAGGTATAAATTCCTAGTGGAACTGTTGGAGCGGTCAACTGGTGGCTGTGTTTTTCTTGACCTGCTACTCACAAACAGGGAAGAATTGGTGGGCAATGTAGTAATAGATGACAACTTGGGCATTAGCAACTATGAGATAATTGGGTTTAGGATCCAGAAGACAGGGAGGAAGGAAAATAAGGACTCTAGACTTCAGAAAAGCAGACTTTGACTTACCTAGAGAACTGATGGGCAGAATTCCTTGGGAGGCCAGTCTGAGGGGAAAAGGAGAACAGGAAAGCTGTTTGTATTTTAAAAACCTTACTGCGGACACAGGAATGAACCTTCCTGATATGCAGGGAGATTAACAAGTATAAAAGAAGACTAGCTTGGCTTATCAAGGAAATCTTCAGTGAGATAAAACACGAAAAGGAAGTTTACAAGAAGTGGAAACGTGGACAAATGACTAGGGAGGAGTAAAAGGCCATTGCTTGGGCATGCAGAGTTGAAATCAGGAAAGCCAAAGTGCAGTTGGAGTTGCAGCTACCAAGGGATGTGAAGGATAAGACAAAGGTACTTACAAGTATGTCAGCAACTAGAGGAAAATCAGGGAAAGTGTGGGTCCCTTACTGAATGGGAGAGACAACCTCATGACAGATGATGTGAAGTACTCATTGCCTTTCTTACCTCAGTCTTTACAGACAAGGTCAGCTCCCAGACTTCTGCAGCTGGAAGCATAGTTTCAAGAGGAGGTGAGCAGCAGATAGTGGTAGAACACAGGTTAGTGTCTATTTAGAAAATCTGAATGTGTATAAGTCCATGGGCCAGACATGATTCACCAGAGGGTGCTGAGAGAGTTACTTCATGTGATTGCAAAACCACTGGCCATTATTTGCTTCATGTGATTGCAAAACCACTGGCCATTATCTTTGAAAACTCCTGGTATTTGGGAGAGATCCCAGATGATTGGAAAAGGGCATATATAGTGTCCATCCAGGGAACTACTGACTAGTCAGCCTGGTGGTTAGATCAGGATGGATTCACCAAGGGAAAGTCATGCCTAGCCGACCTGATTGCCTTCTATGATGAGATGACTAGCTGGAATGTGGAGAAAGCAGTGGATGTAATATACCTTGACGTTAGCAAGGTTTTTGATACAGTCTTTCACAACATTCCTGCAATCAAGCTAAGGAAGTACTGGTTGGATGAATGGACTATAAGGTGAATAGAAAACTGGCTGAATCATTGGGCTTAAAGTGTAGTAATCAATTGTTTGATGTGTAGTTGGAAACTGATATCAAATGGAGTGTCCCAGAAGTTGATCTTGATACTGTTCTGATCACTATCTTCATCAGTGATCTGAAACGTGGGATGGAGTGTACTTTCAACAAGTTTACAGATGACATCAAGCTGGGTAGGACTGAGATTCAGAGAGACCTAGACTAATTGGGGGATTGGACCAAAATAAATCTTGTGAAGTTCAATAAAGAAAACTGTGAAGTACTGCACTTAGGACAGAACAATCCCAGGCACAAGTATTGGCTGGGGACTAACTGGCTAAGTAGCACCTGTGCAGAAAAGACCCTGGAGGTTACAGTGTACAATAAGCTGAATATGAGCCAAGAGTGTGCTCTTGTTGCCAAGAAAACTAACAGCATACTGAGCTGCATTAGAAGGAGTGCTGCCAGCAGATAGAGGGAAGTGATTCTTCCCCTCTATTCAGCACTGGTGAGGCTACATCTGGAATAATATGTCCAGTTTGGGGATCCTCACTACAGAAAAGATGTGGACAGATTGGAAGGAGTCCAGTGGTGAACAACAGAAATGGTTAGGGGGCTGGGGCATATGACTTCTGAGAGGCTGGGGGAACTGAGCTTAATTAATGTGGGGAAGAGAAGATGGAGAGGGGATTTAATAGAGGTCTTCATCTACCTAATGGGTGAGTGGTTCCGAAGAGGGTGGAGCTAGACTGTTCTCACTGGTGGCAGATAACAGAGCAAGAAACAATGGTTTCAAGTTGCAGAAAGGGAAGTTTAGGAGTTTAGGTTAGATATTAGGAAAAAAACCTCACATTAGGAGGTGAAGAAAACAATGAAACAGGTTAGCCAGAGAAGTTGTGGAATTCCATCCTCGGAAGTTTTAAGACCTGGCTAAAAAAACCCTTGGATGGGATGATCTCGTTGTGGATGGTCCTGTTTTGAGTGGAGCAATGGACTAGATGACCTTTTGAGGTTCCTTCTAACCCTAATTTTCTATAAGTCTATGATTATGTGATTCTTTAAGAAAGATTTAATTAATCCACACTGATCTAGAATGTACTGTGAGAGGAGTTTAAGTGAAATATTTACGGCTATTTTGTTTCCCAGTAGAAAGCAGGGTAGACTTGCACCTTACAGACTAACAAAGTATATTATATCATATATGTGTAATACTTATCATGAGCTTTTGTGGGTTAAAGATCACTTAGTCCAATGCTATAAATGGATGTGAACAAATCTGTGTATAAAAAGGAGGGAGAAATTTGAATAGAAAAACAGGGTGAGGCAGGGAGGGTGGGATAAGGAGGTACTGCTGGGAGAGGCAGGCATGCAAGGAGTTACACAAGCTACTATATTTAATTGAATACAAGATAAGATTTTTTTCCTCTAATCGCCACAGGAAAAAATGCTTCTTGTTCTACATTTATATACAAGAAAACCTTATGAAATGCATATAATTAAATTGCTGTCAAAAGCAGAATGCTCTCAGGAATCAAAATTGGCTAGGAAGTTGATTTTAAATGCAGCCAACACAGAACTTGATTAAAAAATACATGGCCCATATTATGGGAGCCTACTACAAGAATAGGTTAGTATAGCCCATCTGAGTAGTTATATGACATATGGTAGTTCTTGTTAAGCACAGTCCCCCTCAGGTCCTAATCCTTTTCAAGTCATGGTTAGCCACTACAGTGCATATATTTTGACTTCTCTTCATCCCCACAGCTGAGCTATGCCTTTTTCCCCATTTCCAATATTCTTTTTCCATCACCAGCCTTAAATGTTTGGCAAACATCGTCAAATGAGGTCCTGAGCAGTTCATCCAGAATCCCTCTGTAACCTTCTCTCTCAGCCTGTTACTTGTGATTTAGTGTGGCCCTGCCTTACATATGGTCAAGTCAGACCATGTTGCCCTGCTTCTCATCTATATATACATTTTTGGAGCATCCCAAGACTCATGACAAGAACAGCAAGTTCTAGTAACGAGTGGGGGTGTTAATTAACCAGACTCCTTTGTGGGGGGGGGGGGGGAACAGAGGGGATACACACACATACTGAGCAGTGTTGAGCTCTGGGGTCACTATGGGTTGAAATGTTGTTGACTCTGTCAACCATATTAGCTTTATTATATGGTTTAAGTGACTACATGGGCTTTGTGAACTATATGGGGTTTTTAAATCTTGAGCTTTTTGGCTTTGGATTAATATCATACATAGTTTATACTATGTCTAAGTAGGTTCCAAGTGCTGCTTAAAAGGGTGTTTATGATTTAGCACACCCATGCTAAAACTTGCAGCAGTTTCCCCAAAAGGTAAGATGCATCAATTCTGGACCATCTAGTATGGGTGTGATGTGCAAATTGCTCCAGCTATGTTTAATTTCAAGTTCAGTGTTTTCAAATTTGTTGTTCACTTCCCTGTGTTCAGGAAGAACAGGATCTGATAGTAAATAGTAAGATGGTGGAGATGGGTTACAGGGGGAAGAAGTTGTGGGGAGGCAGAGAACAAGGGGTCTATCTGACCCCTCACAGCTGTAGCAGCGTGAGGAGGACAAATTCAAGGAAAACCTCCAATAATTAGATTCTATACCTAGAAAATTATATCAAATTCATAAATTTTCCATATACAAAGCCTAATTGTTGAGGGGTGGTTTTCTAATCAGGATCATCTTATATTCAAGTAAATATGGTAATCCTGATACTAGGCTAAGACTCAATAGTCCCTATCTAAACCATACCTAACACAATCCAGTCTGTGGATTTCTGGTCCCACAGAGTCCCATATACATTGATTTTAGAGGTTTGTTGCCTGAGAACAGCTACCCAGTAATGGAGCATCCAGGGAAGTTAAAGTGTTCTGCCACAGGCCTGCATGTCTTTCTGCAGCTGATGTCAGATTGTTTATTCTTTGTTTATTGTTTCACACAGGGGTCACCCTGTCTGAATGAGGCAGACATCAGCGTGGCACAGTGAGCTGGTGACAATTGTTGAATTGCAAGTGAGTGACTTTGGATGTTATTATCTGTGTTATTAGGTCCACTGATCATGTGGTTCACACCGATGTCGGAGCACAGAAAGCATATGGGTCCTTTGCAAGCTCTGGTGTTTGCCCCATCCTTCCTGGGGGAGGACTTCCTGGGAAAGTCCACACTGCCTCCAGTAACCACCATGGGAATCTTCCTGTAAACATTCTGTGATCTAAGGCAAGAAATTTCCCCTTCTAGTCTATCCTTCTGTTCCCAAGCACAACTACATAGAGTCTTATTTTGTGCTTTTTTGTCTGGGTTGCTCAGGTTGGAGTATTGTTAGACACTTTTTAGTGACAGTGCAGAATCACAACTGAAGAGTCCCTTTTCACCTGAAGACCCCAAGGAATCATGTTAACAACCCAGTCAATAATAATAATTGTTCTTGTCCAAGGTCTAGTTGTATGATTTTTAAATGTCTTGGGGTCATTGTTGTTTTATTCTAAAGGGACTGCCAGTGAGGTAGATAATTTATTAAGTATCTTGGAACCTTAAAAGAAACATATTAACAAAAAGGAAAGTATTGTTTTTAAGAATTTGGTTAGCATTTATTTTACTATGCTTAGAATAGACAGGTATTGTGTACTGCCACGAAAGCTAAATAAGAAGCAAAATATTCTGCAATTAGAACTCCAAAAAACTCTAGAAATAAGGATCATTCCTCTAATAATGGTGTCAGTTTTGTGTCAATATTAACTTTATTTATCCATTTAATAATCCAATCATTGTATAATCTCTCTGTGCCATTTAGAAGAAAAGGTGGTTAAAACTTTGTAGCAAAGGTAATAACAAAACCCTGAATTGTACGTGATCTGAAGCTGTAACACATTTATTGTGTAGATTTTTAGTTGCTTTGTTCTCTGGAGATGCATATGATTGCCAGCAAATTGAAGGTTGCAGGGTTCCTTAATTGCTTGTTGTCAGTGCATGGAGGTGGTATTTGAGCTCTTGAATTTTAAGCTGTCCAGTCATTCATTTTGCGAATTGTATGCATATGAAAGTTGTGTTTAGCAAAGGCACACTGTAGTAAGTCAATCAGACTGATGCTGGAAGTTGCAGTAACCCTATTTTTCTCCCTCTTCAATTATTTATTAAACACTTCTGCAAGTTGTTAGAGCTTTTTTCTGCATAGCAGATGGATGATCCCATTTATTACATTGCAGTTTTGGTGCAGAACCCTCCTAGTTATGATGACCTAATATCTTTCCCTTTCTGTAATCTCTATCAATTAAAAAATTGATTTTTAAATAAAAGCAGTAATGACTATGGTTTAAAAACCTTTCCCTTAGCATATGTTACATATTGAAAGTAAGTTTCCTATTACACATTGCAGCTTTTTTCCTTTTAAAATATGGGCTACCAACCTCTCTCAAAATATAAAAAGTAAAAGCATTACCTACATAGGAAGTCCATAGAGAGAGTTAAATTTCTCAGTGTTTTGGAATTATTGCAAATCTGTATTCTACACATTTCTTCTTGTGCCATTTTAAATCTGGAACCAATGGGTGACTACATGTGCCTACTCTGATGTGCTCTAATTACAATGCTCTAGCAGTCTCACCATCATGTGTATTCAGCTATACCTGCATTTCAAAATAGTGGTGGGGGTGCTTTAACTAATGTTTGCTGAACAGTATAATTAAAATATCCTCTTTCCCCCTACCCATCCACTCTAGAGCACATGTATAGACACACAGTGACTCCCACAAGAAACAGCCTAGCCAAAGCATTCGTGAAACTACCTGAAAAAAGGTAAAAAACCTTAAAAATCTAGAAGCAATTTGAAAATGATTTAAACGGAGCCAAAAGTCCAATTTAGAGTTTGATCTAAAACAAAATTAAAATTGGAACTAGCATTATTAATACCCAAGCTAATGTAGACTTCTAAATAGCCATTGTGTTTTGTAATAATTCATCCTTAATCAGCAATAACGAATGGTGGATCTTATATATGGTATGATACTGGGGTTACCTGGGGTAAGCATGTACATTGCCTGATAGTTTTTCTTTCCAGAAATTCTCACATTACAAGATTTCTAGTATATGTAAGTTTCAGAAGGGCTTTGTTGCCAACTAAAGCTTGCTGAATAAAATATAAATTGTTTGATTTTGTTAAAAACAGGTAAGAAATAATGACTGAATTTATTGCAAGACAAACCATGTACCCAGGTTATAGATGTGATTAAATCATCTGAAAAAAAATTGTTGAAGAAACTATTTGGCCAATTTTATTTAATGGTTTTAATATTAATGTATATCTGTTTCAACAAAACCAGAAAGGAAAGGGCTTTAAAGAAATCCAAAATAGTATAATTTTGCAGGATCAGCTCCTAAAATTCTCTCAAGAAGGCAATGCAAATCTGGGCTTCTGATATTAATCAAGTAAATATTTTTTACAATGAAAGCTGTTATTTTAGTTATGTTATAGGTTCTCCAATATCAAGCCAGAGTAGTTCAGAACACAAGCGCTTTTATTATTTCAACATACAACACTCTCAAAGACCAACTTATAAGTACCAAGTATATGGCTTTCACTGTCATGATCATTTTAGAATCTATGTGTTGCTTTTTTCCTTCCCCTCTTTACACCTCTTTTTTTAATTACAAGGTTAATACTAAGAATAATGAAAGGGCTATCTACTACAATCATCTTTTGGGGGATTTCACATTTCACTGATAATATAATAATGTAGTCTACATTTGTTTAAATTAACATTCAGCCTATTGCGTCTGCCTTTGTTTTTATGAACACACCTGTTTATTCGGGAAAAAAATGTCTGTGTACCAGAACAGTAACAGACTGATCCTTGGAGCAGACTCCAATAGACATAGTTTATTTGATGCTAATTATTGCATGTTTTAATATTTGCTCAAGTTGTGTGTGAAGTACTGTGATTATGGTAAGTGATAGAGTAGATTTACCCCTTACCGACCAATTAAATTGGAGATGCAGAGCATCTATCTATTTATCTAGATCTATATAGCTCTATATAAAAAGACAGATACATATGTAGCATAAGCTTTTGTGAATAGGAAATTATGGAACAAAAAAGCTTCCACAGTCTGAATTGTGCTTAGTGTAGTCTACACAGGGATTATGGATTCTTCTCCCATTATCTGGATTGGTTTTTGTGACCCCTTTGTCCTTTGATTTTACTGCTTGTTTGCCTCTCCCAGTACTGCCCTCCCTTTCTTTCTGTCCTTTGTATTCTAATTACTCTTTCCATTTGATATACTGTTCTGTAAATGTCCTTTCACAGCATCTAATGAAGTGAGCTCAGGTTCACAAAGGCTTATGGTATATAACTCTAATTTAGATAGTCTATAAGGTGCAAATCTACCCTGCGTTCTGTCTGCCTTCAGAATGATATGGCTAATTACCTCTCTGCCAATGAGAAATAAGTCACATTTTGGGATGTACTGAAATAGGCTACCTGAAGTGATTGATAGTTTATATTTGTATGTTAACACTCCAAATGGAACTAAAATTTGCCTTTTTGAAAAATGTTAATAGCAGCAATTAGAGAAAAATTGGTTTTGGTAGGAATAAACAAATATTACTGGCACTTGGGCTAGAGTCACGCTAGTCAGTATAGAAGGGGGAAAATGCATTGCTGTCACAACATAGCTCCTTGTATTCTTTGCCAGTGAAATGCCTCTGGGACTCTGTGGACAAGAGAATTTTTTTTCTTGCAGAAGGCTGTTTGTTCCACTAGAGGATGCTGCCCACTCCTTCCAATGAATGATCCACAAATTGGGGTTAGAGATAGGAATTCAGTTCCAGCTCTGAAAGTTTCAGCCTGTAACTACCCCCTTACTTCTGCAAGTAACCTACGGCTGAGTTTTCAACCCTGGAAGCGGCCTTAGCTCCCAGGGAGAGTCGAGTCATGGGTAAAATGTCCCTAGGCCTATCCACAGACTCAGATAACCCTGAAACCAGTAGTTGGACTTATCCCAGTCCTTAAAAGGAGTCACATTACTGGAATATGCCCAGGTGACCCCCAGCTGTGGAAGGTGCAGGTGAAGCATGCAGTAGTTCAAGCTGGCATGATGAGAGGACTGCCTCTGTGGATGTGGGAAGATCAGTGGGCATGATATACTTTGACTTTAGCAAAGTTTTGCTATGGTCTCCCACAACATTCTTGCAAGGAAGTACACATTGGATGAATGGACTAAAAGGTAGATAGAAAAATGGCTGGATTGTTGAGCTCAAAGGATAGTAATCAATAGTTTGATGCCCAGCTGACAGCTGGTATCAAGTGAAGTGCCCCAGGGGTTGATCCTGAGACTCATGTTTTTCATTATCTTCATTGGTGATCTGGATGATGGGATGAAGTGAACCCTCAGCAAGTCTGCAGATGATACCAAGCTGGGGAGAGTAGTTGATACACTGGAGTGTTGTGCTAGGATTTAGAGAGACCTAGACAAATTGGAAGATTGGACCAAAAGGAAACTCATGTGATTCAACAAGGGCAAATGCAAAGTCCTGTGCTTAGGGCAGAAAAATCACATGCACTGATACAGGCTGGGGACTGATTGCTTGGGCAGAAGCTCTGCAGAAAAGGACCTGGGGGTTACAGTGGACAATAAACAGAATATAAGCCAACAGTATGCCCTTGTTGCCAAGAAGGCTAATGGCATCCTAGGCTACATTACTAAGAGTGCTGCCAGAAGATAAAGGGAAGTGGTTATTCCCCTCTATTCAACACTGCAAGGGCTACATCTGGAGTACTGTGGATTAATAGCAGGCTTCATCTACCTGAAGGGTGGTTCCAAAGAGGATGAAGTTAAATTGTTCTCAGTTTTGGTGGGGTATTTTTGCTTTTGTTTTTAGCGTATGACAATACATTGATCATAAAGCAAGGGAAATGTATTTACAATTTTGCATCCAAATTTGGCAGCCATCTGATTGCCTCAGGTGTAGTATTATGCAAATCCAATAGAGTTCCATTAAATGCATATAGAGGCATTCAGAGGTGATGTGTTTCAGAATTTGAAAAGGGGTGACACTGTCACAGCTTGAGCTAGTCCAGCTCCATCGATGCAACAGAAATCCACATCTGTCGTGTCCTGTCCTGATCCAGTTTAGAGGACACCAAAGATACTTAGGGAGATCAAAGCCAGCTGATCAAATGGTGGGATTTTTAATAATTACTGTATTAAGTGAGCCCCTTTTGTGTCCAGGCATCTTGGATGTTAAATGAATCTTGCTCAAGTTTAACAGCTGTTTTACAAGTGGAATATCTAAACTTTAATCTCAGATGCAATGGGTTTAATAGATCTTCATATAGGCAACTGCAGCTTAGTTTTTGTTTTAGCCTATAGTTCAGTTTAAGGCATTTTTTCTTCTTAATGGGGGAGGATGTATGTTACTCTGAATAGGGAACCATTGCAGAGAGGTGGATCAGATTATTCCTGTAATGATTCACATTGCTTGGTTGAGTTGTATGTCAATCTTATCAGTATGATCACTGTTTAAACAGCATTCCGCTGACAAGTAGACCAGTGCTAAAGCTGTTGTTCTCAGCACGTAGGCATCATCTCCCTAGGAGGTCCCAGTGAGTACAAATTGCCTGTTGTTGTATAGCCAAACGCTGCCTTATCTCCTTTAAATCACCTAAGCATGATCCTAGGTGATTTTAATAGTCTAAACTATCTATGAGGATCATGAATGACTGATGTTTCCTGAGACTGGGTAGGAACCGTTTGTAGGAGGTGTCAGTGGTGGCGAGCAGTGAGTGGGGACTGCCCGTGGATGCCGGTGTTGGTGTTGGTAGTGGGGCCTGGGGATGATGAGCAGTGACTGCCTGCAGAAGCTGGAAGCAGCTTTGGTGGTGGCCAGTCTTGGGGTGGGGGGCATGTGCCTCCTCTACGCATTGTCTATGATAGGGATATCACTATAGTGACTGAACTAAGATTAAACATCTAGATTGGATGGAGGAGGAAGACTTTGTATTAGTCGATGAGCCATACAAGGAGTGAAAGACTGCTATTTACCACTCAGCCCACTGGCAACAAAACTATACACCTAATTTGTGTTTCATGCTGCAGAACTCTCAGCAACACAGTCCTCCTAAACATCACAAGGTTCTTGACAACTTTCTACACAGCCAACATAGGCCAGTTTTATATATAGTTGAAATTCAATTCTGATCATCGAATCAAGTCCAAAGTCCAGATGGAACTTTAATAAAGCTGACTGGATCTCCTTTGCTAAACAAATTGACTTTAGTATGGTGGATAAAACCCACAAGCAAAAACTATATGAGATTTGTGGGTGTAATAAAAAGGAATGGTTATAAGATATATCCCAAGGGGATTTAAAAAATAATTTGTACCAAGGTGAAATGAAGACAGTGATCATTTTCATAAGGAATTTAAAGAAAACAGTGGTTCTAGAACTGCCACTGAGCTCTTACAATCTCTAGACAAGGCTTAAAGAGAAAAATGGATATATACAATGGAAAATCTTTATTTCACCCATTCAGGTAGGAAGGTCTGGGCTGTATTGCATGAATTGGGCTCAAGCGCCCAAAACTCGAATTCAATTGGAAGCAATAGCCAATCATACCTTGCCCTTTCTAAGGCTCTGACTGATGAGTTTTTTATAAGACCAGTGAAATTGTATTTAAAGGCAAAGAAATACTCTGGTGCATCTTTTTCTTCCTTTTCCCAACCTTTTACTGTACATGAGATGCAAAAGCCAGTTAGAGCCGTAAAGGAAGGTAAAATCCTTCACTAAAGGAAGTCTGTGGTATCTGAGTAAGATACTAAATCTGTAAAATAAGCCAAATCCATGGGTTGATTGACCCCTTTATGCTTTATGTAACATTTTTAAATTACAGTGAAAGAGAAACACTTTATTTTCAACAAGATTTGAATGTTGAGATTTTTAAATGTATCATTTACATAAGATTGAAAACAAAACCTTTCAAACATGTCCATGAAAATCCAGAAAGGGTCAAAAATAAAGGAGGTGCTGTGGAGGCAGGGGGAAGGAGGCTGAGAGAGAGAATACTATCACAAGTAAAGCTTTCAGATGTTTAATCTATTTCTTGTGAAGGGTTTACTGAAGAGAAATTGCCATCTGCTTTGTCTTTTAATAAAAAGAAGAATATACTTTTTAGAGTAGTATTTTTCAATATTGAGTACTTTATAAATGACTTAAACCTACATACATTCTGTTTAAAAGATATTTCTTCCTAGGTGAAATAGAACCAATTGCTATTGCTCATTCTTTATCTTTATTGGTTTATAAAATTCAGACATTAAGGTCACATCCAGACGAACATTGGTGTTTTATTCCCTGGGGACAGCTGGCAACAGGACACCGTGTGCCACTGCTGGTTCTCCCCTGGGGACACCTATGTCATGCACCCTTTGGTGCTCAGCAGGTTTTCCCAGTGGGGCAGTGGAGGCTGGGGCTAGCAACTGTGCTGGCCCCAGCAGCCCTGCTTGGGGTCCTGGGAGATGGGGAAGCTGCAGTTACATTTCTCCTGCAGCTTGGAGACTGACTGGCAGCTGGGGTGTGGCTCCAGCTGGCCAGGATCCAGTTTTGAGTGGTGCACACTGTCTGCATGTGCCACCTTTCTTTTTTTTGACCCCTGGGTTTCCAAGGGTGTCTTGTTCACTCCTGTTTTGTACCACCATAACATATTTTCTGGTGCAACCAATGCAGTGCCTATTCAGTTATCCACTTAAGTTATAATATGATGTGAGATGATTTCCCTACTGCAGTCACCCAATAATCACTTCAGTTGTTATGAAGCTGGTTTAACAAATTTAATTTTTCCACTGGAGAGGCTAAACCAGTTGGGGTAAAACAGACATTTCCTCTATATAACTTTTTCAGGAGAAGATGGCCATATGAATTATATGAATTTGTCTTTAGTGTAGGTCAGGGGTTTTCAACCTTTTTTGGTTGGTGTACTTCCGGCATCCGGTCAACAAGTGGAGGCGGGTGTGGGGGCGAGGGATGGTTCCTGCACACAGCAGCAAACAAAACCAGAAGCACTGGTGGCAAAAGCAGACGTGCCAATGGCAAAATCATGAGTGCTGGTGGCAAAGTGCCCCCCTGCTTCTCTGCACCGCTGCTGTGTACCCCATAGGGGCTTCCCAAGTACCCCCAGGGCTATTCATATTCCTGATTGTAGGTTATCAATCTAAGTTGTTACTTTTTAAATGTCTTGAGGCCTATTGGAAAAGGAACAATTCTTCTCCTAATATGTTTATAAAAATTAGTTTGACTAAGACAGACTCGTTGTTTGTCAATTTAGAGTCAGATTTTTTTTTCCTCAGTATTGCATGTATGCATCTGTATGTATGCTCAGATAGCTTCCTAATGCACATTCGCCTCTTGACAAGGTACAGTATAAACAATTTATAGCCACAATTATTTTGAAGTAGAAATATGCTGATCTAAAGTATTCAGGCCTATTTCTACCCAGGGGAAAGAAACACAATATCCAGAGCTGTAATACACTCCATGTTTTGTTAGGATTCATATTTTATTGATTTATTTTTCATTTGTGCATTGGGAGTTTTTTATAATTCAAGTCCTGATTTTTACTTTTGATATCACTGCTGTGTTGCTATAAAGGGAAATTAATTTCTTCTCACTTCTCTCTCCAGTATGGGATCTCAGTAAATGTAACTAAATGGCTGAACTAACTGTATAATTATCTACCATTCATGTTAATTTAGAAAAGAGAAATATGATATCTGTTCAGAAATTGGACCGCCTCATGGCTTGCTTGAAGGCAAAGCTGAATAATCACCTTCTTGGGATTAACCTGAACATGTAAAGGCCTTCGGACAGACTTTAATAGTCATTTTTCTGTGTGACACACCAAAAATGGACCTTTCCTACAGAAAGAAAACAACATTTAGCAACCAGGGATGTTACCTTCTTGTTAATTAACAGTCCCCAAGGCAGACTTGTTTAGTTATGTGTCTTGGAGCCACTTAGTCATAGTGACCTGCCTTCCAGGCAAGACTAAACAATTTTTACCCTGAGAAGTACCACAGCTGATGACTGCCTTCCAGGCAAGCATGAACAGATATGTGTCTGTTTGAGAAGTACTCCCTTGTGGGCGAACTGCCTACTATGCAGTTCTCAAGAGAAACTCGCCTAGGATTTATCATCTTTCTGAAAGACAGTACATGCCCATTTTGGTTCATAAAACGTGTCATTAAATTACTATGATGGAGTCATCAAAGTGCTGTTTTTTTCTCTTCCATGAAAGTAAACGTAAAATAAGAGCAGCATACAAGGACACTTCAAATATTCTGCGTGTGAAAAATACAAGGGAGTCTGTGCAAATCATAGTTAAACGTGTCAGGCGTCATTACCTACTCTACGATGTCAGTTTTAGATCAGGATATGCTAAGTGATTTCAGTAAAACTCGCTGATTCTAAAAGAGTGTAGAGCTAGGGATACAAAGGAGTGAATCAAGCTAGCAACTTTTGTAATGTTCTCCTACAGGCAGACCTAAAATTACTGGCTGAACATGAAGGCAAGTTATTAATCAAGAAATATATTTTTCAAAGTATTTAATTAAATAAGAAATAAAAGCAGACATTTGGTGGATATCATTGTGCTTTTCAGAAAGCAGAAAAGTGTCCTTTAGGAAGAAGGACATTTTGTTTCATTTGTAATGGTTTAATCAATTAAACTTCAAGTGACAAAGTTTATTTACTAAAAAAGAATGGCAGTATGAGAGAGAGAGAGAATGAGAGAGACTTTTGACCTTTTAAACTCTATTGTATTAAAAGAAAAAAGATGAAAGTACCAAAACTTGTAGCTCTCCCAGGAGCTGGGCATGAAACGCCTGTCAGCAAGTAAAAACATTGTATCACCAGAAACTGAAATCTCCTTCATTTCATGCCCTTCATACGATTATACATTAGGGCTAGCTATCCATTCTAAACCTTGCAGAGTACCCCTTTGATGGCCCAGCATGGTGCAAACTGGTCCACATTTTGGTGAAAGGTGAACTGTCCAAACTCAAATGTGAGGCACTCCCCGACCACAGATTCATCAGTTGTTAGGGGCTGGAAGGGAACTTGTAGATCATCAGGTCCAGTCCCCCTGCACTAAGCAGGACAAGATAATTGGGATCAAGTGACCCCATCAAGGTGACTGTCCAGTCTCCTTTTGAAGATTTCCAGAGTAGGTGACTGCAGCACCACTGGAGGGAACTTATTCCACAGTCTGGATACCCTGACTGTGAAGGAGTTTTTTTTCTGGAACTGACCCTGAAGCGGTCTTCCAGGAGTTTGTACCATTGCTCCGGGTCTTGCCCAGGGATGCCCTGGTGAACAGCTGTTTACCAAGTTTTTGATGTACTCTCCTGATGTAGCGGAAAGCTGCTCGCTCCCAAGTCTCCTCTCAGCCTTCTCTTCTGTAGGCTGAAGAGGCCCAAGTTTTTCAGCCGCTCCTTGTATGGCTTGTCTTGCAAGTCCCTGATCATACAGGTGGCTCTGCTCTGGACCCTCTTAAGTTTTTCTATGTTCTTGTTAAAATGCAGTACCCAGAACCGAATGCTGTACTTCAGCTGCCGTCTCACCAGTGCGGAGTACAGTGGGAGCATTGCTTCCTTAGTTTTCCATGAGATGTAATGGTTAATGCATGCCAATGTGTTGTTTTCCCTGCTGGCCATTGCAGGATCGTGTTCATACAATAGTGAATCATTACTCCTAGGTCCCTTTCAGCCATGGTGCATGTCAAATTGTCGCCACCAAACCTGTAGGTATGTTGGGGATTGTTTGTCCCCAGATGGAGTGCCTTACACTTCTGAGTATTGAACCTCATCTGGTTCAGGTCTGCCCAACTCTCCAGCCTGTCCAGGTCTGCCTGTATCTGCAACCTATCCTCTGGCATGACCATGTTCCCCCATAACTTGGTGTCATCCGCAAACTTGGCACTTGGCCATGAGGTTTTCATCCCTACATTCAAATCATTGATAAAGATGTTGAAAAGCACTGGTCCAAGCACATACCCCTAAAGGACACCACTGGCCACTTCTCACCAGGATGACACAGATCTGTTCATTAGAACTGTCTGGGTCCTACCATGTATCCAGTTTTCCACCCACTGAACTGTTGAGCAATTAAGCCCACAATCTTCCAATTTTTCCACCAGGACATCATGGGATACTAGATCAAAAGACTGTTGGAAGTCTAGGTATATAATGTCAACCTTCTCTCTTGTGTCCAGGTGGCAAGAGACCTGTTAGTAGAAGGAGATGAGATTGGTAAGACAAACCTACCCACGATGAAGCTATGCTGTCATTCACAATCTTACCTTCAATGAGCATACCGCACATATATTCTTTAATGAGTTTTTCCAGGGTTTTCTGTGGGATGGAGGTTAGGCTGATTGGCCTATAGTTGCCCGGGTCCTCCCACTTCCCCTTCTTGAAGATGGACACAATGTTGGCCCTCTTCCAGTCCTCTGGGATCTCCTTTGTGCACCACGATTTCTGAAAGAGTTTTGCCAGGGGTTCCACAATGTACTTAGCCAGCTCTATCAGCAGTCTCGATTGAAGTCCGTCTGGTCCTGCTGACTTATAAATGTCTAGCTTTTCTAGTTGGATTTGCACCAGCTCAGTATCCACAGTGGGAAGGCTATCATTCCCACTATGCCCCTTTTGATCCCTATCTCACTTGTCTTTCCCCTTGGTCCGGTGAAATACCAAAGCAAAGTGGTCATTCAGGAGTTCAGTTTTTTCCTGAGTGTTCATTACCAGCTGTCCCAAGATGTTAAGCAGGGGGCCCACCTTCTATTTGTTTTCCTTCTGCTCCCTACATACCTAAAGAAGGACTTATTGTCCTTGACTCCCTTGGCTAACTTATAGTCAGTCAGTGGCTTAGCTTTCCTAATCATTTCCTTACAAGTGCAGACCACTATTGTATAGTACTCCTTGAGGACTGTCCCTAGCTTCCACTATATGTACACCTCTTTTTTCTTTTTCAATAGGACTGCGGTGTCCCTGTTGAGCCAGACGGGCTTTCTGCTCCCTTTCCTCTTCATGTGAACAGTTTTCTTTTGTGCTTTGAGGATTGTGTCCTTGAGGAATGACTACTGTTCATGCACCCCATTTGCCTTCTATCCCTGGTCCCATATTGCCTCCCCTACTAATGCCCTGAGCCTGTTGAAGTCAGAATTTTTGAAGTCCAAGACTTCAATCCTGCTAGTTGATTTGTCAACCTTGCAGTGGACACTGAACCTGATGAGCTCATGGTTGCTGTCACCCAAGCTACCCTCAATGTTCAAGCTACACACATCTCAAGAGAGATCATCTCTTTGGTCAAGACCAAGTCTAGGAGACCAGTACCTTTCACTTGCAACTTGGCAGGGTCCATGAGCACTTGGCCCTATGCGGTTTTAAGGTGGCCATCTTCTATTCTGCACACTTTTTTTTCTAGATTGAAAAAGAATTGGGTCAAGGAGTCAGTTTCTGTTACCTCTTAGAAGTGGGATGGAGTTCTTATGTCCTGGGTTGCATTCTCTACTAGTTCTTTTCAAACACTGTTTAGGGAGCTTGAGGCTCTCATACAGCCCATAGTCAATGTTCACATCTCTCAGTACAGTCTTAAGAATCCACAGTGTCTTTCCCAAGCTCTTGCACAATGGTGGTCCTTCTGCATATATTGTTGGCAGAAAATATTAATTTGTTGTTTTAACCATTTCACACTACTTCTTCCAGGAGTAGAAGTAGCTACAGGTTTGCTAGAGGCCCATGAAGCAGTTGTGAAAGTTTGTGTCCTGCATCAAGTAACACTGAAGCACCAGTAGGGTGCTTGTGTGTAAGGAAAGCCAGAAAAGTCTGGTAAAGTTGTAACCTTAGAGTCCTGATGGAGTAATATGTCTCTCACCTTCCCCCAGGTATACTGCCTCATACTAGGATAAACATGCAGCCACATGTCGTATAGCCTTGTCACCTGTAGCATTGTCTGTAGCCACGTGTAGCATTGTCCATTCCTGTCAATCCTTTCCTGGAGAATACAGTAAATCACCTCTACTAGGATGAGGAGGTCATTGTCATCAGATACAGTCTTTAAGTGGTCAGTCAGCACCCTTAAAAGTGCATTCTCTCCTGCTCTTTATTGGCGCATAGGTGTTAATTACTGTGAGGCAGAACTGCTCCAAATGGCTCAAACCATTAGCAGGTGACCAGGGATGAAACTAGTCTCAGTTTTTGTGAGAAGAATGGTAATTCCAGCAGTGGAGTTAATGCAAATCAACCCTTGGTGGTACAGAGCAGCTCATCTCCTCCAGGCCATGTACCACTCTGCTTTGTTGATCCAATCTATGTGCATCTCTTTCAATAAGGTGAACACTAATCATTTCTGATTCAAGAATTCAGAGACCTTTCTTTTCCAGGTCCCTGCATCCATTTAAATGGAGCAAGCCAAGAGTAAAGGTCAGCATTGCAATAGGTTTGAGAAGGTACCAGCACATGCAGAGAGAAAAGACAGAGAAGAAAGGAAAGGCTAAGTGTTATCTAGGATAGCCCAGAAAGTTGCCCTTACCAATCAAGGGGCTTGTTCCTTACTAATGAGTTAATTTCATGGTTTTATTTTTGGATTTTTTTAATGCGTTTTGTTAACTTTTTGGTCTGTATACATAGTGTTCCGTTGTCTCCTCAGCTAGCAGTTTCTTTGTTGCATTGTGAAACAAGCCTAGGAAAAATGTAAGGCCAGGAAATCAGGACTCAGGAATTTGGTTCTTGAACTTCCAGGATCCTTTGCTCTTATCAAGGAGCCTAACAATGCTTAAATTCAAGGGGGTAATAGTCCCAAAATGCATCCCCAAAGAAGCATCTGAGGGCTGGTGATTCTCTCCCACAGTAGCACCATCCCTAAGGAATGATTATTTCTCCTTTTTTTGGAGGGTGGTGGGGGACACGCACACTCTCAGACATGACAAGGTCACCAGAGTCCATGGATTCCCCTTCTTCCCCTTCATCCTCAATCTCTGAGTCAGTGCCCAGTTTAGAGCAGGAAGTATTTGTAACCTGAGGAGGGGGTGGGGTTTGAGGCTTGTGGGGATCCTGTTGGGTTTTTTTTGCAACAAGACCATTCTGTTGGCTTATGTTCATCTTATGGTATACCTTAACCCCAAGGTTATACTGCTGAAGTACTCTGTAGTACTGCAGCCTAGCCAATCATTCCCCGGTGTGCATTTGTGGTTGCAATTATTCTGTACCAAGTGCAGGACTTAGCATTTGTCCTTGCTGAAATTAATTTGATTGATTGGGGGCCATTTATCTACTTTATCCAAATCATATGTGATCATATCCCTACTACCCTGAGTATCTGCAACTCCACCTAAATTGTTGCCATTCACAAATTTGCTAAGTGTGTCCTTAATCCCATGTTCCAAAAGTGAAGTCAAGGTATATCACATCTGCTCCCTGTTACCCACAGATCCTGTTACTTTATTGCAGAAGAAAACTAAGTTGGTTAGATGTCATAAGTGGACTCATTCTGCCTTAACAAAGACTAATCAAACTCTTAAGTCTAAATGGGAGTTATGAATGTTAAGTGATTGCAGGATTGGTCTCAAGGTACATTGGGGATTGAAAAATTTCACATGGTACAATTTTTAGTAATTAAAAAAAAGGGGGGGAAGAGAAAAAAAACAACAACAAAACTTTGTTGAATTTATATATATTTGGAACATGTAAATTTACTCATTAAGTGATACTTTCTGCATTAAAGCTTTTTTCTTCCCCTCCCCCTACATTGGTTCCCTCATCCCAGCCTTGTTCACTCTTAATCCATGAATATAGTACTTTTGTCTGCCCAGTGACTGAGCTTCAACAGAAAAATTGACTTATCTTTTCAGCAGACACATTTATACATGCAGTGAATGTACAGCAATAAACTCTAGCACACATCACACTGGAGTGTATTGCTCCTGGGTGCCACATTTGAACGTGCACCCAGAACCACAGCATGTTGAACTGGGTCAGAGTAGCAAGGGGCAAGGGGCTTTGAAGGTCAGTCTTCCAGCCAGGGAATGCTGCACCCTGACTCCAGTGTGGGACTAGCTGGCAGGCAGCCTCACACTGAGGCACCTTCATGCCCCAGCTAGCTCCATCAGCATCTATACATGCATTACTGCAGAATAAAAAACTCTCCCTTGGGATAATACACGTCTTTACAAGTGCTAACCTACAATGGGGTTAATTAGTTTACTCCTTCCTAATAGTACAGTGTGTGTAGACACTGAGACGTTTACTGTGGAGCGAATTAGGCAACTCCTGAGTAAACATCTTGTGTAGATGTGCCAAGTAAGTACTTGTATGTAGATTGGAGATGCAAATTTTTCCAAATTTTTGGGTGTTGCAGTGTATAACTAGAGTGCCCACACTCCAATATTAATGGTCTTTCACTAGTTTCTCTCTAGTTTCCAGTCCCAATTTTCCTTTTCTCCCCATACTTCTAGTGCTTCTTCCATCATCCCAAGCTGTTTTTCTGATCTACTCCAACTCCTTCAGGATCTGTACAGCTCTATCATTTTTCTCCTCTGATACCAATAAAGTAGATTGCTCCTTTATAATTCCTGTATGATTCCTGATCTCAGGGAAAGTAGTATTTTTACCCAGAAAGGCAGCTACAGGGAAGATCCTTTTCATTTTGGGGCTTGAACAGACCCACTATAGATGGAAACTTCAGAGAAAATGTCCATCTATAAAAATGTTAGCATGTGTAAACTGATTTTTTTTCCCTTATAACTTGGCCAGATTAGGGGAAATTTTCACAGAAGACCAAAAGCCTTGACACACACAGGTTACTACCTAACAAATTTGTTCTCCCTGCTTCAAAGCAATGTAGAACTGCAACTTTTAAAAAAATATTGAACTTTTCAAAAAATATTGCCAAAATGTCTTAACATGGGTAAAACAAAATTGGTTCGGAGCCTTAATATTAGGTGTCGCTACCAGTTCTCCCTATAATGTATGTGTGTATGTCTGTAATCAAGTCTGGTATTATATTTATAGTAGTATAAATGAATTTGCTTTCAAAAGCCTAAGACAATGATACAATAAATAATTCCATGGGAATAATATCTGTGCAGTCCTACATGAGCTTCAGTTAGTGTATCCAATTGCAGGATTGGGTGTAAGATGAAGAGAAAGAGGAGGAATATTTTGAGATATTCATATTTGTATTTGTACCAAGATGTCAAAATTCCTGGCAGGACGCTACTTAAAATAAATTATTAGGGAAAATTAATATGCTTTACTTAAAGAATTTTGACCAGATTTCTTAATTTTTTTATAATCTCATAACAAGCCTTAAATATTAAATATATAATACAGAATATATTAGATATTATATGTAATATTACAGTTAACATTTTAATCATATAAATTCTAAATAAAATGAGTAAAAATAAAATGTGGTGTAACAAAACATTGCAAACAAATTATGCAAATGCAACATTCAAACATTATGCAAATACAACATTTTGTTATTATCAAAACAAACTGAAAATGTCAAAATAATTCAATTCAACTTTTTCTGAAGAAAATTTCATCAGAACTGACATTTCTCCCACAAATCTTGATATTGACAAAATTATTATTTTTTCATTTGATTTCTTTATTTTTAATCAGTTGCATTCATAACTCATCTATGGCTGAAAGTTAAAAGCCACCCTACTACCTGAGAAATTTATGTTAGCCTTTTGATCTTAAATAAAAGTGAACTCTAAAGTAAAAGTGAACAAGAAAGCCTCTTCATTAGTCTTTCACTGTCTAAAGAAAAACACAGACATAGACCAGATGCAGGCTCCATACTCTCAGCAGGGCCACAGCAGCTAACAGTTTCTGCATTCCTACAGTTTTTGTACTAAACTCCACCACCAGTAGTGATGGGATTTGCAGGCTGTAACAGTGTAGTGACCTTAAAGGCATGTATGATTGCTAGTACATGACCAGCTTCTTCACAATTCTCTACCTTTATTTAATGCTTAAACTTTTCATCTTTTTTAAGCTTTCAAAGTTAATAAGATATTATCACTGTCTGCAACTTTCTAAAATGCAGTATTTATAAGTACATTAGTCAACCATTTTTTCATGATCAAGAATGATCAACATTTAACATTAAATTATATTTAGTGATCAATCAACATTTAACACTAAAATGCCCCAGCTTTTTTAATCCAGTGGCAAAATCTATATAAAGACATTTACAGGGAAGGCAAATTCCACAGTCTTTTGATACTGACATTTTAATAGCTACCTGAACTGTTCCTTTGCCTTTTATCTGTATGTGCCTAAATATGCCTTTGATCAGACTTTTAGATATGTTCTTATTGCAGTGTTTAACATTGAGGCAGCATTTGCCCTCTGTATTCCTGGATGGTTGGGTCTTGGTTGGAATCACATGATAACTTTCTTGCCACAACTGACAAATAATTATTCTCTCTCTGTCACCCCCCCACCCATGGGCTAAGTAGTAAAGACTTTAGGGTTCAGATAATGTTGGTTTTACAAATTTGCTTTGGAAAGTGCTGATTCACCAATATTAAAACTGCATATAGAAACATATTGGTATTATAAAAACTTCCAGCAAGTACAGGACAGAATTTCTGGTGAAAATGAGAACAGTTATTCTAAAGTGGGTTTCTATTGAATAGTGCTTAAGAAATGTATCTGGAATATGGGATATACAGGGTCCTGCTCTGGTAGATGGAAAATAACAACTTGGTTCTGGGTCTCCACACATTAACCCACTGTACTATTGGTTATTGTTAGATCAGTCGAATTACTGTCTCATTTTTTATTATTATTTATTTACTTTACCTCTTGGGGCATTTGTTTGTTTGTATGTTTGTTTGTTTTTCAAATATATGGGTGGGTAGATATGTGTGTAACATATTTACTCTAATATAAGCTGACCTCAAACATAAGACAACCCCCCAAATAATTAGATTCTATATATGGAAAAGTTATGAATTTGTTATAATTTTCCAGGTATATAATCTAATAATTGGAGGTTTGCCTTGAATGTGTCCCCCCTCCTACTGTTACAGCAGTAGGAGTGGGGGGTAGGAGGGTGAGGTAGTCCCCTTTCTCTCTATGCCCAGCCCCTCATATTTTTTCCTTACTGTCAGACTTCGCTCCCCTGAGCACATGGAAGTGGGGAGAAATTTGAAAACACTTAGCTTAAAATAAATGTATCTGTAGTAATTGCCATATAGCACTAATGCATTTTACCTTTTTTGAAACTGCTGATAGTTTTAGCACAGGTACTCTATAAACAAACTCTGAAGCAGTGCTTTTGTACCTACTAAAACATTTTCTTTGTTAAAATAAATGTCTTTATACACCGTCTAGTCACTGAGCATTGCCTTTAACCCACAATAGGAACCCACACACACATTATAACACTTACACCCATGGAATGGGGAACCAAACACCTGTCTGCAAGTCATAGATGGGTCATAGATGGCCTTAAAAAGAAAAACCTGGTTTCTTTGTCCTATCCCTGAATACAGGGTTTAAAACTCAGCTCATGTACTGTCGCTTCTGCTGGATACTTGTTGCTGTTGCTGTCCTCATCACTATCTTTCTATCCAGTAGTCTTGATGTCTTCTAAATTATTCCTGTCCTTTTCCCCACTGGGGAGGGGTCTTGAAAGATCCTGTGCCAACTGTCCTTCTACCAGGTGGAATTGGCTGTAGCCTCCCTAACCTCTGCTATGAATTTCTGGCAGTAGGATGGGAATTCATTCAGTATAAACTATGCTATGCATGATATTAATCCAAAGCCAAAAGACTTATGACTTACCATGTAGTTCACAAGGCAGGGCCCCAGCAGAGTCAAAACATTTCAAGTTATTATGACTCCACTCAGCATTTCTCAGTATGTGTGTGTGCTCCAGATATGTCCCCCATCATACACACACAGACTCACAAAAGATCCATGTGCTAATTAACCCCGCATTCATGACTCGAACTTAGTGTTCTTGTCATGAGAACTGGGATGCTCCGAAAATTTATATGCAGATGAGATGCAAGGCAACCTGGTTCAGCATCACCTCACAGAGGGCAGGGCCACACAAATCATATGCACCAGGCTGAAAGAGAAGGTGACAGTGGGTTTCTGGGTGAAGTATTTGGGGGCCTGTTTGGTGGTGAAGAAGCAGGAATTCTTCGAAGTAGGAAAGAAGAATGCAGCTCAGCTCTGGGAGTGAAGAGGAAGTCCAAAATTTATTCAATGCAGTGGCTCACTGTGACTTGAAAAAGTGTTAGCAATGAAGGGGACTTCATTTAATGGCCACCACCTAATGTCTTATTTAAATAGGCTGTATTAACCTGTCCTTGTTGTAGGTTCCCATCATCATTGGAAGCTTGTTCTATGGTTTAAAGGCAGAGAAAGAGATCATTAGAGCATCAAGATGTACGGAGTGGAGAAGAAAGATCCAAACTCCAAAACGATAGCAGTTATGGCAAGTAAATATAAGGTGGAAAGAGTTGAAGAGTATAAATGAAGATCTGGAGACAGATGGAGAGTGGACCAAGGCAGAAAAGAAAAGAGAAAAAAATGTGACAATGACAGCAACGGCAAAGGTAGTAATGATGAAAGTAATGAAGCCAGAAGGAAGGCAGGAGCAGAAGAGAGTGGGAAACAGAGATGGAGCAAAAAGATAAGGTGAGAAGCAGAAGATGGCAAGAGCATGATGGCAGGCTGTCCCACCAGGAGTACCATAGTAGGAAAACACAGAAGAAGTACTGAAAGAAGCTAGAAAGGTGCAGAAGCTGTGGATAAAAGCAATTTTAACTGGCCAAAGGAGGATAGGTTTGATGATGAGTAGATACGATTTT
Organism: Caiman crocodilus; assembly: GCA_030014935.1. Taxonomy (NCBI): domain Eukaryota; kingdom Metazoa; phylum Chordata; order Crocodylia; family Alligatoridae; genus Caiman; species Caiman crocodilus. The sequence continues at coordinate 113,190,490 of JAGPOW010001296.1, forward strand.
CTGGAAAAAGGTACTGATTGAAATTTTGAGGTGCAGGTGGAGCATCGCATCAGCTTGATTGCTTTCTCAATCCAAAAGACTTGGAAATTGACTTACTGGGGTAGCAAAGAGTATGAGAACTTTTGGAAAAAATGCAGAAAAATATTGGAGGGAGGAATTAAGATGGATGACGTTCATAGCAGGAGAAAAAATTAAGAGACAGTGTGGCTATAGTTTGAATGTACACAGATTAATTAGAAGCAGAAGACATACAAAGGGTCATGTCAGTAGAGAAAGTAAGGAATGAATAGGGTATCTGCATGGGGTCTTGGAAGGTATGAGCAGTGTTACAAGCAGATGAGTGGAGCCCAGGTGGGGTGCTGCACCCCCATCAGTGATCCAGATCAGAATATACCAGGTTTCTATAATGTACCATGGGCAACTAACGTGATGCAGCCCATGCAAATTCAGAAAGGTAGGGCACCTGTCCACACACACAATCGCCTGACAGTGTGCAACAGATGTAAAGGGATGGGGCATAGAAAAGGAGAATGCCAAGAGTCCGTAAATGCACTTTTTGTAAGGGAGAGGGACACTTGTATCATAAGCACCTCAAAGATTTTGCAAGTCAAACCCCCTGAGGAACAGCAAAATCTGGAGGAGAGGAAGAACTGAACACTAAGGTAGACACAGTGGAACAAATTCCACAGTAGGTGAAATAGAGGAGGAGAGGGGTGAAATTCCTGTGATTAAGGCAATGCAGGAGGAGATAGGTGACAGAATGGAAGGGAAGGCGGGAACAGCAAACAGCTCAGGCACAGAGCGTGGGGTGAGGAAGAAAAAAAGACACCCTGCAGACAGAAGAAGTGGATACAGAGCAAGAGAAAGAACCAGACAGATAGTCCAGGAAAAGAAAAAAGAAATGCAGGAGCTGAAGATGAGGAAGAAGAAACCTGATAATGACAGAAGCGAGTTGAAGGGAGAGCCAGAGAGTAGTTTCCTGCTGCTCTGCCTCTGAGATCCAGGCTGGAGTGGAGACCAGAAGGTGGGAAGCAGGAATATGCAAGCCTCCCTAAGTACCAAAGTAATCTGGCAGCTTGCAAAGACTATAGAAATGTGAGTCAGGGAGGGGGGGGGAGTTGACCACTCTGAGCAGAAGCACAGATGAACCTTAAAAGGACAGGCAAACTCATTTTAAAACAAGCATAAATGGCATTGACAATCGTTTTGCTTTGTATCAGGAGTGTCTTAACAAGAAAAAGATGGGAATAGATTGAACCAGTGTTGAACCAATAATCTGACTACAAGGATGTGGTATACCTGGGGAGAAGGATTATAAACACTTTGAGAATAGGTGGAGATGGGGACCATCTTGGTGGTCAGAAGCAAATGGAAACAAAGTGGCAGGAGTAGAAATATTATTAAATATAGAGGAGGCTTCCCAGACTTCAAAAGGGCCAATTTCAGAGAGCTCAGGAGGCTAGTTGACGAGGCACTGAAGGACTATAGGGTTGAGGACATGGGCGCTCATGAAGGGTGGGCGCTCTTTAAGGAGACGATCCTCTGAGCCCAAGGGGTGACCGTTCCCACCTGATGCAAGATAGGCAAAGGTGCCCGGAAGCCCCCGTGGCTTAATAGGGATATTCAGGGGACCCTGAGGGCAAAGTAGGAGGCTTACTATCTTTGGAAGA
>JAGPOW010001296.1:113205277-113231736 GCA_030014935.1 Caiman crocodilus
TGCTTTTTCCTACCCTGGGAGATCTTCAAGAGGAGGTTAGATAAGCATCTAGCTGGGGTCATCTAGACCCAGCACTCTTTCCTGCCTATGCAGGGGGTCGGGCTCAATGATCTATTAAGGTCCCTTCCGAACCTAGCATCTATGAATCTGTGAATTGTCTACTTGTATCAATGGAAAGGCAATAGATAATCCTGTGACTACCATCAGGACATCTCCTTGCTGTCCATAGCTGGTAAAATCCTTAACAGAATACTGTTGAATCATCTTGTGCATCACCTTGAGCAAGGAATCTTGCCTTTGAGTCAGTGTTGTTTCAGAAAAAGATGTGGAACCGTAGACATCGTTTTTGTAGCTTGTCAACCTCAGGAGAAATGCCAGGAACAGAACTCCAACCTGCACATAACTTTCAGTGACCTGACAAAAGCATTTGATACAGGCAGTCGGGAGGACTTTTGGAAGCTCGTGGCAAAATCTGGTTGCTCAGAGAAATTCATTGCAATGGTTCAGCAATTCCATGATGGCATGCTTGCTCATGTTGTGGATGACTGTGAGTCATCAGAACCATGCCCAGTCACCAATGGAGTCAAGCAGGGCTGTGTGTTGGCCCCAACCTTTTTCGGTATAATGTTCTCGGCCATGCTTACAGATGCCTTTCAGACTGTGACACTGGGATTGACATCAGATGGCAGACAGATGGCAAGATACCAGACTGATGGCAATTTCAGGACACTCGAGGTAAAGATGAAGTTACAGAAAGTGACCTTTCATGATATTCTGTTTTGTGGATTTCATACACATTAGGGGCTGGGAGGGACCTTGTGAGATAGTCCAGGTCCCCGTCCCCCCCCCCCATGCAGGAAGTCAGCTGGGATCAAGTGGCCACTGCAAAAAATGCATCCACATGTTAACATTCACATTTGCTGACTGTTCCCTGAATGTCAGATCTGAAGCTAACATGCAATGGAATATGGGCCATTTATTTTCAACTTGTGACAACTTTGGTCTCACAATCGACACCAAGAAAGCAGAAGTGATTCACCAGCCTGCACCAGTGAAGCCTTATGTAGAGCCTACCATCACAGTGAATGGCCAACCCCCTCAGCAGTGAACTAGTTCACCTATCTTGGCAGTACACTGTCACGTGCATTTCACATCAATGATGCCACCAATGTTAGGATTACTAAAGCAAGCATGGCCTTCTGCAGACTGTGACAATGTGTGAAAGCGCAGAGGTATCAGTCAACAAGCAAAGCTGAAGGTCTACATAAGCACCATATTACCAAACCTGATGTATGCGTGCAAAACCTGGACAGTATACAGACACCATGCTATGAAGCTGAGCTGCTTTTACATGGGCTGTCTGAGGAACTTGATGAGGATAAGCTGGCAAGGCAAGGTACCAGACACTAAAATTCTCACATAGGCAGGCATTCCCAGCATCCATACTCGCTTGATGAAATTGCAGGTGAGATGGGCAGGCCATGTCACCAGGATGTCAGATGACTAACTGCCAAAGAAGATCTTTTCAAGTGAGCTAAAGGAGGGAAGGTACTCTCAAAGTGGCCAGAAGATATGCTTTGAGGACTCCCTCAAATTGTCCTTGAAACATTTCAACATTGTCCCGCAGTTTTGAGAAGATCTTGTTCATGATTGTTCCACCTGGTGAAGCCTCATCCATACTGAGCTACCATCTATGAGTGGAGAAGAACTGCTGAGGCAGAGCAGAAGCGCAGAAACAGCATAAGTCTCAGAACCACAGCATATCCTTTGGTGATCAAGCAACCCAAAGTGACATCTCTTGCTCAGTGCCATAGATAGCTGAAAGCACAAATTGGCCTGATCAGCCCTTCACATGTTCTCAGAAACCAAATCAACCATTGATGTCATGGTCATCTTCAAATTCGAAAGACAAACAACATATAACTGCCTGTGTTCACACTCATCCCTTTTTAAGTAAAAGCTTAAACCACAGTAACTTTCTCCTCTTTCACTGAGGGCTATGCTTGGACTATGCTTGGGCATACTGAGAGCTATGCTTGGTTTAGCTTTCTTTTACCATGCAGTAAAAGTATGCACACAGACAGTTACTGTGGAACACTGCATATATGGGAAGGTGCTCCCCTTTTTGCCCCAAGTTAAGTGGTTCATTAGCATGGTTGTATTCATTTTATTTATTTATATAATCTCTGAAACTGAACTAAAACTGCTTGCTTAGATAGAAATGATGTCAATGTAAAGTTCAATCTAAATCACTTTTACTCTTGGTTAAATTTTCCTGTTTTGCATTAGTAAAGTACCAAATCAAGCTATTAAACTGTCTTAGTGCATCTAATTCAGGAGTTTATATTGATCTATTTACTTTAAAACATATCTAATTAAATTAGTGCATTTTTTTCTTATATGGACCAGGCTTTAAGCTGTTCTAATCTTATCCTAAATGCATTAGGATCATAGGACAAGATGGGCATATAGAAAATATTTATATCTTATGCTTATGACATTTTTGCTTTCATATCCTCAAAGAAGCAGCTGACTTTCATAAAGAAACCACAGGCAACTAATGTTATTTTTAGAGGTTAACTAACATTAATTGGAATGATGTTGACAGCTGGCAAACTGTACACTAAGGTTCTCCCTGCTGTTAATATCTAGTGGAGTTCAGTTAACTTTTCTGAAAGCTGAAAACTTTTAAAGCTTATTTCTCTCATAGACAAGTCTAGAGAGAGATTCCAGATTGAAAGTGTTTTCAGAAAAGTAGTTTGAGAGGAGAGATAAAATGGAACCAGACCATAGGGACTTTTAAATATGGAAAGCTTAATCACATACATTGTGAAGGTCCTTTTCTGCATCAGTGACGATGGATTACTACACTGCGAATTTACTGGGTAAGAGGGAAACTTTAGATAGCATAAAGCAGGTATAGCTGGCTCCTGAACTTCTTCATTGAGCCCACCACTTGTTTTATCACAGAAGAGCTACAGGAGCATTCCTGAACATAAAAAGTGCAGTCAGTCCACTGTTATACTGCAGAATTACTAGTTAATTGACAGTCCACTCAAATCATAGGTATTTTGTTTGTAAATTAGATTATCCTTGAGGCTGCTCTAAACAAAGGTGAGAACAGAACAAGAATGGGAAGGCACAAACAGATCCCTGTCTAGTAGTACATAGGAGGCTTGGGTTTTGGTAGAAAACTGGTCCCTGAAAATGTGATTTTCCATTGCCTTGTGGGATCACTTGCACCTAGTCAAAGTTAGCACTTTCATAGTGAACAATTGCATTTTACTCCCAATTTGCACTTCAAGCCAGTAGAAGAGAAAGCCCCTAACTTTCTAGAAGAATAAAAATAAAGGAAGAGGGAATGAGCTTGTTTTCTTTCTCAAAGAAAGAGAATAGTGGACCCTGATACAGTGGCATAACTTGCATGGGGCGACTGAGACATCTGCCCCAGGCACCTCCTTGAGGGAAGGAGAGGATGCAGAAATACTCATTGCCTGCTACACAATCGCACAAGATGCACAGCGGTAGCCAAAAGGTACCACTGCCACCTTGTGTAGCAGAAGCCCTGATGCCCAGCTGTGCTGCCATGCCTCTGTCTTGGTATCTTGGATAGACCTGAAATAGAGGATGTTAGATGACTGTTCAGTGAAAAAGATTTAAAATTCTAGCAGTTTAACACAGAAATAGATTCTCAGGAATTTCAGATAAAGACAATAGTAAGACAGTTATATCTTAATTATGTAGATATCCTGATTTACAACCAATAAATGTCTCATTTTTCTACTGAGAACAACTAGTAAACCCGCTGCTTCAAGCACTATTTGCCATATTTCTCTTTTCAAAAGAAAGTTTTGTGTGTCTAGCATTCAGCAGCCAAATAACTTACACTTCAAGAAAGTGAGAGGCAGAAAAAATCAAATTTATGGAGAATCACCCAAGCTTAAATTGCTGTATAAGAAAATGACTGTGCTTGACCTTACGTTTTTTGAGAAGGACAATTTTTTTTTTAAATTATTTTTCGCAAAAATGCTCAGAATGTACCAAACAGAGGTACTAAATTATGAGCAACATTTTTTTTCCAGTTTCAGATGTTCCAAATGTATATGAAATAATTAAGCAAATAAAGCAGCTCTTCTACCTATGGACATGTAGGCTAGTTAACAACAGGAAGCCTTGTGACTATAAGTGCCTGGTATATTGCTTTCCCTCAGTCCACCATTAGTTATGCTATGTAACAGAAAAATGAATCAATTTTCACAAAGAGCAAATTCCACCCCATTGATGATCAGCCATATAGTTATCTCTTTGTGATATCATGCAATAGATGAAACAACTCTGTTTGAACCTTTTATAACGATTAAGTATTCATCTAGTGGCTGAAAGATTCAGTGAAGGCTTCAAAGGTAACAAAGGATATTCAAATGTTAAAGTTCAGGAAACGAGGATTCTCAGTTGGTTTTGAAGTTAAGAAAAAAGAGAGGAGGAAGTGGTAAATGTAGTGATCTCTAGGTTCAGGGAAAATCATCAGGCATGAATGAGAAGAACTAAACAACAACGTTTATTGTGGAGTAGCAAGCAAGCTTCTTCATCCCTTTAGTCTTTCTATCTGTCTAGTTGCCTACCCCCCTAAAGTACCATCTCTTCTACATTATGGAATGTCTCTAAATTATAACTTCTAAAATTACATCTTCCCTTGTAACGAAATAACTACAAAATTCCATTTACAGCCATCTGCACTGGAGCGGTTACTAGCATGTCAGTCTGGAGTCGGTCTTTATCACACACTTTCCTATTCCCTCTTTTTCTGCAGATCTTTTAATAAAATGAACATTTCAGGAGGTTTCACTTTCCTATCACACTGCAGAAATATCAGATCTGGTTTCTAATTTGTTCTTGGAAGCTTTTCCTCCGGTGGGGAGTTTCCACTGGTTCTTGATAGACTTGACTCCTTACACTGGGATTGAATTTCAACTTTGGAGTGTTATGTTTGAGATCAGAAGTACCATTACTCTTGTGCTACCTAGAGCACTGTTGTTTTTCTACCAGTCCTTCTTTGCTTATAGTTTTGGCAGGTGCTCTTCCAGACATGGCATGAAGTTCATTAGCTACAGACTGCTAATGTGGATTTCCTTTTTCTGCATGACAGTACTTATATTTATACCCATAAGTACAATTGTTCCCAGAAGGACATGGTTACTTTTTGTGTTCTGGAACAACTGATCTATTCCTCAGAAAACTATCCAGATTTGGGCTGTGATGGTCAAGAGCATCATCAGGAGGCCTGAATGTGTCTTCTTGCAATGCAAGCACACACTTAACTAGATTCAGTTTCTCAGAGTCTGCCAGATCTAAAATTGGTGTCACTTCCTGAAGTAGCACAACGAATGAGGGTGTGTTCACTTTATTTTTATTTTATGCCCTTTCACTGGCATGTTTGTTCCTGAGCAGCCAGTTATTCTGAAGTTTGTTGGACTCACTTTTGGTTTCAGCTTTAATTTTCAGTAGTCATGCTCTGGAAAAACATCAACCTGAGCTTGAGCACCAAATTCAAATGAAACCATTATTCCATGCATTTCCTCTGGTAACATCACGGTTTTCTCATTGGTTTTGCTCAGTCCCACCATATCCACAAAAAGCTTCTCTTCTAGTGTATGCTTAGCTGTATGCATTTGAGGTGTATTTGTCCGTGATCTGCAGCACCTGGCAAAATGGTTCCTTTCGTTAAAGAACTTCCCAGGTGCAGCACAAAGTTTGAAGCCATGTTGCCTTCCACCCTTGCTGTATGCCTACATGAAATCTCTCTCTCCCTTACAGGTCTACACCAACAGAAAATTCCATCTTGTGAGACTTCTTGCCAGAAGAAAACTCTGCCATTTGAAGTGGCTTCTTTTGACACATTCCTAATGCATGACCTTTTTGATGCATTCAACTCTGCAGTCTGGGTCTTCACAGTTTTTGCAGCCCTGCAAATCTAGAGTATTTTCCAAGGAGAAGTCTCCTTCCTGTAAATGCCTTTCTTGCAATGCAGTGTCTGAAATGCCACAAGTAATAATCTTTATTAGAAATCCTATCAAGGTCCCAAAAGCACAGTTCTTACTCGGTCTCTTATGTTACAGAGCTAAAGGGTATCAAACATACAGCATGTGGGCCCAATCTAGCCTGAAGAGTCCCATCATCCAGCCTCTGGTATTTCCCCATTGACCAACATGCTGCACCAGGCCAGGCCCACCCCACATTCAATGTTCACCAGAGCTGGGTCCTGGAATGCAGATGTCCTTGGGGACAGGTTCCAGGCTGCACCACCCATGGCACTCACTTGGCCTGGTGCCCCAGACTTGCCTGGGCAGGTTCCACATGTGCTGAATCAGGCATGCAAGCTTCCATTGATCAGTCCATGGACGCATATAACCAATAGGTCCAGATAAGTTTGACACCCCTGAACTAACATTGATCTACACTTTCTTCTCTTGTTTGTTTTCACACAAAATCTGTGTCTTTCAAGGATATTAGTCTCTTTTGGCACATAGCACTCGTTAATTTGAATAGTATTTCATTTAACTGGATATTTTGGCCTTCTACAAATATAAAGGTTTTATAAACATGCAGGACTTCCTTCCCCATGTTATGCTATGCAAGAAGATAGAGGATTTGAATGTATTATTTTACCCTTTTTGCCCTCTGGCTGCTAGGTACCCCTTGAACTTTTGTCTGAATGCCCTCCAGTTTTCTGCTATGTTGCCTGACAACAGAAAGACAGGTGGATGTTGCAGTCTGCGAGACTTCTATGAGTAGGTGTCCTGTTATAGACTATGTGGCTGTGCCGACTGCTTATAAATGTCTTGGCCTTATGTGTCTGCATTGCTCCACTTGCTCTCAGTTTCCAATTTCACTTTCAGTTTGAATCCAGCTTTTTTCAAGTTCTTTCTCATTCACTACTTCTGACACCAGATTTTGATCACTGACTGGGTTCAATGATCTATCAGGTATAAATAGGAAGACCTAACCAATACATTTTACTAGGGAGCAGTAGTCAAGCTTCTACCTTTAGTTTAATTAACTAATTAGCTACTGCCGAATGGAGAAGACATTTCCCAATCCCAACTCTTCTAAAGTAGGGTGTCTTGAAAATCTCAGCTAACTTTAGTACAGTATACTAACTGTAGTACAGCAAGGCCTTGATCAAGAGAGGCATGCCTGAATGTAAAAGTCTGGGCCAACATGGGGCTTGCTTAGAAATGGCTGGAACCACAAAGGAGTTGGTATCAGGACAGCAAGCACTGATGATGGGTTGACCAAGAATGGCAAGAAAGGAAAGATTAGTGTCACAAGAAATTAACAGTGCACATGTCTTTATTCTCTGCAAGCATTTTGAAAATCTGTGATGTGTAAATCTAGAATGCTGTACAAAGCCTTGATGTTCTTTTAATTGCATTCTCCTTCTATTTTTAATAAACCATGGGTTATTTAAAATGACTGTCAAGAGTAATTTCATACAGACATTCTTGAAGAGGAAAAGTACTCTGTATCCACTGTAGTGTGGCTGTGAAAGGAGAACAGTTTCTGGAACTTTCTCTTTCAGCCTTGATAAAGATGCTCTGTTTTGTTCTAGTTGCAAAGATTAGGTTGAGGCAGATGAACACAAAGGGAGAAGCAGAAAGACCAAGTGTGAAATAAGAGCTGATGGCAGTATTGTGTTTTGTTTCACAGATTCTTCCTGTTTCAGTCCAGTATCAATTACAGTTTTGGGGTAATGAATCCTAAATTGTGAAAGTCATATCAGAATCCTGATAAAAACAGGAATGCATCTAACAAGGCACCAAACATTATGTTGGTTCCTATGGCAGTTCATACCATCCCGTTGAAGCCTACAGAATAGGAGAGAGTCCTTTAATCAGAGATCAGAGTGTACAGTGCTTCATCTCATATTAAAAAATATACACCTTTTAAATTTACATATGATTTTAAATGTGGTGCCTTTTATCAGAAGATACTGCTTCTTGTCCTGTCCAAAGGCTATAATTTTTTCTCATTTAATGTGTTTTAATCTACATTGGGATGAATACTATGCATACCTATCCTCAGGGCCTTTCTTTGACTTCCTCTCAGATTATCTTCTAAACTAGAAGAATATTTTTTTTTTCTAGAAAGCTTTGATTTCAGATACTGCAGATCATTGTAAGTGCAGCTAATTGAAATATGACTTGAATATAGTAAACTCCACAGGCTAGGCTCCACTTTAATATATGAATTGGAAGCAGAATGAAACAGCTCATCAAATCTATGCACTAGTTTATGATTGATTGCAGGCTTCAAACTGTATTGTGACTTTCGGTATTACTGCATTGGAATAAATAATGGAATTTTATAGTAGTCCTTTTAGACATTACATAAGAATATATTGCATATTAACATTAAAAGGGAAACATGTAACTCTTATCTCCAGTCTCCTTTTGAAAAGTTTTTCTCATTCAAATGTGTATAAGGTCACAGTAATAACTGTCAAGCCAAAAAATGCTTTACCATTTCTAGGGAAGAGAATACGCTACAGTGTGTTCCTCTTATAGGCACACGAGAAAGTACAGAATTGCTTACCTATAAAGCATAGTAAAAATCACAATTTGTTGCCTGTTGCATTATTGTAACATATATCAGTTATCTGTATGTTAGTTAAGTGCATGACTATATCTCTAATAATAAGCGTGTAAACCTCTTAAAGGCATGGCTTCGTTCATCCCTACTGTTTACTTTGTACTTAATTATACCTAAATTAGCTGTATGCTACTGTAACTTTTTGTCTACTTGGTAGCTAATTGTATTCTTTTTAATTTTACCAGAAACCATGAAGAGAAAGAAGTTGTCAAAGAGGTATTATGAAAAGCCTTGAAAATGAGGGGAAATAATGGGGGGGGGTTCAGTCTTGAGGCTATGCACTTAAATGGAGTTTGTTGTAATTGTCAGTACCAGCTCTTGGAAAAGTCTAGAACTGACTATTCTTCTGGGTTTTTTCACATATGCCAAGTAAAGGGTCAGATTGTGTTTCTTTTCGATTGGTTGGAAATAGCTTCCTCTATGTAACCCTTTCCTTTCCCCAAACCATATGACTATACTAAGAAGTAGAAAAGAAGGATGCTTGGGTAGATATCTGATGAGAGAGGGAGGTACATGTCAAGATGAGGAGGAATCTAATTATTTCTCTAGATAGCGATGATTCTACAGGCACCATATGAGGTAAGTAGTTAAATGAGACATTTTTTTGCTATTTTAAATGAATTGTGTTTAGCTAAAAGCTGCAGGTTTATAGCTGGAGTCTAGTATTAATATTAAGCCTGTGCACACATGTTCATATGATCCAGGAGGATTCTCCTCAGTTTGTTTTCCTGGTAGAGAAAGTTACCTGGGGAGCTCAATACAGACATTTTAAAAGAGACTGTGGTGTTGATGTTGTGCGGCCAGGGGGCACCTGTGCACACATCTCAGCATACTCTGAAGGCACCACAGTCTGCCTGGAGACAGATGACCAGAGAGTGCACAGGGCAGCCCTGACCAGCTGGCCCAGGCTATGTCTCCTCACAACCCTGGTGCACAGTACGGGGATCAAAGCGCTGGATGGGAACAGTAGAGTCCAGCGCAAATGACATACTGTCTCCCCAGGGAGAGGGATATGAATAAAGCACAGTGAGAGTCAAGAGGACTGTTTTGAAGCTTTTTTCAGAAGGGTAAATGTACAGACATTCACTCTCCCAGAAGCAGTTTAACCCTGGGTGTTCCTGGGTTACTTTTCTCCTGGATCATGCATTTTTGCGAGAAAATTTTTGGGAGAAAAATTCTAAATATTTGTTCAGTAGTTGTTCTGGGAGATCACAGACTTTTTCATGTTTATGTATGCCCTATAATATAATCCACCACAGGCATCCTACTATTCACATTTGGGTCGTTAGTAGAACTGAACCAGGACTCTTGGGTTGAGAGCTCAAATAGGAACAGTCATTGGGAAGTGTAACCTGATTCCTAATAGGATTCATGAGAAGCCAGAACACTGAGTAATGAATGGCCTAATCCAACCAATAGAAAAGGCTAAAGAGAGGGATGTTTCTTAAATCCCGTCTATATCAGGTGTCTATTTCTGGGCTGTAGGGAGCCACTGATGTAAGACTGGGAGTCTTAGTATAGTGCTTTCTCCTGGGACTAGGTGTCTAGCTCTTCCTTTCCAACACAGAACCAAGGTCACTCCTCTTTTTTAAAAAGGCCACTGGTGATTCTGCTCCACTACATTGTATACCATTCAGTGAGGAAAACAGTCACTCAGATGTGAGAGAGTTGGCTGTATGCCCTTCTTAGTTTGAAGAGATTCAAACGCATATAGCCCAGCAGAATGCTTTGACTTCTTGGCTAGAGGCTTATGGAACTTGGCCAGTTCTCAAAAAAGTGGGCCTATATTGCTGAGGATCTGGCCCCAAATATTAAATAAAGCTAGAAAAATATGTCCCCGCAGGACTGGTCAAGCAGGAAAGGTGCTTCGAGGTAATGGACATCTGCCACAATAAAACAGCAGAGTCTATTACTACCTTTTGTTGAACCACTGAATGTCCTGTCATGTGCCGCAACAAAGGGTAAAAACATCTGTTTGCTCAGAGTTTGTGCCAGCTAAAATGTTTTAAGGTGGTACAAATGAGACATAAGACAACATCTATTTCCACCCTAAGGTAATCTTCATTCTTCATCTATCTTGTTTTGCCTCTGTGGAGGACAAAATGAAGATCCTTGACCAAGGGAATGACTGACAGGAGTTGTATTTTTCCTGGCCAGTAGAAAGATATTTCTATTTTTACCTCTACCTTTAAATGTTGTTGACTTGCGTGTAAATGTTTATGACTTCAAATGGGTTCACACAGCAAACACAGCAGAGCAAAACTCGGCCCATTATATGGTATTCTACAACGCACAAAATTCTTGATGTCCTGACAGAGCTGCTTGAGAATTTTCCAAAATGGAAATGGAAATTCATAAAAATTAAGAAATTATGTATATACAGATTTTAAGCTTTTCCATAAAATATGGAAAGGAATAATCAAACTTTTAACTAACACTCAGATGTTGAATATCAGACATTCAAAATGAAATGTTCACAAACTATAATTCAAGACTTAGTCAAAGACACTATTTAGATAACAATTTCATATAGTGAAAAAGTAGATTAAAAATCCCATTTTTTTCATAGAAGAATGTAAATGACACTGTTCCAAATAACAGCATTAGCATTCAATAACTATTTATACATTCTTCCCTTTCTTAGTTGAAAATAAGTTCTATATCTTGAGGACATACAAATATATGAATTTTTGAAGAAATAAGCATAGGCTACTCAGCTCATCAAAACTTCTTTCTACTTTAACATTCTATTCCCTCAAGATACCATCTCATTTTTGCTTGAATTAATCTAGTATTTGTTTTTCTACTCTGTATTATTTTTTTCTAATTTTCATGTATGTCCCCTTATTCTGCACCATCTGTACTGTGCTGAAAATAGTATCTTGAGCTGATACTGGTGACACTATTTAAGATTTTATGCACTTGAATTAAATCTTTTCTTAATATTTTATTCTGTAGGCTATATAAATTAAGTTTTATAATCTATTTTCACACCTATTCTCTTATTCTTAAAATCTAATTCAGCTTCCTTCACTGTGTTTTCTTTTAAAATATTTCTTGCTCAGTTGCCAAAACCTGGTAATCACATTCTCATTTCAGGTGAAAGTTTTCAGAGTTTAAATAAAGCCTCAACTTCACCCTTTCCCTTTGATATGTCTGAACTTCATATCAAACTGTAGACATCTGTGTCTACAATAATCCTGAAGGTCTAGCCAATCAAGTCTCAAATACATTAATAAAGCCAGGGACTTAATTCTTTCAAAACTTCTGGATGGTATTTAACTATTCTGGCTAGTGGCCTTGTAATCAGCAGCACTAAAATAAAAATAGATGCTTGCTCATTGATGATAAAAGCTGAGTGAAATTTGGCATGAAAAAGTGAATTTTCATGGAATCAAAAAATGTAGTTCTCTATATTTATTTTTTTTTAAAAAAACAGAATAAAATCTAAGAATTTGATTTCAGGAGTAGAAAAATGAGCAAAATACTTACCTCATCTATAGCATGAGCATGTTTACATTTTGCTTTGCCTGCATCTTTGAAAAAATTACCCACAGCATAATTGTAGGATAGCTAATCAGAGAGATGTAGTTAGCCATGTTAGCCTGAAGTAAAAGGCAGGGTAGATTTTCACTTTAGACAAAGGGGATTATATACATGTAACACAAGTTTTTGAGATCATTTCATCAGGTGCTATGAAAGACGTGCACAAAGTTGTATAAGGACAAATACATTTGAATGAAAAAGCAGAAAGGAGGGACAGAGAGGGAGATAAGAGAACAGTGCTTAGAGAGACAAACATGTAGGCAGTAAAGCCAGGGAACAAGAGCCACACAGGCCAATCCAAGCAATGGGATAAGAATTTGTAGTCCCTGTTAAAGCATACTTATCACACTCCAATTTGTGGATGCCTTCTTATTCCACAATTTCCTGTTCAGATTGGTTTTTAAGGGTTCATTGCCTGAGAACAGGCACTGTTAGGTCAGTGACAGGTTGTCCAGGAGGTTAACGTGTTCTGCCACATGTCTGCATGTTTTTCTGCAGCTGATATGAGATTAGTGTTGATTTATTTTTTCACATAGGGATTGCCCCACCTGTCCAATGTAGACAGCTGAAAAGCACTGAGAGCAAATGATGACATATATGACAGGTAGAATTGCAAGTAAATGAACCTTGGATGTTAGAATCCATGTTGCTCAGTTCAGTGATGATGTGGCCAATATTGAAGTTTGGGCCCAGAAGGCATCAAGGTTTGTTGCCTTGGTGAGACTGGTGTTCGCTGGAAGTTTTCAAAGGAGGCCAGTTTAAGAAATCTGTGGTGTCTTTCAAACAACTGGCACCTCCAGTGCCATATAGGGATAGGATACAGTCAATGTAGCCATAAACTCCATCCATGTGGTGCCAATGCCAGAGACAGTTGGGTGGCCTGGGTTGTCATCTTTGTGAATCTTGGATAATAAGTAAAAGCTGCCTGGCCTGATCTCCTGGAAGATGGAGTAATAATCCTCTTCTGTCTTCCCTGAGGCGTATTTCAGAAGAGGTCAATGAAATTATTTAACAATTATACAGTTGGAAATGGGATGATAATCTGGACATAAATATCTTTTACTTTACAAGTAAATCCATCCTAAATGTCACTAACAAAAGAACATTTCCCATGTTTTTTACTCTAGAGTATATGAAGTACTATTATAGAGTAGTTGCTCTTCTCACTAAGGGCAGCTGCAGCTAACTGAGGGGTCATGGAGTTTTCCTCTTCTCTCCTTCTATTGGACAGTGACAATTCCCCCCTTCCTTTCCCATATCTGACCAGTAGATAAACTGCACTCCAAGACAATTAGTACTGTGGACCACCTCTGCAGTAAAGACATTACACAATAAGCAGAAGATGTTTTATTATAATTGAAGTGAAAGATAGTGAAGCAATTTGAGACTTGCTCCTCTTGTTCAAAGCTACATCAAGTTTTCTGAGAGCCAGAATCTATTTTATCAAATATATACTATAAAAACAGAGGAAGGTTCACAAGTAGTGATTTTATAAACAAGTTGCACTGTAAATTGGCAGTTCTTTTATGGAAACAGCCCAGCATACATATTTTTCCTTTCTTTCTCTTATTATTAAATCAGCAAATACATAGACAAATGCTGGAATGTAATTAATAAAATTATGTTAAGGTGGCAATCAAATGAGAAAATAACCCAAAATTATTGATACTAATATCTAATGAGACTGAATAAGAAAATCATCCCTGAATCTTATTATGCATCTTAAAAGCATAATACTTTGCAAATATATTGTATGATGAGTTCATTGTTATTATTTTTGCAACAGATATTCTGGGGAAAAAAAAATCTAATTATATTTGTATTATCACATTGACATTTATTTCTGGTCACATGTTCTAGAATTAGCACCTGTCACTGATTTTTGAATTATGCATCTCTCTTGTGTGTGAATGATTGAGTACATATCCGTCATAAGACCCTTTCATTAGTTAGTCTAATATTCATTATTCAGATATATGTATGCAAAACCTATTTAATTTATGAGAAATGTGCATAGATGTTTCTGTCCCTTTTGGATCTAAGCATGAGGGTCATCACTGCAAGCAAACTGAATGGGAAACACCTAAACCAGAAGAAAAAAAATGCTAAGAGGAATACATCTGAAATCCTTTCTTTTTCCCCAGAGTTAGATGCTTGGCTAAAGCCTGAAACAAAGGTATTTAAATAACCCTTTTAGCACAGAAACAGACTGGTTTACTCTCAGAGTACAGCCAGTGATCACATCACATGCCCAGGAATTGGGAAATCTGGGCCAGATGCCTATTTCTGTTCAAATCTCCATCTTCTTCCCAGGATAAAATGCATGAACATAGTTAGGAGCAAACAAGAAGGCACATTCCTCTGTAGCCTGTGAGTTAAGGAGGTATCCTGGGAGGCATCCTGAATTCAAGATCCTGTTACTATACATTCAAACAGATCCTGTTTTTACATGCAATTAAACAGTCATTGGCTAAAAAACAGTAATAAGCCTAGCACCAGGGACCAGGACCCAGTAGTAAGCCTACTAAAATGACCTCTAAACAAGTACTGCTACTAAAACCTACTAAAATGAGACATGCAGAACAGAACTGAGTTCTTGATGCTGCACATCCTTGCATCTTTTGGAGTAATTGGCAGAATGGTAGTGTTGTACACCCACTTTCCACTACATGATAAGCAGGGCAGGGAAACATTAAGCCCTATTAAGTTCTGGGCTGCTGTTACAGGACACATTTGAATACATTTTTGGAATTTAGGCAGTTAAACTCTGTTAAACTCTATCCAAGACCCACTAAGAACCACTATGAATCTGACCATGGTACCTGGGTGTTTTATTTTTTAATGTGGTCCTTAGCTCTTAATCATAGTCATAGTATTTAGGGTCAGAAGGGACCTAAACAGGTCATCAGGTCCGACCTCCTGCCCCAGGCAGGAACAGGCGCCAGGATCATATCACTCCTGCCAAATATCTGTCCAGACTTCTCTTGAAGACCCCTAAGGTAGGACCAAGCACCACCTCAATTGGGAGCCCATTCCAGAACCTGGCATCCCTAACTGTAAAGTAATGTCTCCTGATGTCCAGCCTGAACCTTCTCTCTAACAATTTGTGGCTGTTACTTCTAGTAACCCTGGGTGGTGCTTGGGGGAACAGAGCTTTCCCCAATTCCCGTTGGTTCCCCCGATGGATTTGTAAATGGCTACCAGATCCCTTCTCAGCCTTCTCTTGTGGAAGTTGAATAAGTTCAGGCCCTTTAGCCTCTCTTTGTAGGGCCTGCCTCACTGCCCCTTAACCATGCGATTGGCCCTCCTCTGGACTCTCTCAATGCTCTCTTGAAGTGCGGCACCCAGAACTGGACACAGTACTCCAACTGTGGCCTGACCAATACCACATAGAGGGGAAGGATCACCTCCCTGGACCTGCTTGTGATGCATCTGTAGATGCACGACTAGGTGCAATTAGCCTTACTGACAGCTTCAGTGACTCCAAGATCCCTTTCTGCCACCGTGTTGACAAGAAGAGTTTTCCCTAGCCTATACGTGTGTTGCTGGTTCCTTCTTCCAGATGCAATACCTTGCACGTGTCCATGTTGAATTCCATCCTATTCTCATCTGCCTACCTCTCTAACCTGTCTAGATCTAGCTGGATTCTGTCACTTCCCTCCAGAGTGCCCACCTTGCCCCACAACTTGGTGTCATCAGCGAATTTGGACAGTGTGCATTCCACACCCATACACAAATTACTGTTAAAGATGTTGAACAGTACAGGCCCCAAGACCAAGCCCTGGGGAACTTCACTGCCCACATCCCTCCTGGCTGAAAATGACCACCACTCTCTGGATGTGACTATCTAGCCAATTTGTCACCCATTTGACTGTGTAGGCATCAGTGCCCCAGTCACCTAGTTTTCTTAAGAGAATGTGGTGGGAAAATGTGTCAAAGGCCTTCTTCAAGTCCAGGAAGATAACATCCACCCCAACACCCTCATCCAGAGACCTTGTGACCTGATCATAAAAAGAAACCAGGTTAGTCATACAGGAACTTCCCACAAAGAATCCATGTTGTTTGCCTCTGAGCATTACCTCCTTTGCTGGGTTCTTGGAGATGTGCTCCTTGATAATTTTCTCAAAGGTCTTCCCAAGAACTGAGGTAAGACTGACAGGCCTATAATTACTGGGGCCCTCTTTTCTCCCCTTCTTGTAAATGGAGAGCACACTGGCCCTTTTCCAATCCTCTGGTACCTGGCCAGTGTCCCACGAGTGTTAAGAGCTGTGCCAGGGGCCCTGCTATTACCCCTGCCAATTCCTCCAGCACCCATAGGTGAAGAGCATCTGGACCTACTGATTTAAACATGTCCATCCCCTCCAAAAGTTCCCTACCTAGGTTGTCCCTAATCCTAGGCATGGCAGTGGCTTTCCTGGGTACGTCCACACTTCTAGTGGGGGAGATGTCTTGGTCTCTGTTCAGGAGTACGGAGGCAAAGAATTTGTTAAAGAGGTCAGCTTTTTCATTTGCTGCAATCACCAGATTGCCAAGCCTATCCTGTAGGGGCCTCATGTTACCCAGTGCCGCCTTCTTACTTCCTATGTATTTGAAAAAGGACTTTTTATTTTCCTTAATTTTGGTCACTAGCGCTAGCTCCATCTCTGCCTTGGCCTTCCTAACAGCCTCCTTGAAGTCCTGAGCAATAGAAGTATAATCCTCCTCAGTGATAGCTTCATGCTTCCACTGTTTGTATGCTTCCTTTTTTGCCCTCAGGCATCCCGGATGCTTTTGCAGAGCCATGGGCACTTCTTAGCACTTCTACCTCCCTTGGTGAGCATTGGGACTGACTCCCTTTGAGCTCGGAGAATGGTCTCCTTAAGGAACAACCACCCGTCTTGGACTCCCATCTCAATGAAGCTCTGAGACCCCAATGCATCTCCTACTAACCTTAGCTTACAGAAATCAGCCCTCCTGAAGTCGAAGACCTCTTCCTTGCTGCTTCCTTTTACTGCCCTGCACCGGATAGTAAATTCCATCAGGCAATGATCACTGTCACCCAGGTAGTCAAATACCCACAGGTCTCTCACCAGGTCGTTGCCTATGGCAAGGACCAAGTCCAGCAAGGCATTAACCTGGTGGAACTATGCATCTCCTGGGATAGGTGGAAGTCCTGTATCCTGGCTAGGAAGCTATGTGAGCAGTCGAACCTAGCTGACTGCTCCTCCCAGCAGATGCCTGGGTAGTTTAGGTCACCCATGAAACAACATCCCTTGACTTTACAGCCTCTGTGAGCTGACCTGAGAATTCCAGGTGCAGCTTATCCCCCTGGTAAGGTGTTCTGTAGTAGATACACACTATCAAGTCTCCTTCCCCATGCCCCCCTTGCATTCTTACCCAGAGCACCTCATTTTGCCCCTCCTCTTACCCCATCTTAATCATTGAGGACATGTATTGCTCTTTGATATATAGCACTACACCCCACCTCCCTTCCTTTCCCTGCTCCATCTTACCTGTACAGCCTGTATCCTTTGATGTCCACTGTCCATTCATGGGTAGAATCCCACCCATGAATGTGAGCCCTACTAGGTCTGAGTTCCTCCTGCTTATTGCCCATGCTTTGAGCATTAGTGTAGAGGCATTTGAGGCCTCCTGTAGGAGCCTGCGCCACCCCCTTGTTCCTAAGCCTGCCCTGACCCGTCACTTACCTAGGTACTACTTATGCACATCATCTGGCTTGACGGCAAAGTGTCCTTGTGCTCCTCTGTGTCCTGTTTTCCATCCCCCCTTATTAATATATTGTATACAGTATTGTATACCATGGGCTAAAAAAAACCCCTTATATGATGCATATAACCTACTGTGATCACAAGAGGTTTCACATGCATATAATATAGTCGTGTTGTTGCTGAATTAATTAACATAACATTATTGAAAAAAATTCTAGACTGCTGTGTAGTTTCAGAAGTTTTCTTGAGTTCTTTATTGTCAGGGCATTTACTGCTGTGTCTTTTCCAACCAAGAAGAAAGGCCAATACCTTCATTATCAGCCAGTGCTGATGCTGCACTTCTGCTAGTTACGGAGTCCCTAGCCTCCTTCTCTGGAGTCACAAACCCAAAGGATCACAAACCTCTCAATTTACTGTATTAAGGTATGGAATGCTTTACCAGGAGGATCAGACTTTTTTGGGGGGAAGCGGGGCGGAGGGTCATTCTAATTATTTAGGTCTCAAGCTGTGCGTTACGTCAGGCTTCTTGTCTGTCTTTTTAGTGTTGTAAGCATCTTTAAGCCTACAATATATAGAAGCATCTGATAGACAGAATTGATGCAGTCTGTGCACCTGGGGTTTGAACTCTGCCCCACAAATCCCTTGTGAGTTCATTGTTGTTTGCACATTAACCTTGTTGCTTGCTGCTTCAAGGTTTCCCTCCTTGCTCATGGTGAGAAGAACAGCCTGAGAAAATAAACAACAATCTACGAAAGGCTAGTTATGTTGAATCCGCAGGCAATTCAAACTAATCCTGGCATATAAGGTTCCTGGTCACATGCCAAGCAAGATTCCCTTTAGATATTTTTTAATAATTATGAACTGTTTTTAAAAATGTTTTTTTATACAAATCAGAGCAATATTTGATCACTAGTATCAATAATTGGGAGAGAAAGGAGGATCTTGAATCTGACCACAAGGGGAACCTGATGCATTCTAATTAGAATGCTTGCAGACTTGGTTAATAGAGACTGCTGGAGGTCTGACTACTTGCATAGGTTCCTGACTGTATTACAAAACCTTCACCTTATCCAGGAAGTGCACAGCCCCACTAGGGGTAACGCCTTACTAGACCTGGTCCTGGCCACGGAGATGACCTGCTGAGGGGACTGCAGGTCCTTGACCACCTAGGCAATAGCAATCATCACCTGCTGGTTTTCACTATCAGGAGCAGTGTGTCAAGGGCTTACACCAATGCTAAAACCCTTGACTTCAGAAGGCCCAACTTCAATAAGCTTAGGAGACTAGTGGGGGAGGCACTGAGGGCCCAGAAGGTAGAGGAGATGAGAGTCTATGAGGGATGGTCGTACCTTAAAGAGGTGATCCTCCAGGCCCAAAGGATAACAGTCCCTGAGAGAAGCAAGGCGGGTAAAAGTGCTCAGAAACCCCCTTGGCTCAGCAAGGACATCCAGCAATGCCTGAGGACTAAAAGGGGGACATACAACCAATGGAAGGGAGGAGCTATCACCAAGGAGGAGTACTCCTCCTTGGCCCAAGAGTGTAGGAGGGCTATTAGGAAGGCAAAGGTAGAGATGGAACTCAGGCTAGCATCCAGGATTAAGGACAAAAAGAAGTCCTTTTTCAAGTACATTGGGAGCAAAAAGAGGGCACCAGGCAATGTAGGACCCCTGCAAGATGCAAACGGTAATCTTGTGGCCATGCCAGACAGGAAAGCTGATATTTTCAACAGTTTCTTTGCCTCTGTTTCCTCGAACAGGGAGCAGGACATCCCACCTACCAGAGGTAGGAACAATCTTGGGGATAACTCTGTCAGGCCTTCAGTCATTGCAGATGTAGTTATATGTAGTTAGGGATCTTCTGGAAGGGATAGACATTTTGATAGCTGCAGGTCCAGATGCCCTCCACCCCAAGGTGTTGATGGAGCTGGCAGAGGTCATCATGGAGCCCTTGGCTTGGCTGTATGCGCATTCATGGTCATCTGTCCAGGTGCCAGGGGATTGGAAAGTGGCTACTGTGGTCCCAGTTTTCAATAAGTGGAGGAAGAATGACCCAAGTAACTATAGGCCTGTAAGCCTCACTTCGGTGCTCGGGAAGATCTTGGAGAGAATCATCAAGGAGCACATCTGTAGGGGGCCTGCAGGGGAGATCATGCTCAGGGGCAATCAGCATGGGTTCATCAAAGGCAGGTCCTGCCTGAACAACGTGATTGCCTTTTATGACCAAGTAACTAAATCCTTGGATGATGGTGTTGCCATGGACATAGTCTTTCTGGACTTTAATAAGGCCTTTGACACTGTCTCTCACCCCACCCTCATCAATAAATTAAGTGACTGTGGCATTGATGCCTAGACAGTTGGATGGATAAAAAATTGGCTGATGGGGCGCACCCAGAGAGTAGTGGTGGATTTTTTGTACTCAACCTGACGAGATGTGAGCAGTGAGGTACCTCAGGGCTCGGTCCTCGGGCCCGCACTGTTTAATATCTTCATCAGTGACTTGGACATGGAGGTGGAAAGCTCGCTTTCCAAGTTTGCTGATGACACTAAGATGTGGGGCGAGGTGGACACACTTGACGAGAAAGAGAGGCTGCAAATAGATTTAGACAGACTACAAAAGTGGACATATGAGTATAGGATGGGGTTCAATGTAGATAAATTCAGTGTGCTTCACCTCAGGGAAGGAAACCACAGCATACATATAGGCTGGGGAGTTCCCTTCTTGAAAGCACAAGCACATCCAAGATTCCTGAAAGGGAGTTATTGTTAGACATTTCTTATGTCAGGGCAGGGCTAAGCAGTGCAGCCCCATGGTCTGCTTGTGGATGGGAAGGTTCCGTTTCACCTCCAATACGCACATGCAAACTCTGAACACACTGTGTGGAATTGTGGGTTTTGCTTCCAGAGAAATATGAGAACATAGCTTGAGCAAAAGGCATTTCACAGATATGGAGCACACTAAATGAGATCTGATATATGCCTACTAAAATGGCTTATTAAACAGAAACTCAGAACAGAACCCTGCGACCTTGATGCTGCGCCCCCTTGCATTTTTTGTAGTAATTGACAGAACAGTAGTGTTGTACACTCACTTTCCACTGTGATAAAGCAAGGCAGTGGAGCATTAAACCCTAAAACTTTCAGATTCTCTCTATCAGAAGTTGTACATGTATTTCTCTCCAACCTGAAGAATGATTTACTTTGTGCTTTTAAATTGTTTCATAATAATGATGCTAATTTACTTTACACAATTACACGGTTAAATGCTTTACAGTTCTTTTTTTGCAAGTAGATTATGTTGCCATGGTATTCCCTGTACTTAGCACTGGAAATATTATATATAATCAGTGTCTGCTGTTTTACATCTAGCATTCTCAAAGTTCATCTTAAAATATCTCCTGAAAGTTTTACTTCTTTTCTAAAGCATTTTTTTTCCTAAGTCATTTATATTTCAAGTTTGGTGAATAAAGTTACCGAATGCCTTGGGCTCCATGATGAACTAAAACCACTTAGTTTATTAATTTCCCAATGAAATCCATATGTGTGTGTGTGTGTGTATCATTCAGCAAAAATTCAAGTATTAAGAAGCGTTAATCAGTGTCAGAATATGCAATATTTTATTCCACATTTGTAGCATGTGTATTTCATTGTGTTAAGTGAAGTAGCTCAAAGGAAATAATAGACATAATGTTTTCATTCAATTATAAAACATTAATAAACCTTAACAAGAAACTGTGACCTCACATAGTTTCAAAGTGTTGATGCATACAAGCTAGAGGAGCCAGAGTTCCACTGTTGGAACTCTGGAGTAAGCAATATAAAATTGAAATAAAACTTTTATACACCTTTTTGTAATTTTTTAATCTAATCACCTTTGATTTAAAAAAATCTTTTTTTTTTTTTTAAAGAATCCATTAGATGCAGAGAGTTGATTAAAAGCATAGTACTAAGGAATACTTTGGAGAATTAAGAATATTTTACCCAGGAAACATCACATGTATTGCTGATTGCATCAAGACAATATGAGGTAGTAAGCTGTTGAAATATTGGCAGCCTGTTGCTGGAGAGAAAATAGAATGCAGCTTCGTAATTGCTCATTCATTCACTGTATCTAAGGAAAGGACAAGAATTTGACCCCCCAAAAAAGTCTTGCAGGTTATTCAAGAGCAAACTCTAGAATCTTTTTTAATCTTTTTACCTCTTTTCAAAATAATTCTTCATACTACATGTACCAGACAGAAGTAGTGGATTGATATAAAGAGCAGAGGTGACATAAAATCACTTGAGCTTTATTTTCATGTCAGATGGAGTTCATTGTTAAGTGATTATTTCTTCCTTAAAGTACCATAGGTAATATTTTTAAAATAGCTTGTGCTCATTTCCAGATAAAATATATATTTTCTGGTCTGAGGGGAAAAAAAACTATTAGCATATATTTATATGAGTATGTGTGCTTTTCCATACAAGAAGAAGAATAAGCTTAACTTCTCAACTGTTAATATATTCTGTTCTAGTCTTGAGATAAATATTCATTTGACAGCCAGCTTATTAAATGTGTCCTCAAATAAGGAGAGTGAAACTAATTTAGGGTCTTTTGAAATAAGAGTTTTGCCACTGACTTCTACAAGCGAAGGATTAGGTTAGTAATTTGCTTTCTTCCAAGTGAATTTTGGAAATGTACTTGAATCAGTAGAGCCAAGCCTGTTCATTTTACAACTAGCTTATTAAATGTTGGGACAGACTCAGGCCCCACAGCAGCTACCTGCTCCCCCATCACTTGCATCTGCATCTTCTTCCCTCCCCACACCCTATGCCACTTTTCCCCCACTTACTGTCAGCCACAGCTCAACTCTAGCTCAGGCTGGATTCCCTCCTGGGCATGGAGCAAATGGAAACTCCTTCTTCTGCCCAGCCAATCAGCAGCACTGACACTGCTATGTGGCTCATGAAGGACTGCGTTTCCATGTACTATGCTCTTGGTAGGAAAAAGACCCTGAGCAACATCTGATATTAAGGCTGGGGAAGAAGGGAAGAAGCAGAGATTGTGGGGAATTGGATAGAGGGGCAGAGGCTGTGGCTAGGCATGTGCCAATGGTGGGAAGGGGGGCAGGAAGACTGCAGAGGGAAGAAGAGGGGGGTACAGAAGATAAGGGGGCCACCTGACCTACCCCAGTCTTCTGAACTCCTGGCCACTGTTTTCCCTGCTGTAGCAGGGGGACAATTTCAAAACAGCCCTCCAATAATTAGATTATATACCTGAAAAATTATAAAAAATGTATAAAATGTTCTTATATAGAATCTAATTATGAGGGGTGGGAAGTCATCTTAAATTTAAGATTAACTTGGATTCAGGTAAATATGGTACTTAATAAATAATGGACCAAATTCACTGTCATCTTCTGCTAGTGTGCTCTGTTGGTTCTGTGATGCAAGATAGTTGAAATTTGGGTTTCTAGCTGCCTTGTTGTGCCAGGTCAAATGCACCACCAAACACAGCCCAATATATTTTCTTTCATCTTCTCTTTCTCTCCATGGAAATAAATTTTCAGAGACAGACATTATCCTATTATGCATTATACCATTGCATTGTTGTATGATGATCAGTTTTTCTCTTCTTTGGCCTTTTTATCAGTGTATGACTGGTAGTTGGTCTTTATGCATAGTGGGAAGGCATATAGGATTATATTCTTCTAGTATGAGCTGAAGATGGACATGCTTTTATTCAATTGTATTTCCCATTCTCAAAGGTAAACAAGAAAGAACAGCCTGAGTGTCATTTTAAAAAAATACTGTACTTAGTGTTGCCTTAGTTCAAGTCCCATTAAAATAAATTAGGCTATGTTTGCATGGTAAATTTACTGTGTCTGGCAGCTACACCTCAAATGCATCACATTGCTTGATGTTGGTTGCCTCCTAAATCAGAATCAATGTAGCTACATTGATGCAGCTCATTTAGCAGGCTAATTAGCACTGATGGTGCCAGTTAGCTCACCCTGTGCTAATTAACCTGCCTGCAGTGCCAAATGGATGAAGTTACAGTGATTCTGGTGGAGGAGGGAGCCTGTGCAAAGCAGCACAATGTATTAATGAGTCCTCAGGAAGCTTGCCTTGTAGATGTGTCCCAAGCTAATTTTGGTAGGAATAGAACTATATATATGTTAAGACTCAGGATGTTATGGTAGACATTGCCCTTCTCGTATGTTAAATGCATTTAAGACGGGAACATCTGATATGTTAAGGCAAGAATAGATTAACTGTTGTCTGAGCATCTCAAATTTCTACTTCTCTGAATGAGGAGTATCTTGGTGTGATGTTACACAGCTCACGCTGAGGTAACATCAATCTGTTCCGTGGAGCCAATACAAGTAATTTGCAGTCTTTCAGCATTCCAGTTTGCACCACTTCCAGCCCCCTCCCCCCTCTCCCATAGATGATCTGAACTCTATGTTCCTAAACTCTACTGCTTCAGATGGATGGAGAACCAGGGAGCTGGGCAGCTGTAGCAGACTAGGGCATTGGGAAGCTGAGGGAGATGGGAGAGCTAGTGAACAGGGGTTGTCAGGAAGTTGGTGGCCAGAAGTTATAGAGTTTGTAATGTGGCTGCCAGGCTCTCTGGCTTCCTGCTACTGCCTTGTTCTCTGGCAGCCACCCAGCTTTCCTGTCTCCTGCAGCTGCCCCCTTCTCCATCCATCTGGGGAAGAAGAGAGAGTTCAGAGAGCCATGGACAGGTCTTGTAGCAACAACTGCTGACAAGATGAACAACACGTGGAGTTTTCAAAGCAACCAACTGAAGCAGGGAAGAAATTGGTTTACACGCTCTCATTTTCTTTCAGAACTTCAGCGCAGACTTGGCAGCTCCTAGCCATGCTCCCATCCCTAGCCCTCCATCCAGAGGTCAGAGTTATACAGGTCAGAGGCAGTATTAATCCTTAATGTGCAACTGCTCACAGCAGATTCAAATTTTAATACAGATTTAGCACCCCTGAATTGCAACATATAAAATCACCCTCATACCCTTAATCTTTTTAAAGGCAAAATCCTGTTCCATCTAAGTAAACAAGAATTTTCCTGTTTACTTTTGTGGGAGAATTATCAGGACTTAGTAAGAACTGGCTCTTTTTTCCTCATAAAAGCAACACTGATCCAGATGGGATGGTTGTAAAGCCATATTCTCCTGGAGACCATTTTTACCCAGGCAATCTACTACATCACGACCATTAAAGTAAAATACTAACAGAACCTTTAAAAATATATGGTTTCAGCAGGGCAACACTAATAAATCAGTTCTAATTTAAATTAATACTTAATCATAAATGCTTTACTAATAATGTTTTATTTTACACAGCAATTGCTACAGAAGTAATTGATGTTTTGTAATCCTACTATTATATTTCTCTTAGTTTTCACACTGAGGCATAAACATAAATAATGAGACTCTTATCTTATATTGGTCATGATTAATTGATGACTGAATATCATAGATTAGCCAACACCTCATTTGTTTCATTGTATTATTTCAAATTATGGAAGTAAGTGCTCCATTTGTCATCTACCTCTTGGGAATTAAACTTGCAGGGAAAGGCAAAAATTAAAATATATACAGTTTAAATATGAATCATACTGAAATGATAGTGCAGGTGTAATTTACAGTTACTATAAATGTAGTTATTTACAATATCTCAATAAAATTGCAGATAAATAAGTAAGCATTAGGCATTAATGCTGTTGTTCTAAAATCTACACTCAAACAAAATATTCTCAGTAGCTTCTCTACAAACTGATATTTCTCTATCTCCCCATACCAGGCCAGTTTTAAAGAGCTTTTATCTAGCCCTCTATCTTGTTTTAAACACAAAGGAATGACATAAAACAGAATATTTTTTAGAGCAGTGTTTTAAGTCAGTCTACAACATCTTACATTGATGTTGTTTTAGTTCAACACAAGTAAAGTAAGAAGCTTAACACAAGTAAAAAAGCAAAAAGCTAATTCATATTTCTCCTGTTCTTTGATTTATAGACTATGGAGAGTTTTGTCCATCAATATGGTTCTCCTCCATGCCCTTCTGTCATTTTTCCCCAAGCTGGGATATCACATTAAAAGCCCTTAGGTTTAATAGTACATCTCTTCCTTTTTCACCAGTCAAAAAACTGAATATTTGTGGGGGAGGGCAGGGGGAGGAAAGAGAGGAAGGGAGGAAGCTTTCAAGAGACATGCCACATACTTTTCACTATACGTGCTAATTCCTGAAATTCTTAATTAGATGTTTTTCATACATCACTCAGTTATTAGCCTAATATGTATATAAATACTTTCCAAAGGTATTTAATAAATGTCTCCCTTAGTTAATGTCCAAGTATCAAAACCATATTGAGTATTAGGCCCTAAGATGGTTCTTTATAGTTAAAGTTTGGCCTTTCTCAATAGCCATTTGGAACTAAAAATTCTCGTCAGAAAAAAATAACAGATAGTTTCATAGTTTCATAGTAACTAGGGTCAGAAGGGGCCTAGAGCAGGCCATCTAGTCTGACCCCCTGCCAATGGCAGGAAACAAGTGCTGGG
>JAGPOW010001296.1:113232276-113260565 GCA_030014935.1 Caiman crocodilus
TGTGAAGTAGCGCCTCCTAATATCTAATCTAAACCTACTCTCTGCCAGCTTGTGACCGTTATTCCTGGTCACTCCTGGCAGCGCACGGGGGAACAGGGATGTTCCTTCCTGCTCTGTTCCCATGCCTTAATTTCCTACTGCATCCACCTATTACTTGTAATTTCTAGTAGTTTCTCATTATTTGAAATGGCTTATCTTGTCAATATTGATGCTTATCAACTGCCAGATGAGGTTATACAAGATCATTTTATTGACTTACAACCATGCATGTTAGTTTATCTTTATTGATTTTCAAACTCAGTTTTCTTGCCAATCCCTTCAAGTTTCCAACCATCCTTTGTACCAGAACCTCCATCTCTCTGACAAAAGCAAACGCACTGAAGTAACCAATGAAATGGGAACATCCACTTAAAGTAACCCATCCTGATTTTTTTTAATGATTGCACCACTCTTTTTATTGCTACATTAAAGAATATTGCATCTCCCTGGTTTAATTTCGATGTCAAATGGGAAAAAATTTAATCCTCAACTGATAAACTGATATTTGAACTGCAAGGATGCATTAGTACCTTCCTAATAATTTTTTTCAGAGATTGCGAAGTCTTCCATTGTGCCCCCAGAGATCATGTTCAAATATACTAGATTATGGTGTTTTAAAATCTATAAAAAACTGTGTATCTATGCTAATTATATTCCCACCTGTACCACCTTAGTTGATTAATTGAAAACATTTAAAGTCAAGTAATCCCCAAAAAGAAAAAAACAATCATTCAAGAATTGTTTTTACATTCTTTGTTATATGTTTTATTCATAAGCAATTAAGTGGGCAGGCAGTGTCCACAAGGTGGATTAGGGGGCAGGTGGGGTCTTTGGGAAAATTGGGGATTGGGGCAGGAGGCAGGGTCCACGAGGAGGTTGTTGGGGTGCAGAAGGGTTTGGTGGGAGTAGGGGGCTCACAGGATCCAAGGTAAGGATGGATCTTTCCATCCTTACCTTATCTGGATGGATATCAAGATGGATCCTTATCCATCTTGGGGGTGGTGGGGATCTTTCCCCAAACTCTGGAGATCAGGGGCTATTTTTAGGTCCTCCCTCCACCTCCCCATTCCCAGACAAACAACCCCTCTAACGAACCTACCTATCTCTCTCAACCTCCTATCTCTCCCCCACCCTGACTGACTCCTTCAAATTGTGTTTTCAGGAAATACTGATAAAATTAATATTTGGAGCAGCTTGCAGGAGTGGGAGGGGGTTGGCAGGATGGAGGGGAGGAGCGGGGAGGAAAGGGTGGCTGTTTCATGGGGAGAGTTGTTCATCTGGGGGTGGGAGAAGGAGTGTGTTCTAAAAATAGCCCAGTGCCAAGAAGAGGGTAGGAAAAGTGCAGGAACCACTTGGTCTTTCCCAGACTGGGCCCACACTGGGAACCATATAGAAGTTCAGTTATATCAATCTTGCTGGGTTCAAGCTAAATTAGGTTATCTCCGAGGCGCATTTAACGTGGATCAGGTTGGCCATTTTCAGAACAACCTAACAGTCCTGAACTTCTGTACACTTTTTACATAACTCAAACTAACAAATATAAGGGCTGTACCTGGGTGAACTAACTTAAATTAGGTAGCCATTTTCAATGTAATCTAACCTCTTCCTAACCTCCCCAAATATCTATACACAGCCTAGTATAAATGCTATTGATACTGTTTTGTACAGGAAGCAACTGAAGGGGGTGAAAGGTTCATCTGATTTGCCCTAACCACTAGCAAGGTCAGAGATAGAATTAGAATTTGGAAGTTTTAGCTATACAGAATTAATTTCCTATCACTGCTTTTGTTAAAATGGATATCTGTCTAAAGGCTTATATACCATAAACATAATAATTCTCTCTTCTGTATACATCAATGCCAAGATAAGTTATTTGTTGTGTCTTTGTCTATAGAGTGTTATTATTATTATTATGCTCTTTCTTTGTTTTGTGGAGCTCTTCAACTTTCAAACCAAAACACTCTTAATCCTGTAAAAGCTGTAATTCTTAGGTAACTTTTTATGGTCTATTCAAAACTTGATTGTGTTATTTTTTTTCTCCCTGGAGCAGGCTGCAGGGATATGAAAGTGGTTAAAGGCCCACCTAGGAGGACTGGGCTAGGTGATGAGGATAATTGGTTGGCCCAGAGAAAGTTGAAAGCCCCATGGGAGGAAATCTGGAGAAGAGAGGGAATGTTGTGTGGTTAGAGTCTGCAGTACTGAGCCATGGTACTCTCTTGGGGTCTAGGACAAGACCACATGATTTGGTTTAGTCATTTGTTTATGTATTTGTTGCTTTATGCCAAGGAAAGTAAAAACTGTGGAGTATTACTTGACAACACACTACATTCCTCCTTTAACTTTATAGAATGACATCTGTGTAATAGCAATAATCTTCCCTGTGGGATTGTTGGTTAACTTAATGGAGTGTGTAGTTAATCGAAACCTTCTTAACCTAGATCATATGTATTACAATCACTTGCGGGGATATCTAAGTTGTGATCCCAACTCGTCTGCCATGCCTTGATGATGGAAGAAGTTTTCTACTGGGAGGAGTTAAATTTAAACACCCCTCAATATTGGGAAGTAGAGTCAATTTCTTCTGTGGCTTCAGCTTCCCAGACAACCCAGCTTGCTGCCTCTCAGAAAATTCGGCCAACTATCATTATATACAGACTTGCGATGAATTTTTCTTTTAATAATTCACTTTTATTTATTAACTTTCCTTTCTTTGTGTTTTAGGTTCTCTCTTGTCTAGTCAACTCTGTGATAGTCATCAATACTAGTGGACTGCCAAACAGCCTAGTCTGGCTCAGGAATGTCTGTATCCAGTTTCTTTAGGGCTAACATGATCTGAAGCAATGATTTATTTGTGAGAACCTTGGAGCTGACAAGCCAGAAAAAATCCTGAATCAGTATACTAAGAAAAACAGCATATCATAATATATTTAGGAAATAATTCAAACAAGGAAAAATATAAATGGAAAGGGAAAAATTTCAAACTCATAGGAAAATAGTTCTGGGCGAGGCTGCAGGGAATTATTTAGTTCAACGACCTGTCAGGGAAAGATCATCCCAAACTAAACTATTCCAGGCAAATATTTGTCTAACCTGCCTTTTAAAATATACAGTGACAGAGATTATACAACCTTTCTAGCTAACCTGCTGCTCTGCTTAACTCCATTCAGACTTAGAAAATCCATCATAATTTCTTGCTTAAATTTCCCTTATTATAATTGTTGGACACAGAGAAAATTGATTGATTTAAAGCAGTCCGTTTTATATATGAAATCTGTATTCAGGTAGACTCTTGGGTCTACTTTTATCCCATCTAAATAATCCCAGTTCATGGAATCAGCAATAGAATCATGGGAAGTTAGGGTTGGAAGAGACTTCAGGAGGTCATCTAGTCCAACTCCCTGCTCAAACAAGATCATTCCAGCCAAGGCCTTGTCTAAGTGGGTTTTGAACACCTCCAAGGATGGAGCTTCCACCACCTCTCTGGGTAACCTGGTCCAGTGTTTTTCTACCCTCCTAGTGGGAAAATTCTTCCTAATATCTAACCCAAACTTCCCTTGTTTCAACTTGAGACCATTGCTCCTTGTGTCATCTGCCACCACTGAGAACAGTCCAGCTCCATCCTCTTTTGAACACCCCTTCAGGTAGTTGAAGGCTGCTATTAAGCCCCCTCTCAGTCTCCTCTTCTCTAGCCTAAATAAGACCAGTTCCCTCAGTCTTTCCTCATAAGTCATGTCCCCCAGCCCACTCACCATTTTTGTTTCCCTCCACTGGACTCTCTCCAATTGTTCACATCCTTTCTGTACTGGGAGGCCCAAAACTGAACATAGGACTCCATGTGTGGCCTCATCAGTGCTGAATAGAGGGGAATAATTACTTCCCATGACATACTGACAACATACCTACCAGCGCAGCCTAGTATGCTGCTGGTCTTCCTGGCAACAAGGGCACACTTCTATCAATCTTACAGTTCATTCATCCTTATTTATTTGTCCAAGTTTCCACTTCTTATAAGCTTCCTTTTTGTGATTTAGTTTACTTAAGAGTTTCCTGCTAAGCCAATCTGGCCTTCTGACATACTTGCTAGTCTTCCTGTACATTGGAATGGTTTGTTCCTGCACTCTCAGTAAGACTTCTTTAAAGTACAGTCAGATCTTGTGGATGCTTCTCCCCCTCAGTCTGACTTCCCTGGGGATCTTGTCTAGGAGCTCCCTGAGTGAATCAAAGTCTTCTTTTCTGAAGTCCAGAGTCCTTACTTTGCTGCTCTCTATCCTTCCTTTCCTCAGGATCCTGAACTCTATCAACTCATGGTCACTGCTGCCCAAGTTGCCAACTTTTCCTCATGTATCATGTTTCTTAGATCACGCCTAGATCATGCTAGATTGCATGGGGGATGAGAAAGCAGCCCAGCTGGACTGCCTCAACATCCCCCATGCTAGATCATGCAAGGCGTGGGGAGGCAGCCCGGCTGGAGGCAGCTCCTTGCCCTCTGCTAGATCTTGCACCAGGTAAGGGAAGTCAGACCAGCTGGACTGCCTTCCCATCCACAGTGATAGCTATGGTCGAAACATTTCAACTTTTGAAATGTTTCAGCTAGCTTTGTTTTGTTTTGAGGCTATTTTAACAGCCTTTGTTTCATTTTGATTTTGCTGTTTTGACCTTGAAATGAGTTGAAACAGTGGTGAAACAAAATGGCCTTTGAATTTTCACACAGCTCTAGGGCCTCATGCCTTAGTCATGGTCTGAGGGTGATAAAAGCAGCACAGCCCCAGTGGCTGAGCTTTCCCAGCCTTAGGGCTGTGATGTGAACGTACACAGACGTTTGCAAAATTAGGTTAACCCTCTATAGAATGGCTTAAACCATTCTCAATCTGAAGATGAATTAACTTAGATTCAGTTTGATTTACATCTTCAAATGCCTAAATGACTATACATTTAGTAGTTTAGTAATGCTTGTACATACCCACTAATGTGCCCTCACATCCCAGTTCTTCAGAACACTTGATCATTTACTATACATTTAGCATATGCTTAACTGTTTTGCTAAATAGGGATACATATAAGCACAAGAGTATAGACAGGAATGAGCACTGGGCTGGACCAAATGATTTGGTGAAGTCCCTGTCAATCCTATTTTTCTGTGATTCTATATGCTTTACTGCATCAGATTCTAATAACTTGGTAATTCCATCTTCAGACATTTTAAAATTTTCTTTTTAAAAATAAAACACTGTTTTGCAGAGTGCTACGTGCATAATATTCTTCCATCATAGAAAACAAATTCCTAGCAGGAAGATAAAAGAATTATTGAGGATTTAGTTACAAACATCTTTCCCTTTCCTTACTGTTTTCTAATTTTATTTTTAAGACTTGCTTGATCTATCTGGGTGTGTTTCTCCTATCTCCAGCTGCTCATTCAATAGCTGTTGGTAGCCTAATAACCATTTTGCACTCCCTTTTTAATGTAAAAATATATCCTGAATATTCAGCAGTTTTCATCTAAATGTTTATGCAGTAGCTTGCTATTATTTAAATACCTTTGTTCTCATCATGTTTTCTGCCAATTCTTCCTCCTTTTGCTGCTTCTTTGATAGATTTCTATGTAAATCTGAATACCTAGAATGTCTTCTCTGCTTCTGCTTAACCCATGTCTCTGCACAGGACTTTCCAATAATTGTCCTTACAAAAAAAAAACCTAACAAAAGCAAATGCATGTATCATACATTTCGTTCCACTCCTTTCTGTATACATTTTTGTTACTTGTAGAGGAGGGAACTGCTTTTTACAATGTGGCCCTGTTCTTTTTAGTACACTGGAAAAGTTCTTAGCTTGTTTTTGGGTGGCAAATAAATAAACAATGATGATGATGATTCTGATGCTAATAAAGACGGAGAAGAACAGATGTGTCATATTGCCTTGTATGCTGTTCTTTGTTGAAACTTTGGAAATATTGTGCATCTTATATAAATAGTAGCTTTTAGTTCTGATTCAGAAAAGATCTGCAGTTTGCCATATGATCTATCAACAGACTTTTCTTTGTTGTCCTTTTATAGTGACTGTTGGAATTCTTAAAGAGGATATGAGGAAAATGGGAGGCTTTACAATGAAAATCAAAGGTTTTATAAATCAAAAATACGCATTTCCTACTAGTCACTTCTATGTCAGGGAACAAGCAGTATTCTATGGCAAGGCTCCTTGTTTTGTCACTGCTACCTGACTCCTTCCATTACTGTGCAGATGCCTGCTCTTGCTAGACCCATGCCAGGATTTCTAGATTGCAGCTGTCTGAGGCTTAGGCAACTTTTCTTACTATTATGAAATGTTTCCCATAATGGTGGGTTGGCACATAAATCTTTTTTTGTTGTACCAGGAAATACATATTGCACATATGTCACAACCTCTTGTTAACATTGGATGCTAAACTATTTTTATGTGTTCCGTGCTCTTTGAATACATTTTTAGGATTTTAATATTTAAAGACTGCTTCCATTATGACACATTAATTTACTTTGAATTAGCAACTCATACACATTTTATGAACTCTTGTCAAAACTTTTTATCAATAGTTATGAAGTAGTTCTGTACAGAAAAGACAATTTAGGCACATATTTTTACATTAATAGTGTGTTTGTCCGTAAAAGCATAAATCATTTCCCAAACTTCTGTGAATACATTGCCAAGACCTAAATTAGGTGGATTAACAAGATTATCATGTAATTAATCTTGAGACAGAAATATTTTAAGCACTGAAACCTTTTTGGGTAAACTGCAATAAAATATAACCATATAACCCACTACCATAGCTTTTTTTTCAGTGCTAAACTGTATTTAACATTTGTCTTAGATAAGCATTTATAAGCTGTATACTATATCCTTGCTCTTAATCAAATCACATTGACCCTGTTTGAAGAAGTACAGAAAATACGTGCATGTCACACAAATAGTTCTATTAGTCACAGGCTAAGAAGGATTAGAAACAAGTTAATGCCACATTCCCTAAAGAAAATTAGCTTTTATTAATTCTGGCTTGGGTATTAAGAGCTATATCATTCCCTTTTCCCTAAGAAGAGGATCTAACATCAGAAATAACCTGTGTGGGATGAGCATAGAACTGGAGAGTGCTGCCAGTGTTACAATATTCCATCCTTAAGGTAAGTCTATATTTTGGGCTTGATAGAAAAAGAAAATGTGGCGTGTTTGGCAAAGCTGCTTGAAAGACCGACTGTTATGTGGTTGTAGGCAAACTCAATACAAAGCCATTTTAAAAGGAAAGGGACTTATAGCTGATGAATACTCCTGCACACCAATATACCTGTTTGGTTTGTCCACTCTTCTGATTTGCTAGAGCTAAACCACTGCAGCTTTAAATCTGAGTGTTCCTGGAGGATTATCATGTTTTTTTTTATAAATTTCATAACTCGGTACAACTGTGACAAAATACCAGAGTGCCTATAAGTGATTAGTGTTAAAATGATTATCTAAGACTTCAGTTTCTTACTGCTAACAGACGAAAATATAGAACTGTACATGAACGTAACATGCACTTTGAGTGGTGACATGATGCCCCCCTGTGAGGAATATTACATAGAAAGCAAGAATAAGGTGTCAATCTGTTATGATTTTAAATCCGCTGAGCTAGTTTCTCACTATCCTGTACTGATGTTGTACCTCCACATGAAGCACTAGCACCAGTGCTACCTCGATGAAAGTGTACCTAGATGAAATATGACACTACAAGATCTTTAAGGATACTGATTGCCTTCAGCAACACACATTTACTGGCTTTGATGGGAGATGGATGGTTTCCTGCTTCTCCCTCTCCCTAGAGAAGTGTAGAGTGATATATAGGAAGTTTATGTGAGGAAAGAGGTTTCTAGCATGGGCATTTGAAGGTAAAGAGTACAGGGGTTCTTTGTTAATCACATAGAGAAAGTTTCTTGTCTTTCAGCACTCTACTAGGAGTACCATTCAGCTGCAGTGTTTCTACAACTAAAATCACAGTGCAGAAGGCTGTCTGTTAACCTGGTAAATACAGCTATAGAATGATAGGGTCAGTTACTTGCTCATGAGTAATAGTGGATTTCATTATAAATATAACTGAGATCATAAACAAGGATTGTTGTCCCTAATTTTGAAGTGCCCACACTTGCTGTTCAACAACCATGTCTGTTAAATGTTTGAATTCAAGTATACTCTTTTAACATGTATTGCACAGGATCGGAGGACTCTTCTGCATGGGGAAATCACTGCAGAATAGGTAATTCACTATACATTCATAATCTACACATCAGCTAGTCCTTAATTTTATCCTTAACTTCCCTTGAAAATGTTATAGCAACTAAAGAGATTAAACCCTTTAAAGGAATCATTGAATAACATGCTGTAATTAAGAGAGTTGTTACTTAACCACTGTTACTAGTACAATATTTCATTTTCAGATACAGGGGAACAAATTATAGTTATAGTGCAATGTGGCTAAAACACTTATCTTCTGTTTAGGAGTTGTAGTCAGTGCAGCTCACTAAATTCAACAGCAGATACTGCTGGGCTTGATAGAAAAAGAAAATGTGGTGCCTTTGGCAAAGCTGCTTGAAAAACCGACTGTTATGTGGTTGTAGGCAAACTCAATACAAAGCCATTTTAAAAGGAAAGGGAGTGGTTAGGGTTGGGCCCTTGGCTTCTGGGTCTGGCAGAATACAGTAGGTACTGTTAGACACCCACCAGGCCAGGAAGAGGGGCCAAGCAGCTCAGGAGCAGAATAATTGGGCCCTTAGGAGGAGGCAATAGTAGAAAAGCAATTGAAAGGAGTACAACCACACTACTGTATCCCCTTGGATCTGCCACTGACTAAAGTATGTCTTATCAAGTGGAAAAAATTTTCTGTTATATCCATGATAATGAGAATAATCACTCTTTTTCCCCCTTAAGAAAAGATACAGTCATTTAATGAAAGCAAGCTTACATTTGTTCAAATTATATGAATTTACGTTTCTGTTATGACCAGGGATCCTGGTTTTCTCTGATTAAAAAAAAGCACAAATTCTCTGATGAAAAATCACAAATTCTCTGACAAAACACCCAAAATTAGTTATTAAAATTAAAAGCCACCTGCAGGATCCCCCTAACCCTGCTGGTGCCCCTCATTTCCCCAAATGCCTCCCCCAGCCTTGCTCATGCCCCTCACTGCCCCCACAACAGCCCTCCCACCCTACTTGTGCCTCTTGCCCCTCACCTATAGCCCCTGAGCCCAAGGCCTGCCAAAGGCAAGCAGCTGCAACAGAAGCAGCATGGAGGCAGCTCCCTCACTACTGCTGCCTGCTTGGGCAGGGCTGGGGCTCCTGGCTCCCCCCAGCCATGACCTGCAACCTCCCAGCCCTGCCAGAGGTGCCCCTGCAAGCCCCACTTACCTCATAGGCTGCAGGAGAAGAGCGAGGCTGGGCTGAGCTGACTGGAGCCAGGGCTGAGCGGGAACCTCAGGGCCTGCATCTCCCTCCCCCTCCCCTACTCCCTGCCCCACCTCCAGGCAGATCTGGGGTTTCCTGCCTTGTTTGCAAACAGCTTTTTCAGGCGGGAGCTCAAAAAGCCTGCAGAGTGGTTTTCAGAAACAGGAAATCTGCAGATTTCTCTGCTAATAGGAGAAATCCGCATTTTCTCTGACAAAAAGGGGAAAACCATGTTCATGAGAAATGGAAAACCCGGATCCCTTATTATGAGTATTAAGGTTGTCAGAAGAAGGGATTTAAGGTTATTTGTTAATTTTTAATAAAAGACCCAGTTTTAAACTGCTTTTAACATTGTCAAATTGTAAGTCTGAGCCTTTCAAAGTTTGATATTCTCTAATGGATGAATATCTGATGCAGGTCGAATTATTTTTGTTAAGTTTCTGTTAAAATGGTTCAATAAGGAGTAAGGTAGGAATAATATGTTCTTTAACAGATGTTAACTGTAAGCTTTTTTGAGAAGTTGTACGATCATATTTTTATTAGAAAGCAGCTACTGTAAGTTTGGGAGGATGACTGAATTAGCCGGACCTCGTTTGCATTTTTTTGCTAGTGAATAAGTAGTTTGGTCAAAATTCAGGTACATTTTAATTTTGGGGTAATAACATGCTGTTCTTCCTCTCAAAAAATATGCAATCTGAAACACGTATGCTTGCTTAGGGTGTGGGGTCCTCTTAAACAGAGCCACAGCCTGGCCTGGTAGAGTAGTGGAGCCTGGCAAAACTACAAGGAATGGGGGAAAGGTGATAGTAGTGTCTTTCTCACTGGATGGCCTTTGTTCAAGGTACTGGATTTCACTCATAACTCTCTGAAGTTTTTGCAAATAGATGGCTTAGAGACATCTTTTGTGGGAATCTCAGAGGGCAGCAAGATAGGTGAAGACTACTGATGAGATGGCCTACCCAGTAGTCGACAGAAGCTATAATAACTACTTCTGGACAGAATGATAGAGCCCTTGGAACAGACCATGAATCGCTCCCTTTAGGAGCTGGCAGTGGACCCCGTGCACCCTTGACCATCAGCCTTGGACAAAGAGTGAACATGGGTGTAATGCAGAAACATTCCTTATTGGGCATTCACACTAAAAATAGAGAGTTAGTTTAAGACTGTTGCAACCCTGGTGGTCAGGAGCTTAACTGAAGGAGAGAGAAAACTGGGGCCCGAGCTGCTGTGAAGAAAAGGGACACAAATTTAGCTACTAACACAGTGACAACTGACAACAGCTATCATCCGTAGTGTAGCAGCTGGTGCTGCCCTGTGTGTCACAGCTGCCCCAGGTATGGAGCTGCCCTGCTACACCTCTACTAGTGGTGGGAATCTTACTTTGTAGGCAAGTATACATATTATTGTTTAATTATTAGAGGTTCTTCCATTTTCCTTTTGTTCAATTCAGTGTTTTTGAGTTTCGGTATAAGTTTCAAAGTCAGCCAGAGAGTAATTAATTTTCCTCTGGGCCGGCTCAAGTCAATGCTCTTTAAGATTTTAGAAAAACCCTTGGAATTTGGAAGTGTCCTTTTATTTTTCTGTTGAAAGCACCTGGCAAAAGAGTTGCATATTTTTCATATACCTTATACCATCTAACAGCTTATTCTCCTATAGCTGAACTGTCCAGACTCTAGGCTATAGGTATACTGACAGTAATTGTTTTTATTAACATGTACACTGACTACTCTTATTCATTTTAAATGTTGACCCTCATCTTGTACTAAAGGAAATCTCAGATGGCTGTCAGATACCAATGCCACTGATAATAGTTGTTGGCAGTCTAGAATGGATATGAAATGTTATCTTAGAAGTTAAAGGCCTTGTGTTTCACTACCACTTCTCTGTACCTTGCAGCCCATTTTTATTTAGTACCTCTATATAAAAAGGGTGGGCGGGTCCACACATGCAAGCATGTGTGTTTGAAGCGGCTGAAATAGAAGTGGTGCAAATTTGAGCTGGGGCTTTTTGCTTCAGTGCACATGCTCAGACATGCACTTTGTTGTGGAGCAAATTGTGCCACTTGGGGCACAATAACCCTGCCTGGCTCCTCCCAGATATTCAGCCAGGGGGAGCTAGAGCCTGGGGCCAGCACCTGTGCTGTCCCCAGCAGTATAAAAAGCTCAGGGCTCAGCAGCTCAGGGCTACTAGCTCTCAGGAGCTTCTGTGGCCCAGGCAACTGGTACCTGGGGACACTCCCTCTTGTGCTAGCTGGACTGCTCAAGCATCCCTGAGAGTTCCCTGCACCCTCTACCCACTGCAGCAGTCTGGCAGTGGGGGCTGCTGCCTGGCTGTGACCTGTTGTGTACCTGCCAGACTTGGATGGGGACTGCAGAGCCAGTAGAGGCATCTGCCCCTCTGGGCCAGCTGCCACTGGAATGCAGTTGCAGGGTTGGCACTTGTGTGGCACTACTGCCATGTGTGCCCCTGCCAACATGTGTGCCTTGGGCCAATTTGGCACAGGAAGGAGGCCTTGAGGTGATCATGGCCCTCCTCTTGGACCCCACTGTGACATACCTCTTTCAAGGCCCACATGCCCCACCCCAGACCCTCAATTGCTACCCCACCTGGCCCCATCCCCCACCTGTTGCTGCAGCTCCCCCAAATGGCTGCCCCACCCAGCCTCACCCCTGCTCCTCCAGACCCTCCAATGGCTGCCGCATCCATCCTCACCCCCCTAACTTGCACCCCCAGGGCCCCAAGTCTACCCCCACAACCTCTGGCACCATCACTTAAAAAAAAAAAAGAGAAAAAAATGAGAAAAAGACTCTGCTTACATTAGAAGCAGAGGTGAGGGGACTCCAGGGCCTTCTGCCAGAGCCTTCCAGGCAGCACAGGACAGTGGAGAGGCAGGAGGGCTCAGGCTGGGGCTGCTGGGGCTGTCACCTTGCCCTGCACTGTGCAAGCAGGGCCTCAGTCAGCCAGATGGCAGCTACAACTGTAAGTAAATGCTGGAGGGGGGGGTAAAGTATGGGGTGGGGGGGCAGGGACTGGGGGGGCTTGGGAGGATGGGGCTGGCCAGAGCAGGAGTTGGGAGCCTTGGGGGGGCTGGTGGTGGGAAGGGTCGGCCGCAGCAGGGCTCAGCAGCCTCCGGGGGGGCTGGCAGGGGGAGGGACTGGCTTTGGCAGGGGTAAGGGGCCTTGGGGGGGCTGGCAGGAAGAGGGGTCAGCCACGGTTGGGGTCGGGAGACTCTGGGGGGCTGGCGGGAAGAAAGGCCAGCTCTGGCAGGGGTTGGGGGCCTTGGGGTGCTGGTGGGGGAGGGGCTGGCCCTGGCAGGAGGAGGGACTGGTTCCAGCAGGAGTTGGGTGCTTCAGGGGGGGCTGGCAGGGGTCAGGGGACTGGGGGAGTGGGCGGGGCCATTGGGGGTACTCCCATGATCCTGTGCCCCCTCCTTCAACCTGCACGGACCCCTTACTCACCATCACTTGTGCCCTGGCGCTTAAAAATGGAGCCTTGCTGGCCAAGTGTTTCAGCACCAGGGCAAGGGACAATCATAGAGATGCTCTGGCATCCAGAGCATCTCCATGGAAGACTCAGCCTTTGGTTGCCTCGTGGCATGGTCAGCCCTGCTCTGCTTTTTTAAACACCATTTTTTTAGACCCCTAGATACCCAGGGGTCTAGTTTTCTTCCCACGCTGCAAGTTTGCACCACAGGGAACATTTTTTTGTTCCCATGCATGCCTGTTGCCCCACCTCAAAGGGATTTGAGGCAGGGTAAGAGGCACATGCACGCTTGTGTGGATGCACCCGGTGTGTGTTAATGTGCTCCTTATCACTTATACAAGATAATAGCATAAATTAGATTAATGAATTTCAGTCATCAAATTGTATAATATTAATAACTTCCAAAAGGCTGGTGAGAGCAAAAATGAATTTTCATTTGTCTGAAGCCAACATCAGTTTAGCCCTCCTAACATTTACGTCAGATAATAGTTCATTACCCACCTGAATATAGGTTGACTGAGGATTGGGTTACATTGCTCTGAATTTTTTTCTCTTTTGCCTTTGAATAATCATGTATATGTGTGAGTTTTATTTTATTCTTTTAGTTATGACTTTCAAAGTCCTTTGTTTTATTTAACAAGTACAATTTTTGTAGTCTTATTAATCTTCCTGGGAAACTTACTGATTGTTGAAGAAGATTGAGTCCAGGAAATAACAAGCTTTTTTAATGTGAGGTATTGGATTAAATGCCCTGTAACCTGGGAATATAATTTAACTGATGTTAGCAAGGTGACCAATATTACATTCTGCTTCAAAACTTTATCAAACATTAAAATGAAAAGCATTTTCCCCTGCCTCATGTGCCTCTAGTACTATTTTCGTTTCCCTTCAGATCAATGGATACATTATTTTCCATCTAGGATCAATGGGTAGACTGATAGAACCCTCAACCCAATATATTCCTGTAATTTAAATGAATGAGAAACATGCCTGAAATAGTTTTCCTTGGCCAATGAAGTATTTGTTTTCTTGAAAATGTTTTCAGAACCTTTTCTATGCTTACTTGATGTTTTAATGGGTTAGAATGTACACCTTATAGAAAGAAGCAGAACTCAGAACATTGGCTGATTGTACTGATTAGTGGTCAATGGAGTTGCAAAAATTTGGTGATTTCAATTTCTAGGGTTCAGTGAGAATATTTTTCTTCAAAAAGACTCTCAACTTGGTGTTTAAGGCACTAGTGCTAGTTAGGAAGTTCACATTGACACCTCAGTTCTAAATTGCTCATCGTCTCTCACTAAATCAGGTATAACAGGGACCTAAATTTTGCTCTCCTACATCCAAGCCAGTGCCCTATCCACTAAGCTATGAACTGACTTGCTCACATTTTCATACTGTTTGTGGATTATGTTCCAACTAAAGCCTTGGCGAGAAGAGAAGGATTGGGGGGAAAAATAGAGAGAGAGAAGAAAAATTTTGCATCAACCAAAAACATTTTCTTCAACCTGAAATGGCAGGTTTGGTTTAGGAAATATAACCTATCTTTAGGGGGGTTTATTATATTAATAAAATGTTTCAAAGTGAAGTATCACAATTTCACTTAAACTATCAAATGAAATAGTTCATGTTGAAAAATGTCACAGATAAGTGGTTTTTGAAACTTTTGCCAGGAAATGGAAAAATTGTCTTTGGTTAGATAGACATGTAGATTGTACATTGAAAATTAATTCACTCTCATTCATATCTTATTCCAGATTCATTTCAGGTTTTTATTGAGACCCTGTGCTCATTTGGATGGGTTCAAATTGTTCCAGAAAGCTGAAGGGGCTATTATACACTAAACAATATATGTGGTTTGAAGTTTGGTGGATTAGTAATGGGTGCATCTACACATGCAATTAATGTGCCTGAATTTTCTATGCAAGAAATGTAGGTACTTTACACTGCACTTGGGCAAATGTCTGCATGTGTATGACTGCTCCTACCTTGCTCTGCCTACCTTCAGCAGTGAGGGGGAGCTCTGGGCTGGCAGGGGGCACTGGGGAAAACCCAGGTTGGCA
This sequence comes from Caiman crocodilus, assembly GCA_030014935.1. Taxonomy (NCBI): domain Eukaryota; kingdom Metazoa; phylum Chordata; order Crocodylia; family Alligatoridae; genus Caiman; species Caiman crocodilus. The sequence continues at coordinate 113,247,299 of JAGPOW010001296.1, forward strand.
AGGGTCACTGGGGTCAGCCCTAGGATCCAGGGGGTGGGGGAGGAGATGTTCCTGGCTCCAGGAGCAGCTCTGAGCAATAGGGACCTCCGGGCTAGGTGGGCAGGGCAGTGACACACCAGTGCCCCAGGTTGGTGGGGAGCCATACCCCCTGCTTCATGCCTCTGTGGGTCTTGTCTTCATGCTACCCTGGGTGCCTTGAAGCATCAGAGCAGGGAAAGGGTATGTTTGGACATGAGTGGGTTGCAGGTAGCCAGTGCAAAAGGTGAGATGGAGCTTGCCTGGCTTTCCTCACTGGATCTAGAAGAGCCAGCCAACTGCAGCTGCCAGGGGGCTGCTTGAGCCTCTGCCCAACTGCTTCCTTCCACTGTGCCCCCAGGGGGCAAGGGATCCCTACTTGTCTCATGGCTGGAGAAGGATGGTGGGAAAGGCAAGAGGATCCCAGGGGAGATGTGGCTAGTGAAGGCAATTGTGGCTTCTGACAGGCTGGGATGGGGGATGCATCCCCATGTAAGAGAGTTGCCTTGTGGGGATGGACCCCTTTGCAGTGGAGCTGCCCGGGGGTGGGGTGCAGGCTTGGGGAATGCACTTCACATCCCCCCCAACCCTCACAGCTAGAGTCTGATGACCCAAGAGGCAGAAATAGAGGGGTCTCGTGACCCACAGGGCCCAATAGAAGCCCAAGCCTCTGGCCATGAAAGCAGTCTGATTGTGGAAACTGCTGGGGAAGGAAGCTTCTCTTCAAGGTGTGAGAAGCAGAGCCCAGATAGTGGTGAGAGGACTCAGGAGGCTGCCTTGAGTCAAGAGAAGCTGGGGACCTGCATAGGATGTAAGCTAAGTACCCTTGACACATTCTGTTTTGTTTTCCTTTCTACTTGGACTCCACCACCTATGGGTGTCATGAACACTATGTGGGACCTTCCTTTGAACTGTAATTGGTACTTGTGTTTTGTAGTTTTTGTTTCTCCCCCCAGAGGGCTATGGAGGAGGCTGAAACCACTGAATGGAGGTGGGTGAGGACATCCTGAACTTAAAATTGCAGAGTGGACAAAGGATTAAGGACTAGAACAGGGGCTGGCAAACCGAGGCGCTTATGCCAGAGCTTGGCACATAAAAACATTTTGCTTGACACACCAGCCCTCAGGAAAGATGGTGGGGGAACTATGAGGGGCCTAGTCCTTCTTGTGGCAGTGCAGCTCTGGACCTTTCCCTACCATCCACCCCAAGGCATGCATGCATACTACCAGCCATGAGCCAGGCCAGGCCTCTGCAGATTCCAGTGTGCTGCTTGCAGCCTCCTTGCAGCCTGCTTTGAGCAGCCTGGGCTCCATGGTGGGTGACAAGGGCCTGCCTAGAGCCCCGGCTGGTTATGACAAGCAGTTTGGATGCTGCATGTGGCTGCATCAGGGTTCACAGAGCTCCAGCCTGGCTCATTGCCAGCAGTGGGTGCTCACACACCTCGGGGCAGGTGTCAGGAAAGGAGCCAGGGTTTCATAGTTGGTAGGGTCAGAAGGAACTGAGCAGATCATCAATTCTGACCCCCTGCTATGGCAGGAAAGAATACTAGAGTCAAACAAGCCCAGCAAAGTGTTCATCCAGCCTCCTTTTAAACACCCCCAGGTTAGGACCCAGCACCACCTCTCTTGGAAGTTGGTTCCAGATCCTAGCTGCCCTGACAATGAAGTAGTGCCTCCTGATATCTAGCCTGAATCTACCCTCTGCCAGCTTGTGACCATTATTTCTTGTCACTCCTGGTAGTGCTCGGGGGAACAGGGACTCCCCCAATGCCTGCTGGTCCCCCCGACTAGTTTCTAAATAGCCACTGGATCCCTCCTCAGCCTTCTCTCGTGGATGCTGAACAGGTTCAGGTCCCTTAGACTCTTCTTGTAGGGCCTGCTCTGCTGACACCTGATCATTCGGGTTGCCCTCCTCTGGATCCTCTCCATGTTGTCCACATCTCTCCTGAAGTGCAGTGTCCAGAACGGGATGCAGTACTCCAACTGTGGCCTGACCAATGTCGCATAGAGCGGGAGGATCATCTCCTTGGACCTGCTAGAGATGCTTCTGTGGATTCATGACAAGGTATGGGTGGCCTTCCTGACCGTGTCCCCACACTGTTGGGCCATGTTCATTTTGGCTTCAATAATGTCTCCAAGATCCTTTTCTGCCTCTGCACTGATGAGGGTTGTGTTGCCACAGGTAGGATTGGACACCTCGCAGCTTCCCTGCCAACATCTTGCAAAGAAATGTTGCAGGATTCTTGGCACTCGACCCAAAAATGTTGCTGACCCCTGGACTAGAATATGTTCTGTGACTCAATGAGACCAAGCTTGCTCATTCCGTAAAGCAGGAAGTGCATGTTTTGTGGCCAAATGAGGCTGAGCTTGCCAGGACTGCAAGGCAGGAGAGTGTCAGGGGAAAAACAGGACTCAAGGCCAAGCTGCCTACATAATAAATATTGCAGGGTCTGAAACCTGAAGTCACAGAGCATGTCCAGGGCCACAAGATCCTGGCTCAGCTCTGAGCAGTGGACCCTGAGCTAGCGGGCTCAGTGACAGCTAAAATTTGGGACAAGGCTAGGGGGCAACCTCGAACCAAACAGGGCCTGCCTCTTCCAAAGTGTGCCTTGCCCTCTATTCAGCCTCCCCTACTACTTTTGACATCAAGACATGGAAGGTGAGACTACTGAATAGGGGAGAGACTGAAGGGTGTAGGTGCTTTGGAGGCAGGTACTCTGTAGAGATGCTCATAAGCAACTGACATATATAATGTGTGGTAGGAGCCTTAGTTTGACTAAGCCTTAGTTTGACACAACTTTGACTAAACCTGGGCCTATCAGTTTTTAAATTATGAAACACTGGGCTAATTTACTAAGGCTGGGACCATCTCATGAAGACGAGGATTTTGCAGTACAGCACTGTAGCTAGGAAATACCAGATTGCCTTTGATATTTAAAAAGTAAAACAGAGAGAGAATCGTTGGGTTCTGCTACACCAAAATGTTGGATTGCATTCTTCATTGGGAAGGAAGCCATGCATCCTTGCCAAGTATGCTCTTGTGATAGAGGTTGGAAGTATCTTCAAGAATTTACAAGATCACCAGCATTGTTCTGTATTCATTCACTCTGAACCTGGACTGCAGTCTGGCTCTTGGAATTGGCCAGCTGGTATGGGGTGGTGGGGAAGAAAAACTGAATAACATCATACTTCATTCAAAAATTGAACTAATTTCTTTTTAAAAGTATGAAAAGGAGAGTTGTGGTTTGTCTGTTCATTCATTTTCATGGATATCACCACTTTCAACTCTGAAAACAGTGAACAACCATAGAAGTATACTTTCAAAGTGTTTTATCCTGCCCAAAAGAACCCAGAAGCTAAAATGTCATGAGGGGGCCAGATAAATAAAAATAAAGGATAAAAAAATAAATAAGGATAGAAATAAATAATATTGGGGGAAATTTTATTATTCAAAATGTATTAGACTAATTATTTTAGTCACATGGATTGTTAATCTCAAGCCACTTTTAAGTTGCTTTCAAAGACATCGGAATTGAACCCAATTCTATTTTTCCTGATGTCAAAGGGGAATTTTCTGTTTACTGAAATGGGAACAGGATCTGGCTCTTGGTCGGCAGAAGCTCATATGCTAAATTTAAATAGCTTTTTAAAGAGAACATTTAAAATGGTTTCACAGATTTCTTTTAAAAGGGAGATTCCAAAAACTGTACTTTGAAAGCCTATAATTATTGTTATACATATAAACAAGTGCATCATGAAAACAGCACATCAAGATAGTAATAATTGCTGTGCAACTACAAAGTCATAAGCATGAACGATAGGCAGCGATTTAAAAAAATATATATTAGCTAGTCCAACAGGGACCTTCTGAACTGCAGTAGTTGAAAGTCATTGGAATTCTCTCATAAATATAAATTATGCAAATCTACCACTATTAAAGTTTGCCCTATTCAAATATGACTGAATAGAATTTGGTCAATGTAAAAAAAAACAAACCCCAAAACAACACTTTTTAATTGGACTGATATAAAGTATGAAATAGTGCATCCTAAAATGAGATTCTAGGGAAAATGATGAATAGGTGAAAAAGGATTCAAGAAAATAGGTATCACAATGCAAGTTGAATTGTGAGAAGATAAAAAAATGTCTATGAAAATCAAATGCAGAGAACTTCATTAAAAATCAAGATGTGGTATTATAGATAAAACTCAAATGGTGTCTAAATAAAGGTCATCATGATTTTGCCTTTTTCATACAGCCTTAATAAGCAATGATAGAAAAGTGATTACTTCCAAATTCAATCCATCCATATCTTTTACGTGAATTATCAGGTTTAGAATCTTTGTGTGTGTGTCTCTACATATAATGTATATATCCAGTGGCATCATTTCACTTACTAGTGAAAGGAAGACAAATCTGCTGTGGAAAAGTAGATATTTAACTGAAAATGGATGGGAAGTTGTAGGTAGACAGAATATAGTTAATCAAGCTTGACTGTGCCAGGTCACAATTCTATGGAATCCTTTAAGAAAACACACACACACAAACCCCAAACTTCCTGATATACCCAGATGCTCCATTAAGTTTTGAATGCAAGTTATGATCTGTTTAACTTTTAATTTAGGTCATCTAATGAAATTCTGTAGATAGATATGACTTAACTAGAGGTCTTGTATAGCAGGTGGTTTAAGTCATGTGATTACATACAGTGTGTTAGGGGGGTTCTTAACGTCTTAACTACATAAAACTACTACAGAATACCTAAGAATAATAGGCAGATTTTACTTTTTTGCTCTTGTGATTTTGACAAAAATTGTGGCGTTAACACACATTTATACTATCTTTAGAAAAGCATTCTTAGCTTGAACTTCTGCAGCCACCTCCCACCCCAACTTCATAAGAAAGTATTTTGCACCTTCTAAAATAAGGAGAACATAAAAACTGATAAACTTCAGGTTGATAACTATGCCCATGATATTTTAGCATTTGGTAAGATGGACACCTCACATTTCAGGCAGAATTTATTCAGTATTCAAGAAGTTATGTTTGAAAAATTTCAGTACTTTCCCTGGTAGCTCCTTCGGGTAAGGTTTTTCTTTAAATGTTTAATTGTTCATGTCTTTGTAAATAAGTTAGTATCTTTCTCTATCTTGCTGCAGGTATCAGTTTCATCATAAGAATTAGTAGTTACCGTATAAAAATACTCTGAAAGACTTTTCTTCCTTCATGTTGCAATATATCTGTCAGTTGGGAATCTGTATTTTTTTCCTTGCTATTTTCTTGTCAAAAAGCAAACAGCAAGAACACCACCACTAAATCATAAACAAAAGAAGCAAAACTATTTTATACTGTGTGTAGCAATGCCAGCTGTAACAGTGTAACATTGGTAAATTTCCAGATTATAAAACAGTGACTTTCAGATGAGCAATGGATTTTCTGGTAGGAAAAAAAACAAGACCACACAAACTGCAAAACAATCCCAGTGGTGAAAAGCAAATCTGCCTTTTAAGCTACAGGTCAGGATCAACAAGAACACCTGCTCATGATTCTCCGCCACAGATGCTGGGTTTTTATTCATATTCTGCCTATTTGGTGGCAGAGTGGTACAGTTTGCATCTAAATGTGTGAAATTCTTTTTCATGTTTTGCAATTACTTGTCACACAAGAGAATCACTTCAGAATTGCCCACTAGGGTCTGGTTGAACACTGAGCCCTTTGAGATGCTAACAAACTGCTAACAGAAATTATTAAGGACTGGATACATTGTCAGACAGCTAACACATTGTCAGGTACTTTACTCACAAATGAAAACTCATTATAGGTAGAATCTAATTGAATTGAATTCATTTGTGAAAGCACCTAAAAAGAAAGAAAGAAAGAAAGTCCTTATAGGATAGAAGTGTTCAACAGATGGATATTAAGGGTCTCTCTTGTCAAAAGAATTAAAGAAAAGGTCTTAGGGGAGCACTAAATTCCAAACAGTTAAATTAATGTACTGGACAAATCAAAGATTTTTTTTTTAAGGACAAATTCAGTTTTGTTTAGTTAGTGTCCAAGGGTGCACTGTTTTGTTTTGTTTTCTAAATGCAAATTTGAAAAGGTCCTCCTTCCTTCTGAATGGAGACTAGTTTTCTATATCCTGATACATAGTGAGGACTGTGCTGTTGCCCATTGGCAGTAGTGGATTCATCTAATGGGAAGAATGTAATTGATTTCAGCTTCTGTTCCAAAACATTTCTGATTAGACTAAGGAACCCCCTATTGCTATAAGTTGTTATTTTTGTGTGATGCAAAGAGATAGACATCTAAGTGAATTGTATCTGTGTTGGTTTGATGGCTGCTCAGAGCCTTGTATAACATACTCTTACCTCATACTTGATCCCTGGAACAATGCAGAGAATAGAGTTCTGCCTGTGGTGTTGTAGGCATCAGTATTATAGTCCCTTTGTGTTATCCCTGACTGTGAAACAGCTTAAAATGGACTAGTCCATACTATAACATCTGGTGGCACCTCCTTTCTTAAATATATGGCATCCAGGCTTGGAAAGTCATAAGATAAGGCAGAAATTAAATTGTTCTGCAAGTGCTGTCTTTGTGTGTCTGAGGCTAGCTTCTCTTTTTAAGAATGTGAGGAAGGGTCTATATCCAATGCACAGACACATACCAGAGGACTCTTGAGGAATCCAGGAGCTCTTGGCTCTTTGTAATGGTGCCCAAAATATATGGATGTTATTTACCAAATAGGAGTACAGAACCAAGTTTTATAAACTAGATGACATAGTGGAATGTCAAGCAATGCTATCATGGTCCATGGGGAATTTTAACATAGGCAACCAATTAAAAAATGGATTTTGAAAAACAGTATCCTGTGTGTGATAATTGTTGTTTAAATTCCTTAGTGCTCCATGAAAGTTCGTACTCCATTAAATTAAGTGCCTTGCAGAAATTAACTCCAGAAGTCCACAATCAATAAAAGAGGGGCTTCAGAGCTAGGATTTTCCTAATGGTGTCAGATTAGAAAGGAAAGAAAAATTAAGTTTGGTCATATGCAAATTAGGATACGTAGAGGCATTAACAGCATATCAAGGAAAGAATGGACAAATTTTCACGTCACCATTTCTCTTTTTGTGTGGTCTGAATGCAGCTGACCACTCACTTGACTTTGATTCTTTACCTTTTATTTGTATTTGGATTAGCAGTGTAATATTTAAGGATTTATTACATGTTATGCTAAGCACATTAGAGTATAGTAAGCATTATTATGATTCAGAAAGTTTTCTGTGCAGTCTAAATATAAATCATAGCACTGCACCTGAGTTTTGATCTAGCTCTTGTGCACTCTTGGGGTTGTGACCAAAAATCAGCTTGAACTTGACCCAGTGTGGTGTGGGGGCTGGGAGGAACACTGGCATGGCATAGGAGCTGGTCCCAGCCCCCACAGTGCAAAGGAGTGGGTGCAAGGCTGCAGCGCATTGCCAGGGCTGGGAACAACACTGGTATTGCTTGGGAGTTGGTTCAAGGCTGCCATGCAATCTAGGGACTGGGGCAGTCTCTCATGCCATGCCAGTGTTGCTTTTAGCCCTTACAGTGCAATGGAGCCTTGTACTAGCTTGGCAACAGTGCAGTGGGCCAGGGGAAGGTGAGAGACTGACAAACATACTTCTTAGCACACTTGAGTCTCTTGAACGTATTACCTCCATGGATTAGCTCAGCATGTATTAGTTAGTAGGAGTGTGCGAAGCTTTGTTCCACAATTCAATTCAGAGAAGATTTGGCACAATTTGAAGGCTGAATCACCAAATCCAAATGAAATCATGAGGAAAAAATAACCCTGTGAATTGATTCAGAGCCTCCAAATTGATTCAGAAAAGATTCAGAGATTCAAAAGGCAGTCTTCCAGGGGAACAGAAACTGAGAAGAGGGAGGGGGAGCAGAGAGGGAAGTTAGTTACACACACTGATACATTTTCCAGAACAGGAAAGATTAATATGAAGCATACTGGAAAGGCAGGTGCCAGCTTCTCTGGCAGGGGAGAAAGAGTGGCTGGGTGAGGGGGTAAGGAGGGAGCTAAAGCTGCAAGTCCCCTGTCCCCCCGACAAACATAGATGCATCCTCTTTTTTGGTAGCCATGACTCTTCTGATGCCAGTGGAAGCAAGAATGTGGGAGCAGGACCTATCCCTGCACCTGGGCCACCTCCTCTAACTCCAGAAATAGGCACCAGCAGCAGAATGACAGTTTCCTTCACCCCAATTTCATGTCCCAGAGTGAACCTCCCACTGCCAGAGGAGGAGCTGGATCTGGAACCAGGGGACCTGAGCACCCTAGCTACAAGAATCTGAGTTTGTGCTCCACACCCCTCAAAGTTTCCTTAGACCCAGGTCTCCTCAGGAAGGCACCTCGGAGGAGGGTGTGGAGGCAAGTGGTTCAGCTGAGTCAGGTCCTCCTGTTGTTGTGCCTCTGCCTGCTGAGGAGGGGGATAAGCTAGGATCCCCACCCTCAACCCAAAAGAGGAGTGGGTAGTGTAGTGTGGTATCATTCTGAGGTGGCAAGTGATCCTATATATGCTGTCTGGCAGCACTGCCAAAGGCAGATCATCCAGGGCAAGGAGGTGAAATATTTCATCAACATGGCAATGCTGCTGCATCACAGGAGGCAGCACCCCCTTGCCCTTCTTCCTTCTCTGCCTGGCATCAGTGGGAGTGTGCCCAAAGGGAAGTCCCCTAGTCACTCCAAAGCCCCTATCCCCCCAAAGCACAGTCAGGCCTCCCTGGAGCAGTGGGGGAAAACCACAGACAAAGACAGGTGTGTTACCTGGGTGAGCAAGGTCACCCAGAGCCTTGGGGAGATGATTGCTCTTGATGCCCAACCCTTCTCCGTAGTTGAGTGACCTGGGTTCAGGTGGCTTATGGCACTCGTGGCCCCATCCTACCAAGTACCCGCATGCACCACCTTTAGCAGGACAGTGGTGTCCTCCCTGTGTGAGGTTGAGGCATGCAGGAAGTACTTGAGGGAGAAGCTGTGCAAGGTAGGGCCACAGGTAGCCTTATACTTCACCTCCAACATCTGGATCAGCCAGGGTGGTGATCATATTTACCTCTCCCTCACAGGGCACTGGTGAAATCAGTCAGGCTGTGGGTGGGCTCTACTTCAAGCTGAAGTGATGGATGATTCCCACGTGGCAAGGGAGATCACAGTGACCATAAACCATGTGGTGTAGGGGTGGCTTATTGGGCAGGGCAAGGTCACCTGTGGATTCATGGCTACCAACAATGGGGCCAATATAGTCAAAGTGGTCCATGATGGCATCACTGTGTGGCACACAAGCTGCACCTCATAGTCAGGGATGCTTCAGAAGAGGAAAGGGATGCTAGTGATGATGCTGTTAATAGCACCCAGCTGATTTCAAAATGCAAGAAGGTGGCAGGCTACTTCTGCTGTAGCATCAAGAGGGGCAAGGTGCGGCAGGAGAAACAGGTACAGATGAACATCCCGTAGCACAGAATCATGCAGAATTTGAGACTTGGTGGAACTCCACATACCTGATGCTCAAAAGGCTGGTGGAGCAACAGAAGGACATCTATGAGATGGCATTTCTTAGGGAGATTGGGATCAGCAGCCTCCTTAACATAGCAGAGTGGGATACCATCTCCCACATCTTGATGGTCCTCAAGCCCTTTCTTGAAGCCATGGAGGCCCTCAGCACTGTCAATGCCCTCCTTAACCAGGTGATCCCCATAGTGAGGGAACTTGAGAAACAAATGGAGAAGTTCCAGAGGATCAATGTTCCTGGCTGGAGCAAGCCACTGTCACCAGATGTGCAGGCACTGGTGAGGTGGCTGAAGAAGGGTATAAGGAACTGTCTGGATCTGTTGCAGTCCAGTACAGTCCACATGCTAGTGGGCATGTGCAACCCAAGGTTGAAGGAGAGCATATGCACTGGCAGCATGAAAACTTGATCACTGGATGGAGGTGCTGGTGAACAGAGTTAGGGTGGCAGAAGGGCAGAGGCGAGGGGATGTGGAAGAGGGGGGGATCTGCTTTACCATGCCAGCACTCCTAGCACCATCCAGTCTCCTCCACACCAACCCTTGCCAATGTGGGCAAAGGGCATGGCTTCAACGCTGGGGTCCAGAGACACCAGACCCCCACCCTCGGCAGGTAGTGCTGAGGCTTCAGTGGCTACCTATCTCGCTAAGGATGTGGAGCCACTGGACTGTGACTCCTAGGCCTTTTGGGCAACCCACAGCTAGCTGTGGCCAGATGTGGCCACAGTTGCCTGAAAATCCCTTTCCTTTCCACCAACCAGTGTTCTGAGTGACAGGGTGTTCAGCATTGCCGAGGATGTTGTGGCACCCCACCGCACCTGCTTGGATCCTGGTGTGGTGGAGTGGCTGATGTTCCTCAAGGTCAACCTCCACTTCTGGGGTTCCCCAAGCTCCACCTGCAGATGGAGTGAATACCTCCCTCCTCACTCCATCTGCATCTATTTCTGTTTTATTTTTTTAAACCAATTAATGTCTCACTCTCTGAGTTGGAGGCAGCACTCACTGTATTACCAGCCAGCAGGAGAAGAACATGTCTCTGGTGAGCTCCCATGCCACGATGAACTTGGAGGTATGAGCTGGGGCTTTGGGGAAAGAGAAGACCACAGGTCTTGGGCAAGACCACTAAAACTGCACTCTGCCAGGGTCAGGAGGCCTGGTGAGACTGCTGGTGGCATGGCTATCCCAGGAAATGCCAGGACCGGGGATTCCCCTGGTGAAAGGTGGGTAGGAGGTACCATAACCTCCAGCCACCACACGCATGCACACAGTCCTTGCTGGGGAAAGCCCAAACCCATCATGTCTTTTGACATGCCTGGGCTTGCTAGTTGCAGTAGAGTTCCTGCAGCCTGGTGATGCTTGCAGTAGAGCTGTGAGGCTTCAGGTGAGCTCAGCTAAGTTACCTGGGATGCCAGATTTTGGGTTGAGAAACCCTTTGTCAGGCTGAGGAAGCACCTGCAGTTGGTGTGTGTATGGGTTGTTCCTGGATGGAAGGAATAGTAAAGAAGTCAGAGGCTAGTGTGCAATGCAGGCAAGAGAGCCAGTCAGTGAAAATGGAAATGGAGGCATCAGGGGGTGAGAGAGACAGGCTGGGGTAGAAGGGCAAGGGGATGTAGCAGGTAAATGTGAAGAGGTACATGGGGAGTCAGATGTCAGGAAGGTTAGTGTGTGTAAAAATCCAATGTCTATACTGAGTCCATGAGTTTCTGTACCTAGGAAGTTGATAAAGTGAAGTTCATAGGCCTGGCTGTGAAAAGTGGATTTTAAATTGTTCCCTTTCAGGATAAGGCATGAGAGACTGGAGATCAGAGTGTTTTTGTTTGTTTATTTGTTTGTTTGTTTGTTTTTTGTGAGAAATGTGCTCCCACAGGTAGTTGGGTGTTCTTGTCTTTGGTAGATTCTGCTGCGCAGTTTGTGAGGGTACTGAAGATATGTTGGCAGGTTTTGTGTTTTGAGCTGTAGGATGTTGGCTTCTGGTGATGAGGTTAGTAAGGTTTGGTGCTTGTTTGAATTTACAAACTGTTTTTCACAGCTGGGCCTATGAACTTCATTCCTTGTGACATGTCCTTAGACCAATACCTGTAGCACCTGTCCCTGGTCAACTGGCCAGAAGGGCATGGGGTCCTGGGCACATCTACGCCCCAGGGCTGGCAGGAAGAGTTCTCTGGCCGGTGCTGGAGAAGAAGCTCCAGCAGGAAAGGAAAGAAAGGCTCTAGTCTGTGACAGTTTAGGTGCTTGAGATGCTGCTGGTGCTACTGTGCTGCAGTGCATTGCAGTGCTTATCTGTTGTTATTTAAAGTGGTGACCGAGATGAGGCTGTAGGAGAGGAGGAGCCCTCATTGGGGCACAATCTCCTTGAAACCTGGTAGAATTCATGGCATCAGCATGGGCTACCATCTCTGCAGTTTTCACCATACTGTGCCTTAACACATGCACATGGCATGAGTTTTGCTATTCAGCAGCTTAAGGTGCAGTTTCCCAGAAATCCCAATACCTATCTCCTTGAAGCTATGTAGGCCTCACGCTCTCGCTGTGAAGAGGCTACCATTGCTGATGTTTTCATCCAAGTCTTCCTTAACATACACACATGACATGAGTTTAGCTTTCAGAAGTTTGAGGTGCAGTGTCCCAGAAATCCCTGCACCTATCTTCTTGAAACCTGGCAGACTTCTGCTGATGGGACTCTTCTGCCACCTGAGTTGCAAGCACGTGCTTCCCTCCTCTGTGTGATAAGGTACCCTAGCCCTGTTACTAGAAAACAGGCTGGTCCCTTTAAGACCAGAACTTTCCGGGCACAGTCTGCTGGCAGGGTAGGGCTTAAAAGCTGAGCTTGGCTGGCTAGTCAGGTGACTGGAAGGGGGCAGGCCAGAACTATAAAAACCCTGGGCTAGGCATCAGTTAGAGGCAGCAGCCAAAGGGGAAAAGAGGTTGTGCATGAGAGCTCCACAGAGAGGCTCAGCTGCTGGTCCAGCTGCTGTGAGAAGGGAACTCCTGATGACCCTTAGAGAAGCGATGGCAGTGCCACAGGGAGGAGCATCACAGACATCAGGGAAGCAGAAGCACCAAGCCATGAAGAAATGTAAGCTGGCATGATGCCTTCTTTAATTTCTTTTCTTTTCTTTTTTTTTTTTGTGGTTATAACCCATTGACTTACTGTTTATATATATTTATTGATTGATAGACTGGTTGTTTGTGGTCAAAGTTGCAGGGGAGGAAGAGGCCTCATAGCGCCTTGGGTGCAGTCATAAAAGGCCAAAGGGTGCTGACGGACATGTAGGTCCTTGCCTTAATTAGTGATACTTTATATACAGCGCCATGAGTTATGGTGACACCCACCCCCGCAACTCAACAGACACTCATCTGTTGCATCAGGGGATGGAAGAGAGAATCAAGTTCCACTTTTAACCTGATTCAGCAAAGAAGCCTGCCTTCAGACTCTTTTCCCTAGTCCTTCTCTGCCACATCCAGGTCCGGTGCTGTCTGCAGGAAGGGAAGGGGAGCAAACTGTGATCTGTAGTTTGTCTGCCCTGAACTGGGGAGGCTGGGGACTGAGTGGGGGGGGGTCACAAGGTGGGGGGGGTCACAAGGTGCTGCAATCCACACCCCACCCCCACAGCTCCAGCTCAGGTTGGGAAAACCCAAACCTGCAGCTCCCTTACTGTCCCTTCTCTCCCTATTTTTCCTGCGGACAGCACCAGGGGCTGGGCTGG
>JAGPOW010001296.1:113260665-113274560 GCA_030014935.1 Caiman crocodilus
GGGCTGGGCTGGACTGGGCTTTATGAGCCCAGCCTTTATAACACTGACAAGCTGACCCTAGGGAACAGAAGTTTCTTAAGGCACTCCTCTTTGGAGAACCTTAATTTGATCTCTCATTAGATGAGGGTTAATTTGTTGCTCTATCGGGCACTTTTAAAGTGCTCTGCAGCTGTGCAAATGTGTCAGGCATGGCTGTAGAAGACTTTCAGGGGGCTGATCTCACAACAAATGTCACTTCTGTCAGTGCCCTATGTGAATCTCTTTCCCCAGTGGTAAGTCCAACCCCTAAAATAAATACTTACATTATTTTCTTTTTCCTTCTCAGACTTGCGATCAAAAAAATAAAATATGCTAAGATCATTTAATAAGGATGGGGGAGGCATTGCAAGCATATTAATATTCATTTTGAAGTGCATATTTCATTTTTTCAAGTGTGCAGGATACTGTAATACAATCACTATATGTACTCACACATATCTAACTGACTGCTGATCAAGTTACAGTATTTTAATGCTATGCCAAGCCAACCATATTGGACCAGGTTTCAATGCATAGAACTAGATTGCAGTACTCAGGCAGAGTGCTGGCTTTGGGTGAAGTACAAAAGCACTAAAGAAATGATCTTACAGTGGAAAATTAACTTCATAAACCTTTGAGCTGATGCAATCTAGAATGCTAACTTGGAAAAAAGAATGAGTGAGGACACTGATCGGTATTTACATTTTTCTTTCCAGCCCTGTTACAGGTTCATTGTCATCACCACTACCAGTGAGCAGCTTCCTAGTCTCATTGTCTCACTCACCACAGTATTCTGGCTTACAATCTAGGGTCTCAGCATTTAAGCATTATAAAAATTTTATGTACCATAACAGTATGTGAGCTAAATATTTGTTTTAGCTTTGTGTGCCTCAAGTTACTCTTTTATGCTGTTATATATTGCATTTAATTGGGTTAGCCTCCACTTCAGTGGGGGAAACAGGGATTGCAATGTGGATGTGTGCACGCCTTCTATGAAATAGGCCACTAAGAATTAAATGGAGTTGTTTACCTCCAGCAGGAAAAAAATAGTGAATACAGTGGAATCCCCAAATCTTGAAATTTAATTTAGAACCACAGGCACTCAAAAGTAGGGATCAAACAGACATATTGGGAAGGATTTATTATTTATAAAGCATAGTAGGAGAGATGTGGAGGAAAGACAACATGGACTCTAGAGGGAATCTGCACGTAAGCAGAACTCATGTCAACAAGCCTGATAGACCTATGTTTGGTTTGGCCAACCTGACCCAAGGAGTTAGGCAACTGTAGTTCAGTTGGGCAACGAGGACTACTGTGTCTGAAAAGCCCAGGGTCAAGAGATCTGTGAGGCATCTTCTGTTAGAAGCTGTGCTTGAGGCTGAGAAATACTTTTTGAGAAATACTTAGAGAGTAAAAAGTCTGTTGGTCCAAATCAAGAGCCTCTAGGGAATCTAGCACAGGCACTTAAATGCTTTATTGGTTGTACCCTGTTGTCATATAGATACTTTCCAGAAAGTTATTATGGGAATATCAAGATTACATCATATTTCAGTAGGTATACTCTGGCCATGACTTGGCTACAGAGAGAAGTTGAACTTGAGGGGAAAAAAGGAAAAACAAAATCCAAGTATTAACATAGTGGGAGTAGCCTTTCTCTTAGTTACCCTTAGTACTTAAGCCACAGGTCAACTAATAGAGAACCTTGATCATCTGAACAGGGTTTAGCAAGTTATAAATGTGTACTAAATGGCCCTAGCAGTTCTTTCTGAGTGATCCACCAGAAAAGACTGGACAGAAATGGCTGGCCAAAATCCAAAGAGCTCTCAGAGCAGTAAGGAAGGCATGTTTGATCATGCAATCATAGGTAATTGCTTAATAATTTTTCTATGGATCTGAATGTCTTAGCTTTTTTCTAAGATCTTGGCATGCATTAATGTGCATTTAGAGATGCTTTACAGAACCTGAGGTTTTACTTGGTGAAACTATCATGTAGCTCCTGCAAAGAGGAGTCATAAACCAATGGGTGCACAACTTCAGACGCAATCTGAAAATATACAATACTGAGGATGACTAGGGAAATAGAAGCTGTTTTCCTGGGTGTGAGGTAAAAAGGGGTGTTCTTTTTATTGAGTGTTCAGTAATTAAATCTCAAGTTAAATTTAAATTTAAAATTTAAAGTTAAATTTTTAATTTTGTAATTAAATTTCTTAATTACAAAAATTGCAGAGTCTAGAGAAGCAAAACCAAACAAAAAGCATTGGAAGGCAAATCTTAACAACTATCTCTTTCAAAATCAATTCAGGGATATGACTTCTATTATTTTAATTATATGGGGTTCTTTTCCATAACTTAAGAAATATAACAATTAAACATAAGCAAATGATCACAATTTGGGTACATATAGACATTTGGAAAGTTTAATGGGTTAGATCGAGTCAAAAATGGTCTTCCGATATAAAGGAAGTTGGGATGGGGGCCCAGTGTGGAGGCTTGGTGCATTGGAGGAGACCGGCTCCACAGGAGTATGGGTTGGCTAGTATGGTCCACAGGGGAATCAAGGGGCCTGGACTAGTGAAGTTCACAGGGTGGATTGGGGGGACAAGCAGTATCTGTGTGTGGGGGTGGGGATTGAGGAGCCTAGTAGTATCCTGGGGGAATGGGGAGGATGGGATCAGGCTGGCAAGTGGAATCTGTGGAGCTAGATTCATAGAAGTTAGGGTTGGAAGGACCTCAATAGATCATCGAGTCCGACCCCCTGCATAGTCAGGAAAGAATTCTGGGTTTAGATGACCCCAGCTAGATGCCTAGCTAACCTCCTCTTGAAGACCCCCAGGGTAGGGGAGAGCACCACCTCTCTTGGGAGCCCATTCCAGACTTTGGCCACTCTAACCATGAAGTTCTTCCTAATGTCCAGTCTAAACTTGCTCTCTGATAGCGTATGGCCATTATTTCTTGTAATCCCCAGGGGCCCCTTGGTGAGTAAAGCCTTGCCAATTCCCTTCTGTACCCCCATGATGAACTTATAGGCAGCCACAAAGTCGCCTCTCAACCTTCTCTTGCAGAGGCTGAAGAGGTCCAGATGCCCCAGTCTCTCCTCATAGGGCTTGGCCTACAAGCCCTTAAACATATGAGTGGCCCTTCTCTGGACCCTCTCCAGGTTATCTACATCCCTCTTGAAGTGTGGCACCCAAAATTGCATGCAGTACTCCAACTGCAGTCTGACCAGTGCCTGATAGAGGGGAAGTATCACCTCCTTGGTTCTGTTCGTCATGCATCTGCTGATGCACGATAAAGTGCCGTTGGCTTTTCTGATGACTTCATCACACTGACGACTCATGTTCATCTTGGAGTCCACTAGGATTGGTGGGTATTGGAGAGGCTAACAGGGTCCATGGTGAGTTCAGGAGGACTAGTGGGGTCTGTGAGGGAGTTTGGGAGGATAGAGGGGCTCTCTGCTCAACCCCCAGGTCCAGGAGCTATTTTTAGCCTCCTCACAACCCCACTGCCCCCAGACGAACAAACCCCATCAGGAACTTACCCCCCCACAATGTGCCCACTCCTCCCCCATCACAATTTACTTCAATTGGCTCCTGACATCAAGAGTGTCTTGTGGGATGGAGCGGGGAAGGGTCATGGGCTTGTGGTGTGAGGTGGAGCTGACTGGTTTGTGGTGGGCAGTTGACCATCTGGGGGGAGGTGGGGAAGGGCAGAGGGAATAAAAATAGCCCAGAGTCAGAGGGGCAGGTAAGAAAAGCACAGCTCCAGGGCTGAAGCCAGTGACTGGACTTTCCCAGCCCCAGGGCTATGCTAGGAATTATACAGAAGTTGAGTTAGGTCAGGTATGCCTGAACTGATTTATGTTAGACTACTTCTATGGTAGGGTTAACTTAGATCAGTTTGGCCATTTTTTAGATCTATCTAATTGTCCTAAGCTTCTGTACAGTTTACACTTAGATTGACCTAACTAGGGCAAACTAAGTTGGGTTGGGTGGCCCTTTTTAATGCCATCTAACCTCCCCCTAACTTCCCTGAACTTTATCTATCCTTAATCTTTATGATTATATTATTGTAAATAAAAAGAAATAGAAAACAACCAATAAAAAAATGTTCATTTCATTCATAGGTATTTTTCATGCCCCTCAGTAGAAAGCTTTAGTGGAAATGACAACTTTAAGAGTAAGTTTCTCAGTAGCAACCGAAGTACCTTATTCCCAAAATGAGTTGTGACTAGATACAGATAACCTACATGGGCAAATCTCTTAATGTAATGTATTGGGGATAATTTAAACCATTTATAGAGATGCAAACAGGAGTAATTTTAATTAAACTTATCAAACCACAGAAAATAGGTAAGTGAATTACTCAAAAGAAGGCATTCAAAAAAGTGTCTTGAGACAGGCAAATCAATGAATGTGAAGAAACTTGTAGTTGAATTAAATCTGTTTACCAACAATTAGCTATATCTTCTCTTTGGGAATAGACAGTCTAAACAACTTTTGTTCAACAGGAGAGGCTGATAGTGGGTGAAATTACATTACCATTAATATGCCCTTTTAAAATCATGACAAGAACAATTTTAATCTAAATCATTAACTGTGCTTTACTAGTTTGTCTCACCAACACAAGTTGACATCCTAGTAAGGTTGGCTCATGTCCTGGAAGACTACTTCCTCATGATACTGTGCTATGGCTTCTCTTTTTATATGTTCTTTGATCTTTTCCCTATCTGGTTGTTTGCTTGTAGAAGTAAATAGAAAGAGTTAGGATAACGTGCAAAGTTGTGGATGGGCACAGGGAGAGGGGGAGATTTGTTCAATTCAGAAAGCTTGCTATAAAACATTCTTTTCATAACAGTGAAGGAAGGAATATGCACCTCTATCATGCTTGGTTAATACAAAATGAACTACTGGCATCTTTTTTTTGGCTTGGCAGCTTTATGGACTAGTCTTAGCAACATCTTCAGGTTGGGGATGTGCATAGCCTGTTAGCAGACTTTTACTTGTTCTTGTGGCAGGAAATCATTTTAATGTTAGATTTTCTTAATCAGTCCATTTTTAAATCTCATAATAGTTTCATTAGTGTTTAAGAGGAGTTGAAATCGTGTTTTTTAAATAATACATGCAGCCTAACTTTTTAATGTAAACAAAATTTCCAGCAATCAAAAGGTCTTGTTTTTTAATTTACTTCTTTAAAAAGAGATTTTAATATTAAATAATAATTTAAAACATTGTAATCCTTTATTCTTATCTGATTGAGAAGTGGCACTCATCTTCATGTGTTGGGTGAAGTAATTGATTAGCATTTCCAGGCTACTAAATATTTCTCCAATTAAATAGCATTGTTCTTATTTAAATAATTTTTTACCTAATTAAGTGTCCACTTGGAGCATCAAATGAGCTTACTCCTTTTTAGATGAAGCACCGCACTATTCACTTGCCAAGCAAAATGATAAGTTACATGAAGGTTTGTATAAAGATACACAGTATTCACAACCATAATTTTTTTTAAAGTTTGCACCTCACACATTTAAAGAACAACCAAGCTTTACACTATGAAAAGGAAACATGATTTAGTTAGCATAAACCAACTTCTTCTGTAGAACATTTTCCAGGGATCAATGTTTAAAGCTCTAGAGTGCTTGTGGTAGAAAATACATTCAATATGAAAACCTTTAACACCTTTTAAACATTTTAAACTATAGGCTTTTGCTCATAATGGGGACTAGAATATGGCTTAGTCTATGACATACTTTATAGCTTTGATAGCACAAGCCTACATCATTCCTCTTTGGGCCTAATGGAACATCCTCATGGTTTTCTAAAGGAACCTTTTTAAAACATTATTGTCTTACAATTTTTTTTGTTCTTAAGATAGGCATCATGTCTAAATTAGACCAGTACTTGTTCAAAGGGTCTCTTTGTTAAACAAGTGATTGAATGTTGGGTTGTGTTGGCCCTACCTTTATAAACATCCATTTTTAGCATATTAGCAACCTGCAATTGAGAGGTTTTTAATATATGGTTCATACAAAATTAAAATCCCAGTAACAAACATGTTCATTTATAAATCTATAGAGTATTCAAGCATATCTTGGTATTCTGTGGCCATCAGTGCAGAATTATAACTAACAGGATTTTTGCCTTGGGCAAACCCTGCTATAGAACAAGGGGACAGGGGAGGATACCAAAGTCTTACCTGTTTTGGGAACTGGAAGTCTCCAGCTACTGTTGCCAGGGTGCACTCTGCCTATCCCAGTTGTTGCTGCTGTGGCAGTAGTTTGGGGTCTGCATCTAGCTGCTGCTACAACAGGGATGTTGCTGTTGCCATGGCATGGACTTCCCAGGGAGGATGCCATTCTGATGCACAAGGTTGGTGCCGACGATTGGTGCCCTTCTTTCACACCCCTAGTTACCTACTTGTGCATGCTATCTCCTTTGATACCTGAAGCAAATTAAGAAACAGAATCTTCCTTTTGTTTCATTAAGTAGCAGATAAATGAAGCAAGAAAAATTACAAGCAGCAGGGTATAAAAATAATTATATCTATATATATCTTAAAAATACATCAAAGAAACAGGTCAGTTTAAAGTCACCTAACATTATAAAAATCAAATATTAAAAATTAGTAACCAGGTTTAAAACAATATGGAGGGTTCTTTATGATGCCTAGACAGGATAACCCTGCCAAGAGTCATATAGGAGTTGGGACCTGAGGGATGCATCCAGGGACTCAGAACCAGGGATTCAATACCTAAAATATGCACAGCCTCTGCAGTCAAGACCCCAACGTTTGAATTCAGTATAGAAGCCTAATGAATGTCCAATAGAAGGAGACTGTCAGTATTATAATGGTCCCTTCATTTGTAATAACACATCTTTCACTTCTATTACAGGAACTTTCTTCTATCAGAAATTCTGAAAACAAGAGAAGAGAAAATGGGCCCAAATCAATGATAAGGTTGATTCCACTGAGGCCAATGGAAATATACAGTTTTATTTTTGGAAGTGTTAAATGAGGTGCAAAATAAATTAATGAAAAAGTTAACCAATTTGAAACCTGTCTTTTAGATGGGGTATGCTTTAAATAATGAATGTGGGCTTTTTGTTCCCTTTGCTTGGATTTCTAACACAGAGACATAGAAGCACACAGGCCCATGCACATGCCTGAACTGATTTAAGTTATACTACTTCTATGGTAGGGTTAACTTAGATCAGTCTGGCCATTTTTTAGATCTATCTAATTGTCCTAAGCTTCTGTACAGTTTACACTTAGATCGACCTAACTAGGGCAAACTAAGTTGGGTTGGGTGGCCCTTTTTAATGCTATCTAACCTCCCCCTAACTTCCTTGAACTTCTTTATCTATTCTTAATCTTTATGATTATATTATTGTAAATAAAAAGAAATAGAAAAAAAACAATTAAAAAAATGGTCATTTCAATCATAGGTATTTTTCATGCTCCTAGGAATGCATCTAGGATTTTGAAAAGGGAGGTGTACTATGCAGATGGTGGGGTGTAACATCAAGGGTGTCAAATTCATTTGACCCCATGGGCTGGATCCAAACTATGGGGCTTCATGCAGGCCAGGGAACTGCCTCTGGTAGCAGGACAGTGGCTTGGTGAAGCTTCTGGAGCTGATGAGTTTGCATGGCTCCAAAAAAGAATTATACTTGCCAGTAGTGACAGAAGATCCTGAGTTGAGTGGCAGGCAAGACATGAAGAGGGGCAAGTGGTGGCAATTTAATTTCCAGGGTTTCAAGCCGCACCAACAAAGGGGCTCTAGCAGCTGTGGTGACAAGCCCCACATACACTACCTAGTTGAAGAAGTGTCCAACTGCATCCCTGCACCCATCACCCTAAATCTGCCCCTGCGCACAACTAAAGCGAGAGACCTAATGCCGGAGGTACTGTATGTTGATTTCATTAATAATAGATTTTCCTGAATAAGGCAGTAAAAGGAAAATGTCATATTCTTTTCAATTGCTTTTAGAAAAAGGAAGCATAAATCATTTTCCCAAATGGAAGAGAATAAATTCAGTAAGGAAAGTAATATTTTCAGGGTTTTAGGCAGGGTCTATAAATGAAAGTAAACGAAAGATTATAAACTGTTTTTAAAAAGTACTAGATCAGGAAAAGTCTCTGAAAAGTAGTACAGATTTTCTATCAAACAGAAATGCTGTCAACTTTGTGGGAAAAGATAAAATCATTACTGTACAGCCATGGACAATGCAGGACATTTTCCAATGCAAAATATGTTTCACAAGGATGATGAGGTTTCTGATGGATGAGAAGTGGGCAGAAGGTTTGTCTATTGATGGAAACAAAAACAAGGAAGCAAGTGTGTCATAAAAATGATATTTTATAAAGGGCACAGGCAGACATACTGCATGAAAATAATACATCAAACAGGAAAGCAAATAAAGAAATGGATAATAAAATATACTTGGTGAGGGATGTAGCTTTGCAGTTAAAAGATAGGGGCACTTGTGTCTGCTTCTAGCTCACTGATTGACCCTAGAGAATTTATTTAACTGTGTTTAGCGTTTAACTATGTATAAAATGGTTACTAACTTGTTTCCCGGGGGTATTATGAACTGGTATTTATATGACAGTTGATCTTTACAGAAAAGGTAACATCTTTAAATTTCATTAGAACAAAGACAATAGGATTAGCACTGTGGTTTTCAAAGGAGACTAAACACCAAGTTCCTGTTAAATTTCAGTAGTATTTGGGCATATAATTCATTTAGGCTCCTTTGAATATTTTCATCTAGATGGCTACAAATTGAGGAAAGTGATACTAGAGAAAGGGCTACCATGTGTTACTCTGCAAAATCAGGACAAATGTGTGAAAAGACATTCATATATTTCAGGTGAGAGGAAAATGAGACACTGAGAAAAAGGCTAGTATTTCCAAAGATCTTTACCATTACAGTGTATTGCCATTGTAACAATATTGCCATTACAATGATCTAAATAGTATACCTGTTATCAATCTTGCTATGTATTATTTTGTAGAATGGCACTCATTCTATGCTGGCCATTTTGCACTTGTAACAGAGCCCCTGTTCTAAACTGACAGACTATTAGTTGACAGGTAGAAGTCAAAGAAAGGGAACAACCCCTGTCTGTCTATCCCTAAACAGAAATTATCTCTATAAAGACAGACTTATTATGGGCAAGGTAATACATGATTAAGGAGATTCTTAAAAATTAAAAGGGTCAGAATCTTATGGATGAATTCCATGGGAGAGGAATCTCACATAGGTGGTGACAAGGAAAAAAATATTAAATAGTTGTGAGTTTGTGTTCATTGACTTCAACGGAGAGCTCTACTTAAAAATTTGTTATGTGTCACATTGATTTTAATAATGTTTGATTATTTTAAAATGGATTTTATTAAATTAACATATCTAATAATACTTCAAGCCACATATAGAGCCTGATTCTGCTACCCATTACATTTCATGAATATGTTCTCAGTGATATAGTAGAAGTAGGACCAAAGTATAGAAGGCCTACCTTGATGCTGACAGAACAAATTATGTCCCTTAGCTGTGCATTTCCTGCTAAAGCTATTCAAGTCATTCACGTAAATCGGAGAGAATTGCCTAAACTCTTTATATAAAGCAATACATATTAATCTTTTCCTAATAGTAAACCAGATCCCAAACATGGTATGTGCAGAACAGTAGCCCAATGTGTACTGTTCTAATTCAGGAAAGACAGTGAGGAAAAATCAACGCTTTAGAGAGAGGCTGTCAAATGCTGTTTCTACTGGTGAGCAACTAACCCTTCAAGCAATGCCATTAATTTCATTGAGAATATTTGTCCGAGTGTGAATAAGGAAATACGTGTTGTCCTATGCTGTTTGAATAGCATGGTATCTGTATGGAATTGTAGCTGCACACTTGGTTTTTTGAACATGCTGTTGACAACTTCCCCTACTTTGGCCAATGTCTTAAAAGGTCCTATAAATATCATAATATCATTTACAAGATTGTAACATTTGGTGTCTTATGGAAGAGCTTGTTAATTGAACAAGTTTATCAGTTCCTGTGTTTAGAAAAGTCTGAATTTTACATCATTATTTGCACATGCAAATTTTTATGTTGCCATTTATTTTTCCTGACTCTAATGTGGGCTTATGCTGAGTTAATATGTGGTTTGAATTAAAATGAACTTGCAATCATTCAGGATAGGATTTGTTCATTAGTTAACCATTAAATCATTTAGTGCACTTTAGTTTTCACTTTAACAATTTTAAATGAAAATTCTTTGCTTTATTTGGAGAAATTCCAGATTTCCTTGAATAAAAAAAAAATCAAATATGTATTTTTTGTTGAAAGAAAGTTATACAGGTGCACAGACACTTTTTTGTTGAAAGATTAAACATACCAAAGCCAAAACGTATTCAGTTTGTATCTGAAAACCATAGTATTTAGCTGTTTCTCCAGTGTCATAATTCATGCATTACGCAGTGCCTCTGTTCACTTGGAAAGCAGACCCTAGTGGATCATGGAAAATTCAGTCTTATTAGAGAGCTCAGTGTAAAGAAGTCCATAAGGCTATATTTACAATAGAAAATGTTTCCCAGAATGAGCGAGATATCGTAATGGAAGCAATACCAGGTCCTCATAAAGTCCTTGTGCACAACCTAAGTTATTAAAGTTTAAAAGTTTACAAGGACTTTATGAAGACCCTGTATAAAGGCCAAGAGATAGGCATGTTATATCAACAATGATGGTGCAGAGTGTTCATTGTTCTAGCACATGAAACATTCCTAGCAATGAAACAACTACACTAGTTCTGGAAAATGTAACTTTCCCTTAGGCTGTATAGAGAAGGCCCTTATAGGACTAACTGTACTTCTATCTAAAATAGCATCTCACTGCTGAAAGGTGGAAAGGACTATTAATTCTCACTGAAGTGAGGAAATGTAGAGGGTTCTTAACACCATGTGGGATCAAATCTCTAGTACTTTGTATTTTAATTATTCTGTGCTTTGACAAGGAAAAGGGTGGTGAGGAAAAGGTTGATCCTAAAAAAAAAAAGCAACGTTGATAGGAAAAAAATTTTTTTAGAAATATTTTTAGAAAACAAAAAGTTCCTATAAGATTACAGACCATTTTGACAACATATTGTGTTCCTGATATTTAACATGTCTGCTGTGATGTCTATGATTTTTTTTATTGAAATTACATAATTGTGTTACTTTGAAAATGATATTTTCAGGCCATGTATATTTTCTTTTAGTTTTCAGTATTTTTTTCAATACATTTCTTATAATCTATCAGTGAAGAACATTTGTGCAACACAGGATATTAAAAAAAAAAAAGCTTGAAAATCACTGGTAAATGTGCTGGAAGCCAAACTCCACAAAACGAGTAATTTTATTGTACCCATCTATAGATAGAATTTTCACACATTCCAGTTAGACAAAGTCCTCTCCTCTTCCTGTATTACTCTGCTCAGTAGTGTAGCCGGGGGGTGGGGGTGATCACACAAAAATAGCTGCTGCTAGAGCTTGTGGTTGGTACCACTGCCATCACCAGCTCTGCAGCCGCCAACACAGCCCAGGGCACACAGCTGTCTTCTTATGCCTCTGGTCCTGCTAATATTCTGCTTCCTCAAACCTTGAAAGGATCTGAGATTTTGCCAAAAGAAAAGAGGTTCATGAAAGAGGATTGAAGTCAAGAAGTTTTTCTATTCCTACTGTAGAACTTCCTTGCATTGTAATCTTGGGCAAATCATTTTACCTCTCTGTACTTCAGTTCCCCCATCTCTTAAAAGAGAGGCAATACCACTCCACCTATAAAATATCTTGAAGTGTACAGATGGAAAAATACTACAGAAGCATTTAAAACTGTTACTGTGGAATTAATGGAAGTACATTCTTTGTAGAAAAATGTTGACTATAGTCTTAATTTTTCCAATACCGCTTTAAGAATAAACAAAATGTAGATGTTTTAGCATCTGCTGTTTTCCACAGAGATCATTTTAAGTGTAAAGGCTTTCTAAGGTATTTAATGGATTTATTTTATATTAGAAGAATTGTTAAAGTGTTTTCCTGAGATTCAGTGGAACCTCGTTGACTTAAATTATTAGAAAGTAGATTGAGTAAGTCACTGGGGAACAATTCTTCACCTGAAAGGGAATAAATTGGAGAATTTTATAGGCATTTTCCACATCTAATTACTGGGATTTTGTGATTAAGGCAAAGATTCTAGCTAATGAAAACATTATTTTTTTTAATTAGCATTGAAAGGTCTGTGTAGTTGCCACAAAAAATACAGATAATCCTTTGTCTTTGGAAGAAGCAAAGGACTATGAAAGTATAAGAACATATATCATATTGTAATATAGTAGAGCAGCAGTGTCCAACCTCTGGCTTATGGGATGAATGTTTATTTGTGGTCTCCAGGCTTCTTTCTACCCATTGCTCCCCTATTCTGTTTCTTGCCTCCTCCCCAGAAACAAGGTGGGGTGACACAGTCCATGGGACTGGAAAACCCCTAGCCCAAGCCACCTGCACAGCATCGTGCAGCAAGGAAAGGGTCCCATGGCCAGGGAGCTCAGGGTGGAGTTTGGGGTGCCCATGTAGCATGTACCCCTGGAAACCCATTGCTCATGGTGATGCAGTTTGAGCATTATGTGGCTCCCTCTGATACAGCCTACACATCATGTGGTGCCTGGTTACTTGAAGTTGGACAGTCCTGTCTTATAGAATTTAGTTTAGACACATTCATATGGGTAAAAAAGGAAGAGAGACATCACAAAGTTCCCTTTCATTATTGGTAGGGGTTTACTCAACTTGCGGTGGGGGCTGGTTGAATTTGTGGGCAGATTGCAGAACCAGATGCTATTTTCATGGGCTTATCATGCCCCCCTCATATGCATTTGATTGGCCAAGGGGCCTCAGTGGTCCCGCTCCCCCATTGATTGGTCGAAAGGATGTTGTGTCATACACACTCTCTCCTCACCAGTAATTGGCTGAGAGAGCTGTCATGCAACCCCACCCCTCACTGTTGATTGGTGGAGAGGGGTGGGGTTCATGATGGGCAGCCCTCTCAACCAATTAGTTGCAAGTGGCAGTCATCTTGCTTGCTTGCCTTTGTGCCAGCAGCTCCCCTTCTCCCAGCAGAATGCATGTCTGAGAGGACTGCTGCCTCTTACTGGTGAGCAAACATTTTATATTTAGTGAGTTTATTTTCCCCCCCTGAAGATTTCACAAAGATCACCCAATTTGACAATTCTGAATTCTGAAAATTAGTGCAGAGGTAAAAGCACTATGACACAGTGTTTCCCCCAGTCTCTTATGGAGGTTAGTGTAAGTAGGATTACAAACAATGGGAAGTAGCTGTGTGTGTGATGGCAGAATCTGTGGATAAGCTAAATGCATGAAGTTCCTTGTAAATGTCCCTAAGTAAACTCCATGAAGATGGCCATAAACTTCACTAGTCAAGCTAGTATAGATTCATAGATGCTAGAGTTGGAAGGGACCTCAATAGATCATTGAGACTGACCCCCTGCATAGGCAGGAAAGAGTGCTAGGTCTAGATGACCCCAGCTAGATGCATATCCAACCTTTTCATGAAGACCCCCAGGGTAGGGGAGAGCACCACCTCCCTTGGGAGCCCATTCCAGGCCACTCTAACTATGAAGAACTTCTTCCTAATGTCTAGTTTAAATATGCTCTCTGCTAGCTTGTGGCCATTATTTCTTGTAATCCCCAGGGGCGCCTTGGTGAATAAAACCTCACCAATTCCCTTCTGTGACCCTGTGATGAACTTATAGGCAGCCACAAGGTCACCTCTCAACCTTCTCTTGCGGAGGCTGAAGAGGTCCAGGTGCCCCAGTCTCTCCTCATGGGGCTT